>CM053417.1:61456908-61515294 GCA_028644305.1 Xerus rutilus
TCATCACTACCCTTGGTGCATGTATGAAAACACAATTGGTGTAACTTTATCTGGTTTGCAACCAGAGAAATGGAAAAACTGAGCTCTATATATGTGCTATGACCTGAAATGCAATTAAATAAACTAAAAATAAAATAAAATAAAATAAAAATTAAAAAAAAGAAATATATTGTTGCTGTGGAGCAAATCCTTGAGAACTACTTAGCACATGAATCTCATAATTCCTTCCTAATTGGACCTTGATGACATGTTCCACTTTTCTAATATAAAATGTTATATACATTTAACAATAGCCTTCAGTTTGTAGAGCAGTTGTTCAGAGAAAAATTGAGTAGAAAGTACAGAGATATCACATATATTCCCTGCCTGCACACATGTATAGTCTCCCCCTTTATCAATATCCTACACTGTGAATCTACCATCAAGCCAAGATATAAGAAGAAAAGAAAATTACTGGCACAATCTCTCAGGAAAATAGACACAGCTGGGGCATTGGTGCATGCCTGTAATCCTAGTGACTCAGACTGAGTCAGGAGGATTGCAAGTTAAAAGCAAGCCTCAGAAACTTAGGGAAACTCTAAGCAACTTAGCAAGACTGTCCCAAAATATGAATAAATATTTTATACTGGATGGAGATGTTATTTGGTGGTTAAATGCCCCTGGGTTCAAACCGTGGTACAAAACATAGACACAAAAATCCTCAACAAATTACTAGAAAACTAAATAGGATGGCACCTTAAAATAAATCATACTGTGACCAAGTTCGATTTATTCCTGGGATGAAAAGATGCTTCAATATATGCAAATTCATAAGTATTATTATGTACAACCTAACATCCTTTCAATATTGAGACTGAAACACTTGACTCAAACAACTTGGAGAACGAAAGATGTATTTTGGCTTACCATTTCAATGTCTTCAGTAAGTGGTTGGCTGACTTTATTGCTTTTGGCCTGAGGTGAGCCCGATTATCAAGACAGAATGTCATAACAGAGAAAAGCTGTTCAGTTCATGGTAGCTGGGAAACAGAAATGGGAGGGGGGCAAAAAAGACATATATTCCTGAAAGCCTATGACCCAGTGACTTATATCTCACAATCATGCCCCATCTGACTATATTTTCCACCACCTTCTAGTAGTACTTTTGAATTATTAATTTCCCCCAATGAATTAATCCACTGATGAGGTCAGATTATTTATGATCCAATCATTTCCAAATATCCTCAATTTCACTTCTAATCATTGCTTCATTGGGAACAAAGTCTTCACCACTTTAGTTTTGAGGGAACATTCTAGGTCCAAACCATAACATTCTACCCCTATTCCTTCAAAGTTCATACCCATCTCACAGTGCAAAATGCATTCATTCTGTCTCCAAAAATCCCCATATTAACAATTCCAGCATTCATCAAATCCAACTCTAAAATATCCTCTGTACTGAGGACAACCTCTTAGATATAAATGTCTGCTAAAATAAATGATAAAAGTTACATGCTTCCAATATACAATGACACACAGTAGACATCATTCTCACTCTAAAATTAAGAAGCAGTAACCAGACCCACTGCGCCATGGCTAGATCATCTTCTTTGTGCCAGGGTGACAGCATGGTAAAACAAGTTCTCTGGACCAACTTTTTAGGCCAACCTTTGAGAGCAAGTCAACCTGGATTTCTTTTCTTAAAGCAGTCTTTCAAATGAATTTACATTTTTATACCCTTGCATGTGAAATATACTGGGTATTGATGGTATATGAGTTGCCCTCAAGGCGTCTTCCCCTATTGTTCCAGTGTAAAGTACTTAGCATTTAATATTGCTAATCTCTTCTACAACCACACCTTCCTTGGACTCAATTTTACATTTAACTTCTGCTCTGCTTTGCACTTGATATTATAACAATAAATCTGGTAAAAAGCAGTCAGCAGTACTCATGACACTGCCTGAACACTGTGCCTGCCACCTTTAAAATTCCTCCACCAGATTAACTAGTCCATCACCTTTAAATTCAGCTTCATACAAAATCTTAAGGGCATAAACCAAATGTAGATATGTTCTTTGCCAGAATGTAACATGTGGCTTATATTCCAATTCCTAGTAGAGTCATCATTTCCATCTGAAACTACATGATCAGTGTTTACTGTCCACATTTCTAGCAATATTCTCATCTTTTGAGCTCACATCAGAATTTTTCATTAAGCTCTTGTTACAATATTCAAAGACTTCTCTAGTCTGCATCTCCAAAATTTTTCAAATGCCTCCTGTAAACTAGTTCCAAAGGCTTCTGAAACAGATCATCATGTGTATTCACAGTAATGGCCTCACTTTTCAGTATCAATTTTGTTACTCACATTTTCAGTGGTGTGACCAAAATACCTGACACAAACAACTTCGAGAAGGAAAGATTTTTTGAGCTTATCATTTCAGTTGTTTCAGTCCAAGGCCGGCCCATTCCATAGCTCTGTGCCTGAGATGAGGCAGAATTTCACTGCAGAACGGCTTGGTGGAGGAAAAATTCTCAGTTCATTGCAGCTCACAAACAGACACACACACACACACACACACACACACACACACACACACACAGAGTGGGAGGAGGGTGTCCATGATCGAAATGTAGTCTCCAAGAACAAACCTCAAATGATCTACATACTTCAATCACATTCAACCTGCCTACAGTTTCCACAACTTACTTGTAGTTGATTCCACTTATGAATTCATAAAATGGGATAATCCACTGATGTGGTCAGATCCTCATGATATGATCACTTCTCAAAAGCCCCACCTCTGGATATTGCTGCAGTGGGTATATATCATCAACACATGAGATTTTGGGGAAAATTTCATATCCTAAACATAACATCATATAATCAGATAAAAATTATATGATCTTTAAAATAAATATAGAAATAAAGCACTTGAAACATTCAATAAAATGATGCAATAAACTAAAAAGTGAACAGGATTAGAAAAAATGTACTTCAGCACAATAAAGGTCATATATGACAAGCTCACAGATAACATCAGACTCAATGGTAAGTAAATAAAAGATTTCCTGCTAAGATTCAGAAAAAAGGAAAAGATATCCAATCTTATATCTCCTTTTTAAACATCTTATTTCCCAATGTTTGATGTGAAAAAGTATGGTTTTGTCACATTCATTTCAATATCTTGTGAAACCATCATAAAATCTTGTCCACAATAGAAAGTTGGAAATTATTCTACTCTTAGATTATGCTGATCACAATTTGAATACAGAATGTGATGCTTAGAGAATATAGGTTATGATATATATTTTGATTGTATGCAGAAATTAGTCTTGTGACATAGCAAAAGTTCTCTGATATCTATGTCTATATAGCTTTATCTGTATCTATATCTACACCTTACATCATAGAGGAATGATAGAGTTTATCATTTGAATGCCAGAAGTGTTAGCTTACGGGTTTCTGGATGGTAGACTAGAGTTTTTCTTGACAAAGACTGCCAGAAGCCTCACTGTGTATTTAAATGGTGAATGTGCCAACCATTTGACTTATATCCATGAGAAATTAAAGTGCTTTCTTTCAGAACACCCACCTGCTTTTTTTTTTTTTTTTGGACCAGGGATTGAACTGAGGACATCTGTCCATTGTGTCACATCCCCACTTCTATTTTGTATTTTATTTAGACAGGGCCTTACTGAATTGCTTAGTGCCTCACTGTTGCTGAGCCTGGCTTTGAACTTGTGATTCTCCTGCCTCAGCTTTCTGAGACTCTGGGATTATAGGCATGTTCCACCACACCTGGCCACCTGTTTTTGAAGCCACGGTTTTTAAACCATTTCATGTTTATGTCTTTCCACAAACAATTATTCAAACTTCAAGAGAAAATTCGAGGCATCTTTTAGGCAAAATCTTGCTGTTCTCAAAAGAGTTTGCAAAGATGAATTTCATTTTTTAAAGTGTTTTTTAAATTATATATTACAGTGGAATTCATTTTACTATAATTATAGAAACATGGAATATATCTAATTAGGATCACATTCTTGTGGATGTACAGGATGGTGGAATTCACTATGGTGTATGGAATTTCACTATAGGAAAATTCTTTTGGATTCATTCCACTGTTTTCCTTTTCCTGTTCACCCTCCTTTCTCTTGATTCCTCTTTGACTAATGTACTGAATATCTATTTTTTTCCCTCTATCCCTTATTTTGTGTTAGATTCCAAATATCTGTAAAAACATTTGACTTTTGGCTTTTTGGGACTAGCTTATTTCAGTTAGCATGACAGTCTACATATCCATTCATTTACCAGTGAAAGTCAAAAAAACATTAAACTTGGGCTGGGATTATGGCTCAGCAGTAGAGTGCTCCCCTAGCAGGTGTAAGGCACTGGGTTCGATCCTCAGCACCACATAAACATAATAAATAAAAATAAAGTGGTGTGTCCACCTACAACTAAAAAATATTTTTCAAAAAAGCCATTAGTCTTAGCCAGACACGGTGGTTCAAGTCTGTAATCCCAGCACTTAGAGAGGCTAAGATAGGAGAATTGAGAGTTCAAAGCCAGCCTCAGCAATGGCGAGGTGCTAAGCAACTCAGTGAGACCCTGTGCCTACATAAAACACAAAAAAACAGGGCTGGGGATGTGGTTCAGTGGTCGAGTGCCCCTGAGTTCAATTCCTGGTACCAAAAAAAAAAGCAATTAGTCTTTATGGATGAGAAATATTCCATGGTTTATATAAACCATATATTTTTTATCCATTCACCTGTTGAAGGATATCTAGGTTGGTTCCATAGCTTAGATGTTGTGCATCATAACATAGATGTTGGTTCCATAGCTTAGATGTTGTTCCGTAGCTTAGATATGGCTGCATCACTATATTATGATGATTTCAAATCTTTGAATATATATGAAGGAATGGGATAACTGGGTCAAATAGTAGTTCCATTCTGAGTTTATTGAAGAACCTCCATATTGCTTTCCATAGTGGTCGCACCAATTTGTAATCTTGCCAGCAATTTATGAGGGAAACCTTTGCCCCACATCCTCACAAATATTTATAACTACATTTATTCTTGATAATGGCAAATCTGACTGGAGTGAAATGAATTCTCATTGTGGTTTAAATTAGCATTTCTCTAATTGCTAGAGATGTTGAATATTTTTATACATTTGTTGACCAATCATATTTCTTCTTCTGTTAAGTGTTTTTCCAGTTCCTTTATTCATTTATTGATTTTATTTATATATTATATTTTATATTTTTTGGTGTTAAGTTTTTGAATTTTAGTATAGCCTGCAAATTAACTCTTATCTGAAATGTGGGTGGCAAAGATTTTCTCCTATTATGTAGGCTCTCTCTTGATGTTCTTGATTATTTCCTTTGCTCTGAAGACTTTTAGTTCGATACCATGCCAGTTGTTGCTTCTTCATTTTATTTCTTTCACTTTAGGAGTCTTACTGAGGAAATTGGTTCCTAAACTGACATGATGGAGAATTGGAGTTAATTTTTCTTCTAGTAGGCACAGAGTTTCTGATCTAATGCCTAGGTCCTTGATCTACTTTGAGTTCAGTTTTGTGTAGGGTGAGAGATAGGGATTTAATTTCATTTTGTTACATATGGGTTTCCAGTTTTCCCAGCACCATTTATTGAAGATGCTATCTTTTTTTCCAATGTATGCCTATGGAACCTTTGTCTGGTGTGAGATAACTGTATTTATGTGAGTTTGTCTCTCTGTCTTCTATTCTGCAACATTGATCTTAATGCCTGTGTTGTTGTCAATACCATATTGCTTTTGTTATTATAACTCTGTAGTAAAATTTAAGGTCAGATAACTTGGTGCTTGCTGCTTTGCTTTTGCTTTTTACTTTGGTTATTCTTGATTCTTATTTTTCCTTATGAATTTTGTGACTTTTTTCTATTTCTATGAAGAACTTCGATGGAATTTTAATGGGGACTGTATTGAATTTCTATAGTGCTTTTGGTAGTATGGCCATTTTGATGATATTAATTCTGCTCATCCAAGATACGGGAGAACTTTCCATCTTCTAAGGTGTTCTTCAAATTCTTCCTTTAATTTTTCTGTTGTTTTCATTGTAGTGTTATTTCACATGTTTTGTTAGATTGATTCTGAAGTATTTTAGTTTTGAGGCTACTGTGATAGGCTAATGGATAGTTTCCCTAATTTTTCTTTCAGTTGATTCATCATTGGTGTATAGGAAAGCAATTGATTTATGGTTGTTAATTTTGTATCCTGCCATGTTACTGAATTCATTTATGCATTATAGAAGTTTTCTAGGAAGTATTCTTTTGAGTCTTCTAAATATAGGGTCATGGCATCCATGAATAGAGATAACTTGAGCTCTTCTTTTCCTATTCATGACCATTTAATTTATTTTTACCTGACTACTTTAGCTAGATTTTCAAGGGCTTTGTTGCATAGAAGTGTTGAAAGAGATCAACTTTCTCCTTTTCTTCACTTAGAATTATGTTGGCCTTGAGTTTGTTATATATATTTTTTATAAAATTGAGATATCATTTCTAGTGCTTTGAATAAAAATGGATGCCATATTTTGTCCAATGCTTTTCCTACTTCTATTGAGATCATCTATACGATTCTTGTCTTTAAATCTATTTATGTGGGTAATTACATGTATTGATAGCCGTATGTTGAAGCTACCTTGCATCTATATAATTAAACACAGTTGATCATTATACACTATCTTTTTAATGTGTTTTTGTATGTGAATTGACCTCCCTTCCCTTAATTCCCCTTTTTCTTTTTTTTTCTAATATATTTTTAGATGTTGATGGACATTTACTTTATTCATTTATTTACATGTGTTGATGAGAATTGAACACAGTGCCTCACACATGCCTGGCAAGCACTCTACCACTGAGCCCAATACAGTCCCTTTTTCTAATCCAATGATTTACCAATATTTTCTTAAAAAATTTGCATCTATGTTCATCAAAGATTTTGGTCTGAAGTTTTCTTAATGTGTCTTTGTCTTGTTTTGGTAGAAGGGTGATACTAGCTTCATAGAATGAGATTGGAAGGGTTTCCTCATTTTATATTTTGTGCAATAATTTGATAAAGACTGGTGTTATTTTTCCTTTAAAGGTAGTTAGAACTTGGCTAAGAAACCATTGAATCCTGGACTAGCATGATATTTTCCAACTCCATCAATTTACCTGAAAATGCCATAATTTTATTCTCTCTTAATGTTGAGTAATATTCCACATGTTATGTGGAATATTCCACATGTTATGTGGAATATGTGTATGTATACAACAGATTTTATATCCATTCATCTATTGAGGAGCATCTAGGTTGGTGGCACAGTTTAACAATTGTGAGTCGTGCTGCTACAAACATAGAAGTGGCTGCTTTACTGTAGTATGCTGTTTTTAATTCTTTAGGGTATAGACCGAGGAGCTAGGTCGAATGGTGGTTCCATTCCAAGTTTTCTAAGGAATCTCCAGACTGCTTTCCAGATTGGATGCACCAATTTGCAGTCCTACCAGCAATGTATGAGTGTGCCTTTTTCTCCACATCCTTGCCAACACTTATTGTTGTTTGTATTCTTGATAACTACTATTCTGACTGGCATCAGATGAAACCTTAGAGTAGTTCTGATGCGTATTACTCTAATTACTAGAGATGTTGAACATTTTTTCATATGTTTGTTGATCAATTGTATTTCTTCTTCTGAGAAGTGTCTGTTCAGGTTTTAGCCCATTTATTGATTGGGTTGTTTGTTTTTTGGGGGGTTTAAATTTTTGAGTTCTTTATATATCCTGGAGATCAGTACTCTATCTGACATGTGTGTGGCAAAAATTTGCTCACAAAATGTGGGTTCTAACTTCACCTCATTGATTGTTTCTTTTGCTAAGAAGAAGCTTTTTAGTTTGAATGCATCCCATTTATTGATTCTTGATTTTATTTCTTGCACTTTAGGGGTCTTGTTAAGGAAGTCTGGGCCTAATTGACATAATGAAGATTTGGGCCTATTTTTTCTTCGATTGGGCATAGGGTCACTGGTCTAATTTCTAGTTCCTTGATCCACTTTGAGGTGAGTTATGTGCATGGTGAGAGATAGGGTTTTATTTTCATTTTGTTGCATATGGATTTCCAGTTTTCCCAGCACAATTTGTTGAATAAGCTATCTTTCCTTCAATGTATCTTTTTGTTGCCTTTGTCTAGTATGAGATAACTGTATTTATGTAGGTTTGCCTCTGATACTTCTATTGTGTAACATTGGTTTAGCACATCTATTTTGGTGCCGATACCAAGCTGTTTTTGTTACTATAGCTTTGTAGTATAATTGAAGGTCTGGTATTGTGATGTCTCCTGCTTCACTCCTCTTGCTAAAGATTGATTTTGTATTCTGGGTCTTTTATTTTCCAAATGAATTTCATGATTGCTTTTTCTATTTCTATAAGGAATGACTTTGGCATTTTAATTGTAATTGCATTGAATCAGTATTGCACTTTGGGTATAGTGGCCATTTTGACAATATTTACTCTGCCTATCCAAAAGCATAGGAGATCTTTTCATCTTCTAAGATCTTCTTCAATTTCTATCTTTACTGTCCTGTAGGTTATTTTTTGTTTTAGACATTGGTGGACCTTTATTTTATTAATTTACTTATATGTGGTGCTGAGAATTGAACCCAGTCTCTCACACATGCTAGGAAAGTGCTCTACCACTGAGCCACAACTCCAGCCCCTGCAGTTTTTATTGTAGAGGTCTTTCACCTCTCTTGTTTTAGACTGATTCCAAGTATTTTATTTTTTGAGGCTATTGTGAATGGGATAGTTTTCCCAATTTCTCTTTCAGAGGAATTCATCACTAATGTATAGAAGTGTATTTGATTTATGGGTATTGATTTTATATCCTGCTAATTTGCTGAATTTATTTATTAATTCTAGAAGTTTTCTGGTGGAAATATTTTGAACCTCTGAGTATCATGTCATCTGCAAACAAGAATAGTTTGAGTTGTTCTTTTCCTATTCATATTCCTTTAATTTCTTTCATCCGTCTGATTGCACTGGCTAGAATTACAAGGACTATTTTGAATAGAAATGTGAAAGAGGGCATCCCTGTCTTGTTATCATTTTTAAAGGGAATGCTCCCATTTTATTTTTCCCATTGAGGATGATGTTGGCCTTGGGTTTAGCATAGATAACTTTTGTAATGTTGAGATATGTTACTGTTATCCCTAGTGTATCTAGTGTTTTGAACATGAAAGAGTGCTGTATGTTGTCAAATACTTCTCTGCATAAATTAATAAAATTATATGATTCTTATCTTTAAGTCTATTAATGTGATAGATTATATTTACTGATTCCCATTTATTGAACCAACCTTGCATCCCTGGAATGAACTCCACGTGATCGTTTTTGTATGAGATTTGCCAAAATTTTATTGAGAATTTTTGCATCTATTTTTATCAGGGATATTGGTCTGAAATTTTCTTTATTTGGCATGTCTCTGTCTGGTTTTGACATCAAGATAATACTAGCTTCATAGAATGAGTTTTGAAGGGTTCCCTCCTTTTCTATTTTATGCAACAATTTGAGGAGTATTGGTATTGATTCTTCTTTGTAGGTCTTGTAGAACTTGGCTGAGAATCCTTCTGGTCTTGGGCTTTTCTTGGTTGGTAGGCTTTTGATGTTGTCTTCTATATTCTTGCTTGAAATTGATCTGTTTAAGTTGTGTATGTCCTCCTGGTTCAGTTTGTGTAGGTCATATGTCTCTAGAAATTTGTCAGTGTCTTTGGGGTTTTCATTTTACTCGAGTATGAATTTTCAAAATAGTTTCTAATTATCTTCTCTATTTCAATAGTGTTTGTCATGATACTTCATTTTTAGTAATTTCAGTTTTCTCCTTTTTGGTAGGGTGGATAAGAGTCTGTCAGTGTTTTTTATTTATTCAAAGAATCAGCTTTTTGTTTTGTCAATTTTTTGAATTGTTTATTTTGTTTCAATTTCATTGATTTCAGCCCTAGTTTAATTATTTCCTGTCTTCTGCTTCTATTGGTGCTCGTTTGTTCCTTTTTTTCCTAAGGGTTTGAATTGTAACATCTGATTATTTATTTGTTGACTTTTTCTTCTTTTCATTAGTGAGCTTAATGCAGTGAACTTACCTCTTAGCACACCTTCCTAGTGCCCCAGAGATTTTGATATATTGTATCTTAGATCTCATTCACCTCTAAGAAATTTTTTACCTCCTCCCTGGTGTCTTCTGTTATCCATGTGCCATTCAATAGCATATTATTTAGTCTCCAGGTGTTAGAATAGTTTTTATTTTTTAGTTTGTCATTGATTTAATAATTTCATTATGATTAGATTGAATGCAGAGTAGTATCTCTATTTTTTGTATTTGCTAAGACTTGCTTTGTGGCAGAACATATAATTTATTTTGGAGAAGAATCCATGTGCTGCTGGGCAAAAAATGTATTCACTTGTTCATGGATGGAATATTCTGTATAAGTGTGTTAAGTCTAAATTATTGATTGCTTAATTGAGTTCTATAATTTCTTTGTTTAGTTTTTCTTTGGAAGATCTATGGTGAAAGAGGTGTGTTAAAGTCACCCAGTATTATTGTGTTGAGGTCTATTTGATTCTTGAAGTTGAGAACAGTTTGATATATATATATATATATATATATATATATATATATATATATATATATATATATATATAAATGTCCCATTGTTTGGTGGGATATTTAAGATTGTTATGTCTTTTTGATGTATGATTCCCTTAAGCAGTATCAAATGACCTTCTTTATCTCTTCACTAACTTTGTTTTGAAGTCCAATTTATCTGATATGAGGAGGTATGCCCCTGCTTATTTATGTGGTCTACATGAGTGAAATGTTTTTTTTTTTTCCTATCCTTCACCTTCTGTCTGTAGATGTTTTTTTCCTGTGAGATGAGTCTCTTAAAGGTAGCATATTGTTGGGTCATTTTTTTTCTATGTCTTTTAATTGATGAGTTTAGGCCATTGAAAATCAGGGGTATTATTGAGACATAGTTTGTATTCTGGTCATTTTGGTTTATTTTTGGTTTGTAACTTGACTTGGTTTCTCCTTTTATTGGCCTTTCCTTTAATATAGTTGCTCCCTTTGCAGAATTTCATTGTTGTTTTTCATTTCCTTCTGGTGGAATATTTTGCCAAGATTGTTCTGTAGTTCATGCTGTAAATTATTTTAACTTTTGTTTATCATGGAAGTTTTTATTTCATTATCAAGTATGAAGCTTAATTTCGCTGGATATAAGATTCTGATTTGGAGCCGGGCGCGGTGGTGCAAGCCTGTAATCCCAGCACTTAGGGAGGCTGAGACAGGAGAATCTCGAGTTCAAAGCCAGCCTCAACAATGGTGAGGCACTAAGCAACTCAGTGAGACTCAGTCTCTACATAAAAACACAAAATAGGGCTGTGGAGGTGGCTCAGTGGTTGAGTGCCCCTGAGTTCAATCTCCAGTACCCACAAAAAAAAAAGAAAAAAGATTCTTGGTTGGAAGCCAGGCGTGGCGGTGCATGCCTGTAATCCCAGAACTTTGGGAGGCTGAGAGAGGAGAATCGTGAGTTCAAAGCCAGCCCCAGCAAAAGTGCTAAGCAACTCACTGCGATCTTGTGTCTAAATAAAACACAAAATAGGACTGGAGTTGTGGCTCAATGGTCGAGCACCCTTGAGTTCAATCCCTGGTACCACACACACAAAAAATTGATGTATAAATTAAGCTGTGTTTCTATACACTAACAATTAAATATGCTAAGAATTAAATTAAGCAAAGAAATGACTTTACAATAGTACCCAAGTTAACAAAATACTTAGGTATATAAAACAAAATTAAAAGATTTGTGCTGTGAAAACTGTGTAATATTGACCAAAAAATTCAAGAGAAACAAGTAAATAGAAGAAAATCCATATTAATATTTTAAATGTTAATATTGTTAAAATGTTCAGAAAATCTGAGTTGGTCTAGATATGCAGTACTGATCAAAATACTCAGAGAAATTTTTACAGAAATAGGAAGAAAAATGATAAAATTGATTTGGATCCAGAAAAATCCCTGAATAGCTGAAGCAATTTTGAGCTAAGAAAACTGAATTGCAAATGTCATGTTGCCCCATTTCAAAACATATTAGAAAACTACCATGATAAAACAGTATGTAAGTGAGAGAAAATCATACATGTACATATACAGAATAAAGAGTCTCCCTTCCACCAATAAACTCATGCACAATGGTCATTTGATCTTCAAAAAGGATGTGAAGAATACATAATGAGAAAGTTAAGTGCTTTAACAGTGCTAAAATACTGAATATTCACATACAAAATAATAAATTTTGATCTTATCTATCTCTATGTTAAAAGTCAACTCAAATGAACTAAGTAAGAACTTAAATACTAATGCTGAAACTATATTACTCTGAGCAGCAAACACAGGGAAAAAACTTCTAGATATTGGACTGGGCAATACATTCTTGTATATGATATTAAAAAGCTGGAAACAAAACCGAAAATGGGAAAATGAAATTGTCTCCAACTAAAAAGCTTCTGCCAAACAAAGGAAACAAGTAAAAGTTGAATAGAAAGCCATTGTAATCAGAGAAAATATGTTCAGACCACACATCTAATATTGGGTTTATATCCAGAATATATGAGAAACTTGTATAGCTAAATATAAAAACAATAATAAACATTAAAATAAAATTGATAAAGTCAAAATTTCTCAAAAGAAGACAGAAATGGAAAGCAGAATAGATATATTAACAGTAGACATAGAAATATTAATCATCTCTAAACATCTTTGAAATTTCAGTCAAAATACCAGTGAGATATCACTTTACAGCTGTTATGATGAATATAATTGAAGAGTTAAGAGACTAGCATTAGAAAGATGTTGAAAAATTGGAACACTTGTGTACTGTTGGAGGGAATGGGAAATCATGTGGCTGCTACAGAAAACAGAATGTAAAATTAAAAGTAGAAGTGCAACATGATACAAAATTCCAACTACTAGGTATATATCCAAACTAACTGAAATCAAGAACTTGAAGGTATATCTGTATTATCATTTTTACTGCAGTATTATTCAAAATAGCCAAGTTATGAAAATGGTTCAAGTACTCATCAACAGCTGAATGGATAAAACAAATGTTATACATATTCACACAGTATAACATTATTCTGGCTCCAAAATAAAGATAATTGAAGTGTTGTGAAAATATGATTAAATTTGGACAACATTATGTTAAGTGATATAAGCCAGTCACAAAACGGCAAATACTACATGGTTCCAATTATGTGAAGTATTTTCTGTAGCAAACTTGCAGAATCTGAGAAAATAGTAGTGGCTGCCACAAGATGGGAAGAAAGGAAAGGAAAATAAAGATCTGTTTAATGGGTAAATTTTCAATTATGATAGATGGATAAATTATAGAAATCTGCTAAACAACATAATTCCAATAATTATCAGTTCGGTATTTTGCACTTCAAAATTTATGAGAATATATCTCATGCTAATTGTTCTTAACACACTTAAAGCAAATAAAACAAAAAGAAGGCATTATAAGGAATCTCTGGAAGTTGTTGAGTATATGTTTTTATCTGAGTGTGGTGATGATATCATGGATATTTCCACATTTTTTACTCATCCAATTGTACATGTAAAATGTGTGCCTTTTGTTTTATATCAACATTACCTCAATACACTTATTTTTATAAGTCATATTATCAGGAGAATAAAAAGAGACTACAGGGCTGGGGTTGTGGCTCAGTCGTAGAGCACTTGCCTGGCATGTGTGAGGCACTGGGTTTGTTTCTGAGCACCACATATAAATAAATAAATTTAATAAAGGTTCATCAACAACTAAATACATTTTTAAAAAGACTACAGGGCTGTGGCTGTGGCTCAGTGGTAGAGCGCTTGCCTAGCATGCGTGAGGCACTGGGTTCAATCCTCAGCACCACATACAAATAATAAATGAATAAAATAAAGATCCATCAACAACTAAAAAAATTTAAAAAAAGACTACAAAGAATGGGAGAGGACATATTAAACTGATATGTCTAATAAGGTTATAGTATCCAGAATATACTCAGTTACATGTACATGTATATTCATAAAAGCCCTATAAAGGCAAAAAGTGGAAAGACTAATTGCTTAAAAATAGAATAAAAAATGTCATATTATGGTATATGCATGAAATGAAATATTATTTAGTCATAAAAAGGAATTAAATACAGACACATGCTAGGACATTGATGGACAAACAAAACTTTATGCTACGTAAAAGGAGCCAGATATAAATAGTAATGTATTGTATGAATTCATTTATATGAAATATAGCAAATAGATAAGCACATGGATTCAAAAAACAGTGGTAATTATCAAAGGCTATATAAAAGGAAAGGAAAGTGAGGAGAAATTACTTAATGGGTAAAGGACTTGTTATGGTTTAGATATTATGTGTCCCCCAAAATATTATGTGTGAGATAATGTAAGAAAGATTAGAGGTGAAATGTTTGGGTTATGAAAACCATAAACTAATCAGCTAATCAATCCCCTGGAATGGATTAACTGGCCGGTAACTATAGGTAGGTTATGGGTGAAAGATGTGGGTCACTGGGGGGGAGTCATACCTTTGGGGTATATATTTTGGCCTTGGTGAACAGAACTCTCTCTGCTTCCCGATTCTGGTGTCCTGAGCTGCTTTTCTCTACCATGATGTTTTGCCTCACCTTGGGCTCAGATGAAGTCAACCATCTATATGGACTGACACCTCTGAAACTGTGAGATAAACTTTTTTCTTCTCTAAAATTGTTCTTGTCAGGTCTTTTGGTCACAGATGCAGGAAAGCTGTCTTAAACAGGATTTTACTTTGAATTGATGGAAATATTTTTGGATTAGATCAAGGTAGTGGATGAACAGTCACCTTTTCATCACTATAACAAATATCTGAGATATTTATCTTAAAAAAGAGAAAAGTTTTATTCATCTGATCCTTTCAAAGGTTGTTCCTGATTGATTTCATGACTCCTTTACTTTTAGGTCTGTGGCAAGGCAGCACATCATGGTTGGAATGCATGACAGAACAAAACACCTTAATCCATGGTCAGGAAGGGAAAGAATGGAGAAGAAGGCATAGGGTTAATAAAAATCCTCTGTGAGGGAATACCTTCAATTAACTGAATATCTCCAACTGTTCCCTTCTTCTCAAAGTTTTCATCACCTCCCAGTAGTGCCAAACTGGTGTCCAAGTCTTTAATATATAGGCTTTTTGGAGACATTCCAGATCCAAACTATAGCAAATAGCATTGGATATGCACTAAATGTTATAGAATTGTTTGCTTCAAAATGGTTAACTTTAATGTTAGGCATATTTCAATTAAATAAAATATATATTTTTAAATAGAGTGCAGAAGTCATTCCCACTCAATCAGCTGATAATTATCATCAACACCTTTTGTAGTGTGTTCATTTTTCATTGTTGGGTTAATGTATACCGCAAACTCAGTAGTTTAAAATAAAACGTATTATTTTATAATTCTTTAGGTTAGAAAACTCAAGTCAGTCTAACTGGGCTATAGTTAAAGTGGAAATTGGGATACATTCTTCATTAAAGCCCTAGAAAAGAATATCCTTCCTTGCTATTTGAGGTGGTTCATATTGCCTTATGCCTTCTTCTGTATTCAAAGCCAGGATATTTGTACCTCTCCAACTATTCTTCCATAATAAGATCTCACATTTATTGGGGTTCCCTCAGCCAGGTAGCAATCTCCCCCTCGACCTGCAGGTGGGAGGAGCTCCCTGGGAGCCCCCGACAAACACGAACTGAGACCCGGTAAAGCCGCTTGGCATGTAATCACCACGCATGAGCCGGGGAGTCTTGTCTCAAGCAAGAACTGCTTTATTGAGTGGAGGTTACTACAGGTTTATAAAGGGGAGGGGGTTCCAGTGGTTTCCTGTTTCTAAGCTAAGAATGTGGAAATGGGCTGTTCAAGTGAAACAGCATAGGGTCATTTAGCTAGGGTAACACAGAAGCAGAGGTCAGCCAATAAGGGTAAGGTGATGTGGCTCTCTCAAGGCAGTGTGGTCAGCCTTGAGCTGGCTGCTTGGCACCATCTTGTGGCATGCCCCCACATTTGCCCCCACAACATTGTCTATAACAAAGAAAGATTCTCAGTATTTAAGTATTCATTCAATCATATTAAACACACAGAGATAATCCATCATAATCATCCTATTTAAGACATTTAATTTAATCACATCTGCAGTTTCTTTTTTTTGTTTGCCATGTAAAGTAACAAATTCCCTATTTCCAGAGACCGATATATGGATATATTTAGGGTTTCATCATTCTACATATCACAGGTAGAAATTTTGTTTGACTGCAGACTAGCTTGGAACTACACCCCTGCTAAAGTAAGAATGAAATGTCTTAATCTAAGGTAAATATGTTAGGGGATACTCCAACCATTTACTAACATGTGGGTTCCTCCAATTAAGAGTGATGCCTTTATGGACATTGGTGAAATTATTAAGAGGATGGTTAGTTTTTTTTTTTTAATTTGACCCATATATTCCCCATTTTCTGGCTACTCTCTTTTACCCATCAACAAGCATTCAATACAGGACTCTTTTACTGTGTGATGAGGTGTTTATCAATCTGCTCTTTGTGTTTGGCAGAACTTGTTCAAAATATTTCTCTGCCATTACTAACTAAAGTACTCTGAGCAAATTATTGAATTTCTCTGTTCTTCAGTTTCTTCATCTGTAAGCATGCATACAATAGAATTTACCTCAAATTATGTGTATAATGTACTCAGCACAATAAATGGCACACAGACAATTTTCAATAAATGTTAGCTGCAAAATTTTATTAACCTAACATCTCTTCAAGTGGTAAGAAAGCACCTGTTTGATTCCTTTCCATTAAAATGTCATAAAAATATGATGTTTTAAATTTTATTTCCAAACACAGCATTGAAATTATAAGATTTCACTGAACGTTAACAATTGAAAATGCATATGAAAATGAATATGGAGGAGATATATTTAGTGAGGACCTAGAAAATAATCTCCTTCCTTGCTATTTCTATTTTATAGAGGCGTCTCATATTATTTCACTTGTGCCTTCTTCTTCTGTATTCAAAGTCAGTGAACACATTACCATACCTGTGACCAGAATGAGTCTTTTCACTAATCTTTCACTCTAAGAACTCCTTCATAATCTTTGACTATCTTTAATATTTAGTTTTAACCCTTCAAACAATATATAATGTTCACTCTTCTATTATAATTATGTATAATTATAAATTTATCTCATCTAATTTTTTTACACATTCCTTGAGAGAAGAGATAGTTTCCTATGAAATGGTTTGAGAATATCTGTGTCAAATTAAAAACTCGGCATAGATCTGTGACCTTGTGAAACTGTTAAGTTAGATACATGCCAAATTCTGAACAATCACAAGTACATGAAAAATCTAGAACTTGAGAAACTGGCAAAGGAAGAAAGAACCTAGTCTTGAGGAGGCAAAGTTGATAAGGAGAGGGGGGCAGGAAACAAAGAGGGAGGGGAAGAATAAAAGGCACAAGTGCGATTATAGGTTTAAAAACTCACGGACTTGGAGCCATAAGTAACATTCTAACAACAATCTAGACCTATTGCACCTGATGTGAGTACTATCACTCATACCTCCTCATACTATGCCATTCAGTTTTGCATCTTGCACAGGAACCATGTGTATATTTTGAATGTTGAGTAAGAATGAAATGCATACATCTACTTATTATTTGGCATTCATGAGATAACAATTTAAAAAACTAGTTACATTTTACCTTGAATCTAAGGTAGAATTCTATGAATTTAACAACTAGTTTTCTTTTTTTCAGAATTCAACTATTTTTATATTATTTGTAATTTTTACAGAGTATATCCTAACTCTGAGTGGTTCTTTGTTCTAAAACAATTGTATTCTCTAATAAACCTCAAACACTTTATCAGAACAACACTCTGTCATTTGGTACACTGAAATGAAAATGTTAATGAGGTAAAGGATTATAGGGACAGAAATTTTGGTTGAAGATTTTGAGATCCAATAAGCAGAGTAAGCTTGACTAACTTAACATCTCTGGATTTTATTTTTTCTTTAAATTTCAGATAATAAAATGCTGTATCCTTGAGAACACAGAGAATGAATAGATCTTTCAAGATTTAATCCATTCAGAAACGTAAAGGTTTCAATTGATTCTTAGTAATGGGACTTTGAAATCAGACTATGAAGAATATTATTAGTATATTAATTTTAAAATAATTTCAATTAATAAAGGAATATAAGGAAGGTGACCAGATATATTTAAGCAATGAGACTCTGATATGAGACCATGATAAATTCTGTCAATGTATCAATTTTAAAAAATCTCAATTAACAAAGATATATAAAGAAAGCACCCTGATGAATTAAGCACTAGCAGGGGGAATCTCATAAAAACTTCTTATTTTGTTAACTTAGAAAAGGAAACAATGTGTTTAAGGGCATAATAATAATGTCATAATATTTATGTGTCACACGGGATTACATGAAAGAAATGGGATTGAAATAAAAAATATGAAAACTCACACACTCTACTCATTAACTTAATTGAACACACATTTGTTAAGCTCTTATGTTAGGCACTGTGCAATTTACAGCAATAAATATCTCACTATACCTTCAATCTTTAGGCTTACAGGTTAGTGGGAGTAGATAGGCATTTCTGCATATAAATAATATGAATAATACAAGCCAAACTAGAACAAGTATAAGACAATATTAAAAGAAATTTGTATGGAATTATAGGAAAAAAGAAACACCAAAGACTGAGAAGATCTGGGAGAGTATGTCAGAGAATGCGAAATTTGAAATGGGTCATAAAGAATGGATAAGACTTTGACAGGTAGTTTAGAGTTATGGTCGTCACTCAGCAAGAAATGAACTGTAGCCAGAAAGAGTAAAATGGACGGACAACAGAAGGTATTGGAATGGTTCTGGGTACCCAGTAGTTTCAAGTGACTGAGGGGAGCATCAATGAGAAACAATACAGATTAAAATTTGAATTAAAAGTCAATAACACATTTTCTCAATTCATAATTGATTTTTTAAAAAATACAGTAGTGTTTCAAATTGCTTCAACCAAATCAAATGTGAGCCTATCCTGACAACTGCAGAGGGCAGTCTGGTATTTGCTATGGAAGATTAGAAACAAAAACATAAATTCATTCATTCTAATTAAAATTAGCACTTTATAGATGTCACTGCAGTTTATTTACAGATTACCAACTCAACAGATCAATTTTGTCAAATTACTAACAAAGTATTGTTACTGGTGTAATATTGACAAAAACTCTGGCTGGTGACTAAAATTTTTCACTTTTCAAATTTATCCTTTGTTATCATGTAACCTACTTTCTGAAATCCCATTTCGAAAACTGTTCTACAATGAGTAGACTTAAAATATCAGTTTCATTTTTGGGGCGAGGAAATGGATACAGAGTGAGTTAATGGGTCAATGACGTTTGTAGTGAGTCAAAGGCAGGACATAAAAACACTTGATTTTGGTGAGATATATCATTTAGTTTCAAATACACTGGAGACATTGACCCCACTTCAGTGGGTTTTGTCATACTATTTGAAGACAATCAATATCCCTTTGTAAACTAAAGCATTTATTTCTTCTGTAAATAATAATGATTACTTACATACACATAAGTGATTCACATGTAATACTTCATTTAATACTAACAACAAACAGATATGATAGACACTTAATAAATTCTTAATCTCAAATTACAGACTGGTAAACTGAACCTTAGGATGAATTGCTTGCCCAGTTATAAAGCCAGTATAAAAGACACTTGAGACAAAACTAGAATATAGGATTATCACTGCCTAGAATCTTCCCATTTGGACTATACCGACTACCTCCCTTAAGTTTATTCAAATCTAATACTTTCCATCGGTTTGGGAATCTCCAAAAAATAGCTTAAAATTTATCACTATATATACCATGTTTGAGGATGTTAGGCAGTCACACTCAATAAAATATGCATCCCTCAATTTTTCTTAAATATCTTTGGTGTACTGATCTGAGTAGTTTCTGAAACTAGGAAGAACTTTTTGTTATTGTTGTTTTTTTGGGGGGAGTGAGTGAGTACCAGACATTCAATTCAGGGCACTCAGCCACTGAGCCTCATCCCTAGTGCTTTTTTGTATTTTATTTAGAGACAGGGTCTCACTAAGTTACTTATCACCTCGCTGTTACTGAGGCTGGCATTGAATTCACCATCCTCCTGCCCCTGCCTCCTGAGCAGCTGAGATTTCAAGTGTGCCCCACCCCATCCAACTTAGGGAGAAAATTTTACATAAAGATAAGCTCTTATGTATTTTTTTTACTATTAATAGAATCAATGGGCTAAATAAATAAAGGAAGAATTTTATTTGTAGCTTTGAATCAGTTTTTTTCCCCTGCAGTTGTAACATCGAATACACAATATTTTCCTACAAACTTTTGGAGTGACCTGTTTCTCTAGAAAATAAATGTTAAAATGAAAGTTGAGAGTTACAATGCTTGCTTTATTAATTCAGGATTTGTACTGCAAATAATGTTTTTGCCAGCACTTTTTAAAAATATTGATGGTAGGGAATTCCAGCTCAGAATAATGTGAATATATTTCTCTTTAAATTGTTCTCCCTCCAACGATCTCCTTCAATCTGGGAAAGAGTCCAATTCTGACATTTTCATGTGTTCTGGGTTATAAGATCCTTCATTTGAAGAGCATCAAAACAGTCCTAAGGGACTCTTAGAAAAGGATAGAATCCTGTGAGGGAGACTTCAAAATGTTGGCAAGGAGACAAATAAAATACACTTCATTTTTAAATGAATATGAAATATTATGAAACTGTTTTTGAGATTATTCCCAATGTGTCATTTAAAAATATTGGCTTGTGTTCACAAGGGAGGGAGCATGCTTACTCCAAATTCTGAAAAGTATGTTTTCAAAATGTCCTTTTCATGAAGATTCTCATTCATAAATTTAGACTTGTCATTTTTATTAGCCAAACAACATTTGAATATCTTGGGAAAGGGAAAACTGAAACCATTCTTCTCTTCTATCCTATTTTAAGTGAAATAAATAAAATAGTTATTTTCATTCATAATTCAAAAAGTATCTACCTAATAAATTTTGGGGGATGGGTTTTGTATTCAATTTTTAAAATTTATTTATTTATTTTTAATTTTTTTAAATTTTTATTTTTTATTAGTTTATTTAATTGCATTTCAAGTCATAGCACATATATAGAGCTCAGTTTTTCCATTTCTCTGGTTGCAAACCAGATATAGTTACACCAATTGTGTTTTCATACATGCACCAAGGGTAGTGATGATGATCTCAATCAACCATCTTTACTATACCCATTCCCCTTTCCTGCCCCCCACCTCCCCCATGCCGTGTCCAGTGTTCCTCTATTTCTCTTATGTTTCCCATTCCCACCTCCCTTATTCATCAGCATCCACTAATCAGAGAGACCATTCGGCATTTGGTTTTTTGGGATTGGCTTACTTCACTTAGCATAATGCTTTCCAGTTCCATCCATTTGCCTGCAAATGCCATAATTTTATTCTCTTATATTGCTGAATAATATTCCATTGTGTATATGTACCACAGTTTCTTTATCCATTCATCTATTGAAGGACATCTGGGTTGCTTCCACAGTTTTGCAATTGTGAATTGTGCTGCTATAAACATTGAAGTGGCTGTGTCACTGTAGTGTGCTGTTTTTAAGTCTTTAGGGTATAGGCCAAGGAGTGGGATAGCTGGGTCAAATGGTGGCTCCATTCCAAGTTTTTTAAGCAGTCTCCATACTGCTTTCCAGATTGGTTGCACCAATTTGCAATCCCACCAGCAATGTTTAAGTGTACATTTTTCTCTATATATTTTCTCTATATATTTATGCTGTTATTTTGTATGGTGCTGGGGATTGAACCCAGGGCCTTGTGAATGTGAGGCAAGCACTCTATCAACTGAGCTATATCCCCAGCCCTGTTTTTAATTGGTTATTTTTACTTATACATAAAGGTGAAATTCCGCGTGGCATATTTATATGTGCACATAACATGACTTTTTAAAATAATTCATTCCACATTTGCCTCCCATTTTCAGTCCCTTCACTCTGTTTCTTACTCCTTATTCTATACTATTTCTCTTCCCTGTATCATTATGATTTTCCATCCTTGCCTTCTCCTTTCCTCTATTTTACTCTGACTTCTATATATGAGAGTAAACATTCAACTTTTGATTTTCTAGATCTGGCTTATCCCACTTAGCCTGATATTCTCCATTTCCATCCATTTAGTTGCAATAATTTCACAATTCATTCTTCTTACTGCTCAGTATAGCACAATTTTGTATGTATCCCACAAATTTTCAATCCATTCATCTATTGACAGGCATCTGTTTATTATGTAATTTAACCATTGTGAATAGTGCTGCTATAAACAATGAGGTGGCTGTATCTCCATAATATACTGATATTATTCTTTTGAATAAAATACCAAGGAGTTGGATAGCTGGGTCATATGGCAATTCCAGTTCTAGTTTATTTTTTATTTTTTTATTATTTTTTAGTTATAGATGAACACAATACCTTTATTTATTTTATGTGGTGCTGAGGATGGAACCCAGTGCCTCACACATGTGAGGCAAGTGCTCAACCGTTGAGCCACAACCCCAGCCCCTCCAGTTCTAATTTTTTGAGGAATCTCTCTACAGCTTTATGGAGTAGTTGTAATAGTCTGCAGTTGCAGTGACATACAAGTGTACCTATTTTCCCATATCTTCACTAGTATTAAAATATTATCATTTTATTCTTGATCATTGTCATTATGACTAGAAGATGAAATCTTATTTTAGCTTTGATTTGCATCTTTCTGTTTGCTACAGATACTGAATACTTTTCATATTTGTTTGCCTTTTGTGTGTAATCTTTTGAGAAGTTTGTTTAGTTATTTTGCTCATTTGTTGTTTGGGTTATTTGTTTTGTTGTTGGTAAGTGTTTTGAGTTCTTTTTATATTCTGGGTATTAATCCCTGGTTGGAGGAGTAGTTGGCAAAATTTTTCTCACATTTGGTAGAATCCCTCTTCATGGTCTTGTTTCCTTTAGTGAGCAGAAGCTTTTTAATTTGATGTCATCCCACTTACTGATTCTTGAATTTAATTCTTTATATGTGTTCTTTTTAAGTTATGCATGGCAGTAGAATCTAAGTTCTTGTTCTTTGAAAGTCTAGATCAAGAATTCAGTGCCAGCACCAATATGATGTTTTGTTGACCCTGATTTTCTTAGAGCAGTTGCAAAATTTCTGGTGTAATTCTTAAATCGTTGGTCCACATTGTTTTGACATTTTTGCAGAGTCGTATAGGGATATTGTTTTATTTTTCTACATATATCTTCCAAATTTTCCCACTACCATTTGTTAAAAAGGGTGTCATTTCTTCAAAAATAGCTTTTGGCAACTTTGTCAAGTGTCAGATGGATGTAAATAGGTGGGTTTGTCTCTGTGACTTCTATTCTGTTCCATTGGTCATCATGGCTATTTTTATGTGAATAACATGCTGGTTTTGTTTAACCATAGTACTGTAGTAAAACCTGAGATCAGGTATTGTGATGACTCCTGAATTGCTTTTCTTACTCAGTATTGCTCTGGCTTTTCTGGGGCTCATATCCTTTCAAATGAATTTATGGATTTATTCTCTAATTCTGTAAAGAATGTCATTGGTATTAATGAGGACTTCAAAGACTCTGCATATCACTTTTGGAAGTATGGCCATTTTGACAATATTAATTCTTCCTATCCAAGAACATGAGAGGACTTTTCACCTTAAAAGATCTTCTGAAGTTTTTTTTTCCTGCAAAATTCTAGAATTTTGAATGTAGAGCTCTTCACCTCCTTGGTTAGATTCATTCCAAAGTATATATTTTTCTTTTGATTTTATTGTGAATGGTGTTTTTTCTGATTTTTTTTACTTGGGTGAATCACTATTAGAGTGTAGGAATTCTATGGATTTATAGATGTTGATCATATATCCTATTACTGTGCTGAATTTATTTATCATGTCTAGAGGTTATCTGGTAGAGTTTTTGGGATCTTCTATATATAGGATCATATCATCAACACACAGGGATAGGTTGAGTTCATTTTTTCTTATTTGTATCCCTTTAATTTTCTTCTCTTTCCTGATTGCTTTGGCTGATGTTTTGAGGACTCTATTGAACAGAAATCACAAGAGTGGGCAGCATATTATTGATACTAATTTTAGAACAAATGCTTTTAGCTTTTCTCCATTCAGTATGATGTTGGCTTGGTGTTTGTCATAAATAGCCTTATGACATTCAGGTAAGTTCCTTTCAACCTTAGCTTCTCTAGAATTTTAAAAATTAACAGGTGCAAATTTTACCTAAGACCATTTCTGCATCTATTGAGATGTTCATATGATTTTTGTCCTTAATTCTGTTTAAGTGGTGAATTGCATTTAATGTTTTGCATATGTTAAAACAACCTTGCATCCTTGGGATCAAGTTTACTTGATCATAATATATATTATCTTATTGGTGTGTTTTTGAATGTGATTGCATAATATTTAATGAAGGATTTTGTGTATTGATTTTCATCAAGATTATTGGTATGTAGTTTTCTTTCCTTTATGTGCCTTTCTATTTTTGGTATCAGGGTTTGCAGGATTCATTGAATGTATTTGAGAGTGTTCCCACATTTTCAGTTTTATAGAATAATTTGAGAAAGACTTGTGGTTGTTCTTCTTTAAAGTTCTGGTAGAGCTTAGCTGAGGATCTATTTGGACCTGTGCTTTTATTTGAAGTGTCTTAATGGTTGTTGCAATCTCATTCTCTAATATTGGTCTATTTAGGTTTTCTCTATCTTCTAGATACAATTTGGACAAGTAATATGTTTAGAAATTTGTGAATGTCTTCTAGACTTTCCAGTTTATTAGAGTATAAATTTTCAAAATAGTTTCTTATGATCCTTTTGATTTCAGAAGGCTCTACAGTCATAACTCCTTTTTCATCTCTAATTTTATTTATTTGTGTCTTCTTTCTCTTTCTTTTGTCTCATTTGGCAGAGATTATTGGACTTTTTAAATCTTTTCAAAGAACCAACTCTTCATTTTACTTTTTTTGATTTGTCTTTGTCTGGTTTTGGTATCAGGATGATAATGGGTACATAGAATGTATTTGGCAGTGATGCTTCCTTTACTATTTTACATAATATTTTGTGGAGAATTGGTGTTAGATTTTTTTTAAATGTCTGGTACAACTGGAATGAGAATCTGTACAGGACTGAGCTTTTATTCTTGGAAATGTTTTGATGACTGTTTCAATTTCATTATTTGATATTGATCTGTTTAGGTTTTTCTATACCCTCATGTTTCACTTTGGATAGATCATATGCCTTTAAGAACTTATGAATATTATTAAGATTTTCTAGCTTATTAGAGTATAAATTTTTTAAATTATTTCCGGTGATATTCTAAATTTCAGTGGTGTCTGTCATGTTATTTTCTTTTTCATTTATAATTTTATTTATTTTGAGTGTTATGTCTCTTTATTTTTGTTAATTTGGCTTGGAGTTTATCCATCTTATTTATCTTCAAAAACCACAACTCTATGTTTGGTTAATACTTTGTATTTTGTTAATTTTCTATTGCATTAATTTCAGCTTTAAATTTAATCATTCACTGTCATCTATTAACTTGGTATTGGTTTCTCCTTTTTCTGGGGCCTGGACGTGTAATGTTAGATTATTTATTTGGTTTCTTTCTTTAATGTATAAACTCAGTATTGAACTTTCCTCTGAATTTTGATAGGATATATCACTATCAAAATTATACAATATATTACAATCATTTGATTGTAAGAATTGATTTTATTTCTCTCCTGATTTCTTCTGATATTCATTCAGCATTCAAAAGTTAATTATTTAGTTTAAAGGTGTTAGATGGTTTTCTATATTTTTTCTATTGTCATTTATTTCTCTTTTTATTTCTTAATTTTAACACAGAAGAATTCATTTCAATGCACAGTATGCATATGGAGCACAATTTTTCATTTATCTGGTTGTACACACAGTAGAGTCACACCATTCATGTCTTAATACATGTACCTAGGGTAATGATGTCCATCTCATTCCACCATCTTTCCTACCCCTATGTCTCCTTCCATCCTCTCCCTCCCCTTCCCCTATCTAAAGTTACTCCATTTCTTCCATGGTACCAACCCGCACCCCCATTATGAATCAGCATCCACTAATCAGAGAAAACATTCAGCCTTTGGATTTTTGGGATTGGGATTAGCTTACTTCACTTAGCATGATATTCTCCAACTCCATCCATTTACCTGCAAATGCCATAATTTTATTGTCTTTTAATGCGGAGTAGTATTCCATTGTGTATATATACCACAGTTTCTTTATCTATTCATCTGTTTAGGGGCATCTAGTTTGCTTCCATAGTTTAGCAATTGTAAATAGTGCTTATATAAACATGGAAGTGGCTGTGTTACTGGAGTATGCTGTTTTTAAGTCTTTAGGGTATAGAATAAGGAGTGAGATAGCTGGGTCAAATGGTGATTTCATTCCAAGTGTTCTAAGAAATCTCCATACTGCTTTCCAGATTGGTTGCACCAATTTGCAGTCCCGCCAACAATGTGTGAATGTGCCTTTTCCCCTACATGCTTGCCAACACTTAATGTTGCTTATATTCTTGATAAGTGCCATTCTGACTGGCATCAGATGAAATCTTAGTTTTGATTTGCATTTCTCTAATTACTGGAGATGTTGAACATTTTTTCATATATTTGTTGATCAATTGTATTTCTTCTTCTGAGAAGTATCTGTTTAGGTCCTTAGCCCATTTATTGATTGGGTTTTTTGTTTTTTGTGTTAAGTTTTCTGAGTTCTTTACATAGCCTGGAGATCAGTACTCTAACTGATGTGCATTTGGAAAAATTTGTTCCCAAATTGTAGGTTCTCTCTTCACCTCATTAATTGCTTCTTTTGCTGAGAATAAGGTTTTTAGTATGAATCCATCCCATTTATTGATTCTTGATTTTATTTCTTGCACTCTAGGAGTCTTGTTAAGGAAGTCTGGGCTTAATCTGACATGATGAAGATTTGGGCCTACTTTTTCTTCTATTAGACATAGGGTCTCTGGTCTAATTCCTAGGTCCTTGATCCCCTTTGAGTTGAATTTTGTGCATGGTGAGAGATAGGGGTTTATTTTTATTTTGCTGCATATGGATTTTCAGTTTTCCCAGCACCATTTGTTGAAGAGGCTACCTTTTCTCCAATGTATGTTTGGGACACCTTTGTCTAACTATGAGATAACTGTATTCATGTGAGTTTGTCTCTGTGTCTTCTATTCTGTACCATTGGACTACATGTCTATTTTGGTGTCAATACCATGCCGTTTTTGTTACTATAGTTTTGTAGTATAGTTGAAAGTCTGGTATTGTGATGCTTCCTGATTCACTCTTCCTGCTAAGAATTGTTTTAGCTATTCTGGGTCTCTTATTTTTCCAAATGAATTTCATGATTGATTTTTTATTTCTATAAGGAATGACATTGGTATTTTAATTGGAATTGCATTGAATTAGTATCACACTTTGGGTAGTGTGTCCATTTGAGAATATAGATTCTGCCTATCCAAAAGCATGGGAGACCTTTCCATCTTCTAAGATCTTCTTCAATTTCTTTTTTAGTGTTCTGTAGTTTTCATTGCAGAGGTCTTCCATCTTTCTTGTTAGACGGATTCAAAACTGTTTTTTTTTTTTGAGACTATTGTGAATGGAGTAATTTTTCTAATTTCTCTTTCAGAGGTTTCACCACTGATGTATAGAAATGCATTTGATTTATTGGTGTTGATTTTATATTCTGCTAGTTTGTTGATTTCATTTATAAATTCTAGAAGTTTTCTGGTGAAATTTTTTGGATTTTTTCAGTAGAGTATCATGTCATCAACAAATAGTGATAGTTTTAGTTCTTCTTTTCCTGTTAGTATCCGTTTAATTTATTTCATATGTATAAATGCTCTGTCTAGAGTTTCAAGAACTATGTTGAATAGAAGTGGTAAAAGAGGGTATCTTTGTCTTGTTCCTGTTTTTGGAGGAGAGTGCTTCCAGGTTTTCTCCATTTAGGAGGATTTGGCCTTAGGGTTAGCAGAGATAGCTTTTGCAATGTTGAGGTATGTTCCTACTATCCTTAGTGTTTTGAACAGGAAAGGGTGCTATATTTTGTCAAATACTTTTTCTGCCTTACTTGATAGTATCATATGATTCTTATATTTAAGTCTATTGATGTGATGGATTATATTTATTGATTTCTGTATGTTGAACCAAACTTGTATCCCTGGAATAAACCCCACTTGATAATGGTGCACTATTTTTTCATATTTTTTAATGATTTGCCAATGTTTCATTGAGATTTTTTGCATCTATGTTCATCAGAAATATTGGTCTGAAATTTTCTTTCTTTGATATCTCTCTCTCTGTTTTTGATATCAGGGAGGTAATTTGCTTGACCTTTCCTTTAGTGTAGTTCCTCCTTTTAGAGATTTTTATTGTTCTTTTTCATTTCCTCCTTGCGGACTATTTTTCCTAGATTGTTCTGCACTGCAGGCTTTCTTTTGTTCATCATAGAATGTTTTTATTTCATCATCAAATCTGAAGCTTAATATTACTAGACATAAGATCCTTGGTTGACATCCATTTTCTTTCAGAGCTTGGTATATGTTGTTTCAGGATCTCCTGGCTTCGAGGGCCTGGTTGAAAAATCTGCTGAGATCTGAATTGATCTTCTCCTATATGTAATCTGATTCTTCCCTCTTGCAGCATTTAAAATTCTATCCTTATTCTGTATGTTAGGCATTTTCATTATAATGTGTGTTGGTGTAGATCTCTTGTAATTTTGTACATTTGGTGTCTTGTAAGTCTCCTGTATTTGATTTTCCCATTCATTTTTCATTCTTCATGTTTGGAAAATTTTCCAATATTATATCACTTAAGAGATTGTGCATTCCTTTCGTTTGAAATTCTGTGCCTTCCTCTATCCTGATAAATATTATATTTGGTCTTCTGATGTTATCCCATAATTTTCTACTGTTCATGTTTTTTTACCATCTTCACTGTGTGGTCAGCTTTATTATCAAGATTGTACATTTTGTCTGTGTTGTCTGAGGTTTTGTGTTCCAAGTGAACTAGTCTGTTTTTGATGTTTTCTATTGATTTTTTAAATTTGGTTTATTGTTTTCTTCATTTCAGGAATTTGTTTGTTTTTATTTTTATTTTTAGAGTCTCTATATCTTTCTTGATGTAGTCTTTTTCCACCTATATTTGCTTTCTCATTTCTTTGTTGGAGTGATCAACTTTTTCCTGTATTTGCTAAATTAGTTCTTTTTTAATTCACAGAATCATTTTAATTATGTACATTCTGAGTACTTTCTCTGACAATTTATCTACTGCATTGTCAATGGATTTTACTGTTGTGTATCTTTGTTTGTTTGGGCCACTTTCCTTCCTTGCTTTTTCATGTTTTCTATGTGTCTTCCTCTCTTGCAGTGCAGATTTGTCTTATTGCAGCTTCTACCCTATTATCTTGTAGTGTAGGCCTGTTCTGGACCTGTAGGTTATCAATACCTCAGAATTATGGGAGGTATCAATGTGTACAGCACCCAATTCAACCAATATATAGCTATAAATCAATTCTATTTTGACATTTACAGTTTTGTACTATAAGCAAAAATGATGAGTTTGGTTATATTGTACCATATAGCCAATGAGTTTACCATTTCTAATGTAGGACAGTGGGGTGGGTAGGCTGTGATGTTTATGAGATATGATGTAGGAATATAGTGGTATTAAATTATAGGTCTATTGAAAGGGTAATCAAGAAAAGTTGGATTTTAGCAGGAGAAAAAAGAGAGACAGGTTAACCCATGCAAGGCTCCCTGTTGCTTCTGCAGCAGAATGACAATGGTTACTACACTGAGGAGAGGTATTTCTGGTGCAACCAAGCACACAGGGACTTTAGTGATGGTTCTCCAGGACTTGGTTGCTTTCCCTAGATGGAAGTGCCCATGCCCCTAGTGGGTGTTGGTGGCAGTAGCATCAAGCCTGTATGTACCTTGATGTTGGGCTTCCAGGCCCCAGTCAGTGTCCCATGGTGGAAGCTGCCCCAGCTAGAAATGGTAGAGGTGGCAGCAGGGGTAACCCAAGATGGCAGTAGAGGTTTCTCAAGATGGAGACAACTACTTTCAGAGATGGGGCTGGAAGGATGGGCTGTACAATGGCATTTGGTGATTCTGCAGTGTGGTGTGTGGTGTTACAGTGAAAAGCTGCTTCCTTGCCCTGTCTGATGTACTATGATGGGGATTATTGTATGGAGGTCCTATGGTAGTGGCTGCAATTTTGCAAAATGGAGGCGGTTTGGGTGGAGCCATACATTGATAAATAGGAAACTGCAGCGCAGGGCTCCTCTCCACCAAAGAGGTGCAGGGAATTTGTTGGGCCTCTCTGGGATGGCCTTGGTGATGGTCTTCCATGTCCTGGTGATTATCCAAAGGTGGAAGTGGCTATGCTGTGGTTGGTGGCTGAGTAGTGTCAAATCCATAAGTACCTTGATTTTGGGCTTCTGGCCACCAGATGATGTCCCAAGATAGAAGCTTTCCCAACTAAAGATGGTGATGGCCACATCAGAGGTAAGTTGAGATGGTATTGAAGGTATTCCAAGTTGGCAATGACCTCTTTTAGAGATGAAGCTGAATTGTCAAGCCCAAAGATGGGTTTGGGCAGTCTATTTGGAGATGCAGCACTATGATGTGTGGGCATGATCCTCAAAGTGGTGGGCAGTCCTGTGTCTGGGCCTGGGTCTGGGCTCCTCTCTGGTTGGTGGGGTGGTTCTGGGACTGCCTGGTCTCTGCAGGGATTGGCTGGGCTTTCCTGGGACAACCAGCTCTCTGTGGAGATGACAGGGCTGTTCTGGACCTGCCTCATCTCCACTGGGGTCTGAAAGAGTGACCTGGGACTACCTGGGCTCTGCACTGGATTGGCGGGTTTCTCCTGGGCCTGCATGGTCTTTGTGGAGATTGGTGGGGCTGTCCTGGGCCTACCTGGTATCTGAGGGGATTGGTACAACTGTCCTGGGCTTGCCTTGGCTTGGATGGGCTTGGTAGGGCTGTCCTGGGCCTGCCTGGTCTCTGCCGGGGTCGACCAGATGGTCCGGGGCCCACTTGGGCTCCTCAGGGTTTGCCATTTATTTCTAATTTCACTCCATTTTAATATGATATAATAGGATGCAAGGAATTACCTCAATTGTTTTTGTATTTGCTAAGATTTGTTTTGTAATCTTTGTGCTCCCCCTCAAGGCCATAGAAAAGGAAGAAAAACTAATTCCAAAATCAGTAGAAGACAATAAACAATTAAAATCAAAGCCAAAATTAATAAAATTGAGAATTTAAAAAAATACATAAGTAAATGAAATGAAGAATTGTTCTTTAAAAAGTAAGTAATATTGACAAATGCTTAGCCAAACTAACCAAAAGAAAGAAAGACAACACCAAACTCAGCAAAATTAGACATGAAAAAGAAAATATCATTACAGACCTTTCTAAAATCCAGAAGATTATTAGAAACTATTTTGAAAATTTATACTCTGATGAGCTGGAACGTATAGAAGATAATGAAAAACTTCTAGACACAAGACCTATCCAAAATGAATGAAGAAAGAGAAAATCAAAATAGACCTACAACAAGGAATTAGATTGAAACACCTATTAAAAGTTTTAATACAATAAAACATAAAACAAGACTAGATGGATTCTTATCTGAGTTCAACCAGATCTCCAGATCTTTCATTCTTTCTTTTCTTTTTTTCCTAATGGATTTGAACTCAGGGGTGTTTGTCCACTCAGCTACACCTCCAACCATTTTTTATTTTATTTTATTTTATTTTATTTTATTTTATTTTATTTCATTAGTTTTAAGCCAAAGTCTTGCTACATTGCTTGTGGCATCACTAATTTCCTAAGGCTGGCTTTGAACTTGCAATCCTCCTGCCCTAGTCTCCCAGAGTCATTGGGATTATAGGTATGTGCCACAGTACCCAGTCTTACTAGATCTTTAAAGAAGAACTAACACCAGTCTTTCTCAAATTATTCTATAAAATTGAAAAGATGGGAACGCTCCCAAAGAAACTTGATGAAGTCAATATAACCTTGATACCAAAATGAAAGACTTATCAAAGAAAGAAAAGTATAGATCAATGACTGCAAATGAACATAGAAATAAATTTCTTAATCAAATGCTATCAACTGCATTCAAAAGCACATCAAGATGATACTCCATTATCAAGTGAGTTTCATTCCAGGGATGCAAGGTTAATTCAACATACATAAAACAATAAATGAAATTCATCACTTAAACAGAATTAGTGATAATTATGGAATATAGGAAATCTATTGATTTGTGGATGTTGGTGTTGTATTCTGATACTTTGTTGAATTCATTTATAAATGAATTTAAAAATTATAAATTCTAGTTTTAGTTTCAGAAAAGGCCTGTGATAAAATTTATCACTCAGTTCATGTTAAAAACACTAGAAATTAGGGAAAGAATTTACATCATAAAGGCAATTTGTGACACATCCAAAATTCAATGTCATACTGAATAATGAAAAAACTAAAAGGATTTCCTTTAAAATAAGAAAAAATACAAGAATTTCCACTCTTACCACAACAATTTGATATATTTCTTGAAACACTAAGCCAGAATAATCAGTCAAAAGAAGAAAATTAAAGGCATACAAACAAGAAAAGAAGTAATATCTCTGCTGATTATAGGATCCTATACTTAGATGTTCCTCACCCCCCAAAAGAAAACTTCACCAGAAACCTTCTAGAACTCATAAATGAATTCAACAAAGGAACAGAATATGATGCCAACATCCATAAATCAATAGATTGCCTATACTCCAACATAAATCTACTAAGGAAGAAATCAGGAAAACCATCTCATTTAAAATAACCTCAAAAATAAAATATTTTTAATTAATTTTATCAAGGAATTGAATGATCTCTACAATGAAAATTATAGAAAACTGAAGAAAGAAATCGAAAAAAGCCCTTAGAAGATGGAAAGACCTCCTGCATTCTTTGATATGCAAAATTAAATATTGTCAAAATGACCATACTGCCAAAAGAAATAGACAAATTCATTGCAATCTCCATCAAAATATTAATGACATTCCTGACAGAGATAGTAAAATGAATTCTAAATTTATCTGGAAGAATAATAGATCCAAAATATTCACAGCAATACTGAGAAAGAAGAGTGATGCAGGAGGCACTACAATGCATGTTCTGAAATTATACTACAGAGCTATAGGAGCAAAACCAGCACAGTTGTGGCATGAAACTAGGCATGAAGTCGAATGGAACAGAATAGAAGACACAAAAAGAATAGAAGACACAAAAGTCCACATACTTACAGCCATCTTATATTTGACAAAGGTGTTGAAATAAATATTTTGGAAAAAAGACAGCATTTTCACCAAATTGTGGTAGGAAAACTGGATAGACACGTGTAGAAAAATAAAACTATGTCTCTGTCTCTCATCTTGTGTAAAAGTCAAATAAAAATGGATTAGAAACTTAGGTATTATACCAGAAACAATGTGAATGCTAGAAAAAATACACAGGGTCAACACTTCATAATATAAGTGCTGACATCAACTTCCTTAACAAGAACTCCAAAGTGCAAAAATTAAAATCAAGAATCAATAAGTGGGATACTGTAAAATTTCAAAAGTTTATACACATCAAAGAAAACAATTAAGAGCACCAACAGAGAACATACAGAAATTGAGAAAATCTTTGGCAATTACTCCTTTGATAATGGATTAATGTTCACAATATAAAATGATCTCAAGATATTTATCATCAACAAATACATAACCCAATTAATAAATGGGCAAAAGAGGTGAACTGAAACTTCTCAAAAGACTAAATACAAAGCCTGGCATGCTAGCACATGCCTGTAATCCCAGCGACTCAGGAAGATGAGTTAGGGGGATTGAGAGTTCAAAACCAGCCTCAGCAAAAGCAAGGCACTAAGCAACTCAGTGAGATCCTGTTTCTAAACAAAATGAAATATAGGGCTAGAAATGTGGCTCAGTGGTCTGAGTTCAAACCCCAGTACCAAAAAATAAAAATAAAAAATAAACACAAATGGCAAACAAACAAAAAACCCCACAAATATATGAAAAAGAAAAGATCAACATCTCTAGCAATCAGGGAAATGCAAATGAATATTACCCTAATATTTCATCTCACTGCAGTTAGAATGACAATGATCAAGAATACAAACAATAATACATGCTGGTTAGTATGTGGGGGAAAAAGGTGCACTTGCACCTTGTGTGACTGCATAATAATACAACCATTCTGAAAAATAGTATTGAGATGCCTCAAAACCTAGGAATGTAACTTCCATATGACCTACATTTTAAAATCCTTGATATTTTTCCAGAAGAAGTAAAATCAACATACTATAGTGATATAGCCACCCTAATGTTTATAGTATCACAATTCATAACAGTTAAATTATGGAATCAACACAGATCCCTGCCAATAGATAAATGCCTGTCAATAGTTAAACACTGTGGGATATATACACAATGGAGTTCTACTAAGCCATAAAGAAAAATGAAATTATGGCATTTGCTAATAAATTGATGGAAATGGAGAACATCAAAGCAAGTCTTAATTTTTTAAATGAACCAATATTCTGATCACAATGGGATGAAACTAGAAATCAGCAAAGGAAGCCAGAAATCTTACAAATACATGAAGTTTGAACAACACACCTTTTGAATGAAGAGTGGGTCATTGAAGAAGTCAGAGAGGAAATATTAAAAATTCCTTAAATCAAACAAAAACAGAAATCCAACATATCAAAAATGTGGGGCACACCAAAAGCATTATTATTATTATTTTGGTCCTAGGAATTGAACTCAAGGCCACTTAACCACTGAGCTACATCCCAGCCCCTTTTGTTTTATTTTGAGACAGGGTCTCACTACATTACCTAAGGCCTTGCTAACTTGCTGAGGCTTGCTTTCAACTTGTGATCCTCCTGCCTCAGCCTTCTGAGACACTGGGATTCCAGGTGTGCACCATCATGCCCAGCCCTAAGAGTGAAGTTTTAACAAAGAGAGCCTAAATCAAGGAAATAAACTAATGATGCATCTCAAAGTCTTTGAAAAAATAAAATAACAACCAAAACTCAAAATCAGTATATGGAAAGAAAGATCAGAGCAGAAATAAATGAAATAGAGATTAAATGGTGAAAAATATAAAAGATAATGAAAGAAAGACTTTATTTTTTAAAGATAAAGTTTACAAATCTTCAGCGATACTAACTGACATATATATATGAATAATTAGAGATAAAAATATAGGGCTGGGATTGTGGCTCAGTGGTAGAGTGCTTGCCTTGCATGCGTGAGGCACTGGGTTCAATCCTCACCACCACACAAAAATAAATAAAATAGACATTGTGTCCATCTGCAATTAAAAAATATATTAAAACATTTTTTAAAAAATAGATGTTACAACTGATTCTATAGAAATTCAAAGATTATATAATTATTAGAGAATATTTTGAAAACTATATGGTAATGAATTGGGAAATTTAGAACAAAGGTCCAAAATTCTAGACACTTGTGAACTACCAAAAAGATATAGAAACCTAAGTATAACAATAAAATAACTAAGATTTAAGCAGTAATGAAGTGTCACAATAGAGGGTGGTAATGGCAATCTGGAGGAGCAGATCTCTAGGACTGCAAATACAATCAAGTACAGTTTTAAAACTTCTGTTTGTAACCTTAATGATTATCATAAGAAAACATAGCATTTCAAGATATGAAGTAAATAATGGATGATTGCTACACTGTGTTGTTGTTCCTGACCGACACCTTAGAGTTGGACCTGGAGACAGAATAGTGCAAACCCATTTCCTTTTACTTGGTTTTTGACAACAGAGAAATAGGACAAAATTTTTTCTGGAGAATCTTATCTTGCCAGTGGAGCTCTTAAATGATTAATTTTGAATCTCAATCCTTTACTAACAAATTTCACAGAGGATACAGTGGAAATATTTGCCATTCATTTGTTTCTGAAACAGCATTAGTTATTAATCTAGAGAGCTCTTTCATTTATTAAGGCAACAATTACACAATTTAGAAACCTTATTACAGGTCAGCTGTGATTTTAGAAGATATCAACCCTACATTGCAAAGTAGATAAAATTAGGCCGCAGTGCGTTAAATTTCTCAGTTATGTTAAAGTTTCAACTTTAGATGCCTGAAATACAGAATGCTGAGTGTCATGTTCCTGTCATGTTCCTGTCATGTTCCTGTCCATCCTTATGAGACTTTGGAGGCTCAACTTCTCTCAGTGTTGGTTGATGAACTTCATGTATATTGGACATCTACCTGAACTTCCCAGTATTCATCTAGGAACATTTTGAAATCAAAACCAGACTAAGCTTTTTCCACTATCATGGCACTTATTACATATCTACTTAGATACTCATTGGATGGTTCTAGAGATTTTTCACATGCTGGGTGAAAAATCTAAACAAGTTGTATATGGTCATCTCTTTATCAGTTTGGCAGGAGGCAATTTAACCAATGTCAGCTTATTTGAAGAATATTGTAAAAATTGTGGTTTTTTTGTGATACAATAAACCTGTCACTCAACAGGTTAGGCCTTTTGAAGCAATAATGAGTCATCATTGCCCATGTCCATGCAATAAAGAATTCTGGATTCTACTCATTCATCTACTAGACCACAGAAGTAAATGTTCTCTGTCAGAGAACTGGCTGGTACTGGTTGAATAAATTACTTAAAACACTGTGAAAATCAAGTGACCTAAGAAAAGCATCTATGCCAGTAATCCAGTCCAGGGATCTATTAGGTTTTAGTCAGTGGATTATTACTCATGTAGCATCATTTTACCTGTTTCATTGCCGTAGAGTCCCAGATGAAATGAGATGAATGGAACCAAATTGGAACTTTGTGGAATAACTGCTCTGTCCATGAGTGTTCAGGAATGTACTAGAAGAGTGATTCACTGATGTATCTTCATTGTTGTTTGACACATTGTGATGTATGGAAACCAAACATTTCAATTTTCACCATTCTATGGGAATATTATAGTGAGAACTTGTGTAGTTCCTTAAGTGTTTCTTGGCTTCCTTTGAAAGGTCTTGTTAATATTCAAGTCACTATTGCCTATGCTTGAAATGGTAAAGTCCTGCTGTTGTGATAAACAAGATCCTGATTTGTAAAAATTCAGCAGTAGTTATATTTGCCTTTGCATTTTGGCGAAAATTGTTAAGAAAAGATGAAGAATAATAGCCCTCTTCCTTGGAAACAAATAAAAGGAATAATATATTCTAAATTCCATCAAAAATAATGGAGATCTGGAAAGCAATATATATAGTGTTCATTGAAAGTGCATATAAAGGTGTTTAATATGAAGAATGTAATCTGCTTATAATTTTGTGCAAAGTTAGAAAAATTATGATTGTAATAATTTTTTTCTATTTGCCTCAACAAATGTTTTCAGTGAACAGTGTGTACAGCTTCTGAAAATTTGTTTTTTTTCTGTTATGTTTGATAACATGTATTAAAATGCAACTTTTGAGAAAAATTAAAAAAAATAATGGAGACATTAACTGAGGTTGGTCTACAGAAATTTTTCAGCCTTTTTCTACTGTTAGCAGCTGTTGAAAATGTAGAAGTTATATGTATACGTTTATGACTCCCTGAATTTCCTCAAGCCTACCTCTATAAAATCTGAGAGCCCTCATTTAGAAGGGTTAGATTGGCATTTCTCTTGATATATTCTCAGAAAAATCTGGACATTAGCGTTTTGATTGAGAATTTTTTCTGTGACTTTTGAGAAAAAGCAAAGAATCCATGGTATCTAAGAATGATGAAATGGTACAGAGACATTTTGACACTTCTTTCCATCTACATTGATGGTGTCCAAGAAGTGTTAGAGACCAGCTATTGCTTGTGTCCTTTCCATGAAAAACCACATAATAATGGATTTGGTATGCTTCTATGAGCCTGTCAAGAATTCAAACTTAGGACAGTGTTGAGCTTTCTACAAGATGTTCTGGCCAGAACAGGAGTATTCATCAACAATTGTGCCAAGAACTTCATAGGGAGAATGTGGACCTAATTGTGCAGTCTTCATTATCAGCTAAAGAGTGCCACTCTGCTGCAATTGCTGGTGCACTATGGAAACATTATTTTGTTTCATTTTTGAAGAGTCAGATAATGGCACAGATTGTGCCTTTCTCACAACTTGCAGATGCAGCTGAGTATTTTACTTTGCTGGCAGCAGAAATGCCAAGTATATCTCCATCCTGTCTTCAGCCTCAGCCAGTTGTATCAATAATTAAACTTTATGATTGGGATGATATCTTCTGCCTCAAAGTTGTAGCAAAATATTTAAGTAATTTACTACAAAATAGCACACTATGTGAAACAGTTTCTCACTCAGGCTGTGTATCTTTTCAATCCTCAACTATAAGATCATGGATCCATTGTGTTTTACAAATGTATACAAAAAAAATCTCTCTGGGCCTGACAATTTGTTTACTGATGCAAATCCTGAGCAGATAAAAGAAAAAGGCTGTGTAGAACAGTTGGCAGAACTGATAAGGTTGCTATTTAAACTCTCAGAAGTAAAGAATTTTTTCCCAAAGGCTCAAGTGGACTATTTAACCATCCCAGAAGAGCCCCCCAAAACACATTTTCAATTCCTTTAGGCTGTTGATACAAATTACAGGAATCTCCAGACAATTTTTGATAAATCTGCCACGGTCACAAAGTCCTTAGAATAATTTGGTGAAGTATTTCCAGCACAGGAAATATTGCAGCTCACTTACAGGATGATGGGAATTCTTGTTAAATCATGGGCTCAAATTTTTGCCACACCTAAAGCCCAGAGATTGCTATTTTGGATCATGAATTGTTTACTGCTGCCACATACAGTATTGCAGTAAGAGAAGGAATTGCCTGCACCCATGTTGACCTCAATTCAGAAGAGTATTCCTTTATATACTGATAGATGTGTATCATACGCTGTCAGTCTCAAAATCCAAATGCCAATTTGAATTAATTGCTAGGGAATATTACTGACGAGTATATTGGGTAGTTTCTTCCAGCTTTTCCATATGCTGAAGATGTTGAACAACATCCTGTTTTTTTGGCACTGAGGAATTCAGGCACCTTAAAGGAATGCATTGTACAAGTTCTAAGGAAATCCTGCTTTGCGTTTAAAGGCTCAGCACCCCCTCCTCGCATAGTATCCATTTTAGTCTTTATCCTCAAACTCTTCAAGGAAACTGAGACAGAAGTTTATATTGTTCAACTACCCCTCCCTGGCATATTAAAATGTTTGGTGTTGGTCAAGAAACTCAAGTTAAAAGACTGGCCACTGAGAACCTGCTGTATGTGTTAATCGCCTGCCAAGTGAGGTCAGAAGGAGAATCTGCACCTCAGCTGACTTCTGTGTTTAGGCAGTTTATCCAGGATTATGATATAAGATACAGTCATCAAGTTTATAGTATTTTCGACACTAGTAACACTGAAGCAGCAGTTGTCATCTCCTTGATTTCTACCCTCACTCAGTCTCTGAATGATTCAGTAATGAAATGGGACCTAGGCAAAAATATTGAACAAAGACAAGCCTATAGAAAACTTTTATCTCACCTAAGATGAGATGCAGAGACTGGAAAATAATAATACATATTATGTTTCATGATTCACCTTGCCTAATGCTTATAACTATCTAAAGCCACTTTGCACCAGTCCAACTCTTACTTTTAATTAATTATGTAATAATCTCTTAAGAATCATTCCTAAGACTTTTATATATCTTATATAAGTATTAAATAAGTAAGGAAATAAAGATAAATTAGCAACTATGTAAAAAGATCCTTGGAACTTTTCAAAATTGTAATCTATTTTGTAGAAATTTTAATTAAACTCAAAGTAGGTTTTTCTAACTGGAAATAAAAAAGAAAGTGTCACAACAAATAAAAGTGAAGGACCAGATGGCTACACTGTTGAATTTTATCAAAACTTTAAGGAACTGATACCAATTATTCTTCAACTATTCCATAAAACTGGACAGGAGGGAACGTCCCAAACTCATTATATAAAGGCAATCTTAATCTGCTATCAGAACCTTACAATGACATAACAAAAAAAAGAACATTATAGACCACTTTCTCTGGTGATTAATTTTAGAAAAATTCTTAATAAAATCCTTGTAGATCAGATTCAACACTATATTACAAAGATCATACACCATGATCAAGTTGGTTTAATTCCAGGGATGTAAGTATGGATTAACATATGAAAATAAAATATATAATGTAGCATGTAAATAGAATAAAAGAAAAAAATCTCATGGTTATCTCAACAGATATGTAAAATCATTTGATATAAATATTTGATATTGAATTATTAATGTAATTCAATATTCTTTCATGATAAAAACCCAGAATAAATTTGGTATAGATGTATCGTAATCCAACATAATAAAGGCTATATGTGAAAAACCCATCCCAACCTCATACTGAAAGGGAAAATATTCAAAGCATGTCTGCTAAGATCAAGGACAAGACAAATGTGTGCACTCCTACTATTATTCAAAAGGTACTAAAATTTTAATCAGAGCTAATATGTAAGAGAAAATAAACAATAGGTATACTAATAGGAAAGGAAAAATCAAAATTACCCCTGTGTGAAGATATGTTTCTACATATTAAAAAGTCTAAATCTCCAACAAACTATTATATTCAATAAATGAATTCAGTGAAGTCGTAAGACACAAAATCAATATATAAAAATCAGTAGCCCTTGGTGTGGTGTTGTGCACCTGTAATCTCAATGACTCAGGAGGCTGATGCAGAAGGATTGCAAGTTTAAGGCCAATCTGACCAATTGAGTGAAGGCTTAAACAACTTAGCAAGACCTTGATTTAAAATTAAAAATGCAAAAATCTGGGGATGTGACTCAGGGGTTAACTATACCTGGTTTCAATAGTCGGTACCAAACAAAACAAAACAAAACAAAACAAAAACAAATTAGCATTTCTATACATCAATAATAAAATCACTGAGAAACAAATCAGGAAAGTAATGCTATTTACAACAGCCTAAATAAATAAATAAATAAATAGTCTAGAAATAAACATAACTAAGGATGCAAAAGAACACTACAATAAAAATTACATTCCATTGAATGAAGAAATTGAAGAACACACCACAAGTTGAAATTATCTCTTATTTTGAAGTACTGTGACAAATAATTTTGTTAAAATATCTATACTGGCATAAGCCATATACAGACTCATTGCAATCCCCATCAAATATCAATACTATTCACAGAATTAGAACAATGATCCTAAAATTTATTTGGAAGCAAAAAAGGCCCTAAATTGTCAAAGCAATCCTGAGCAAAAAATGGCATAGCTGGAAGCAGCACAAGATCTGATTTTAAGACATACTAAAGACCCAAAATAACAAACACAGCATGATATTGGTATAAAATGGTTACAAGGTAATTGAAAAAATAGAAGGCCCAGAAATAAATGTATAAATCTTCATTCAATTCACTATCAGCAAATGAGCCAAAAACAAGCATTGGAGAATGGACAAGCTCTTCAAAAACGATGCTGGGAAAATTGGATATCCAGAAGTAGAAGACTGAAATTCTACCTCTATCTCTTACCTTTTCCCCAAATCAACTAAAAAATAATCAAGGACATCAATTAAGGACCTGAAATTCTGAAACTACTAGTTGAAGACATAGCAGAAACACTTGAAGATACTGGAATAATCAATGACTTCCTGTATAAGACTCCAAAAGTATAAGAAATAGAAGAAGTGATAAACGGGATTGTATCCAATTTTTAAAAATCTTCTGCACAGCAAAGGGAATTACCAATAAGCTAGAGAGAAAAACTCTAGAATGAGAGGAAATTTTGCCAGCTATTCATATATTCAGGACTTATACCCAGAATATATAAAGAATCCAAAATCATAGCAACAATAAAGCCAGGCATGGTTGTTCATGCCTGTAATCCTATCAGTTTGGAAGACTGAAACAGGAGGATTGCAAGTTCAAGGCCAGCCTCAGTAACTCAGTGAGCTCCTGTCTCAAAATTAAAAATAAAATAAAATAAAAAGAAATATAGATGTAGCTCATTCGTAGAGTTCCCATGGGTTCAATGCCAAATACCAAAATAAAATTTTAGCAATATAATAAAATAATACAAATGATGTGAAAAGATACTTCTCAAATCGATTAATACAAATTGTCAATAAATAGATGAAAATATTCTCAGTATCATTAATAATCATTGAAAAGCAAATAAAAACTGTTATGAGATTTTATCTAACCCAAGATAGAATGACTATCATAAATAAATAAATAAATAAATAAATAAATAAATAAATACAAATGCTGGTGAAGATATGGAATAAGAGGAACTCTCATATATGTTGGTAATGTAAATTAGTTTAGTTGGTATTGAAAACATTATGAATGTTCCTCAAAAAACTAACTATAACTACCATGACATCCTACTATTCCATTCTTTGATGTGGAGCTAAAGAGATACCTGCATAACCACATTACTACAGTGCTATTAACAATATCCAAGATAGGGAATCAGCTTCCAAATGAATGGATAATGAAAATATGATATATTCACATGATGGAATATTATTGAATCTTAAAGAAGAATGAAATATTGTGATTGGCAGGAAATTGGATGGAACTAGAGGACATTATGTTTAATGAAACAATCCAGACACAGAAAGGTCAGTTTCACATATTTTGTCACATATGTAGTAACTGAAAATAAGCAGATAACTTGAAAGTAGAAGAGGCACTATGAGTGACTGGATAATGGACTGGTGGAGGGGAAAGGTGGTGAATTAAATACTTAAACTTACTACCTACCAAAGATAGATGGTCCATCTATCTTTCTACCTGACAGTGCCTGACATATGCATGTAATAAAATATCACAATGAATCATATTAATTTGTACAATTAACATATTTTATTAAATATACTTTTGAATTTTCCAGGATATAATCACTTTTTAAATTTTTAAATAATGTTATATTATTTTTATACGTTTATTTATTTATTTATTTATTTTATGTGGTTCTGAGGATGGAACCCAATGCCTCACACATGCTAGGCAATTGTTCTACCACTGAGATATAACCACAGCCTCTAGAATCATTTTTAACAGGAGTCACAGAACACTCTGACCCTCCAGGACCCGTTTGTAATTCATTTGCTCTTCTTCCAACAATGCATTCTGAGGTCATGACATAAGTATAACTAAATCCAGGTATAGTTCCTGTGTGCCACAGACCTTGACATCATCCACATGATACTGGATTTGCAGGCATGCAGAATGCTAGATGTCATGATATCTTTCATCGAGATTTCCAAGGAGAACTTGGCCAGTAAACATGATCCAGGGTTGGAATGCCTGCATGAAAACTCCAGTGGAACTCTGTGAATTGGAGTTGTGGGAATGGAACTGAAATTGCAACAAAAATCTGAGGATGCTAAAGGTACTAGAAATGTGAAAAGCCTGCCAAGGCAGCATGCAGAGGTAGCTTGAGAAATAACCATGTGGGACAAAACCAGCATTCACAAGAGTGGAGCTGTCTAAGACCTTGGGAGGCCATCCCTCATTACAGTGTGCCCTAGATATTAATAAAGGAAACTTTAGAATTTACTGTTTGATGTGCTGGGTTTTGGTCTTGTTTTAGACCAATCCTTCTTTTTTATTTTTCTATGCCCCAATTTTGGATAGGAATGTTTATCTTATACTTCTCAAAACATTGTATTATAGATGCATATTACTTATTTTTTAAATTTTTCAGGTGCTCAGAGTTTATTTGCATTGATTCTCAAAGAAGACATTGAACATAGTCTTTTGATCAATGCCAGAACACTTATGAGTTTGTGAATATTGGAGATGAAATTAATTAATCTTACTTTTTGAGATAGATATCAGTATTTGTGGGCTAGTGGTGGAATGATTTTGTTTGGAGAGATGTCCCCACGAAGCCCATGTGTTAATTGCTTTTCGTCAAAGTGCTTCTGTTCGGGAGGTCGTAGAATCTTTGAGACATGGAAATTATTGGAAGACCACTAGATTTATGATTTCATCTATCTCTTTTATCTTCTTTCTGACTTGTGATGTGAGAACTCAAGGTACTGCCATGATATATAGCCCTCAGCAGAGGCCCAAACAAGCAAGGCTTCTCAATCTTGGACTTAAACCTCCAAAACTCTATGATAAGTAACAATTATTTTCTCCATAAGTAGCCTATGTCACATATTTACAAACATCACTGCAATAACAAAAATTATTCCATAATATACAAAAATCAACTGAATTAAATACTTAAACTTACCACCTGGAAAGGTAAACAAATTAGGAGAAAATACAAAGACAAAATTATATGAGTTTGGTTTGAACAATGATTTTTTTTTTGACATCAAAAACTTGAGCAACTAAAGAAAAATAGATAAATGGGATTGCATTGACTTGAAAAGTTCCTTCACATCACTGGAAAAATTTTGTGGAAAGAAGAGACAACCTACAGATTGGAAGAAAATATTTGCAATCAATAAAACTAATAAAGGATTAATATTCCAAATCTTTATGGAACAAAAAATAACCTCAAGAAAAACAAAAGCTCCTACAAACAATCAGTTAAATAATGAGTAAAAGATGTGATTATACATTTATCAAAAAATGGCCAACAAATACATTGAAAATATTCAACATTGCCAATGATTAGAGAAATGCAAATTAAATTCACATTGAGATGTCACCTCATGTCAGTCAGAATAGCTATTTTTAATAAGTGAGTAATAACAAGTTCTGACCAGGTTGTGAAGAAAGGGGGAGACTTCACAGATTATAAGAATTTAAATTAATTTAGCCATTGTTTCAAACTATGAGGAGGTTCCTTAAAAATTAAAAAATAGAGTATCTATATGATCCAGCAACTGCACATATGGGTAGATATCTCAAATCCTTGAAATGGAATCTTGATGAGATATCTGTACTTCCATGGTCATTGAATGAACAGGTAAATGAGTAAGGAAAATGTCATGAATAATATGAATGTTGTCATATATCTGTATTTATATCTATATATATGCAATGTGATATATGTATATAATTACACAAACACTGGAATATTATTAAACACTATAATAGTATTATTTCCAGTATTTGTGACAACATAGATAAACTTGGAGGACATTATGCTAAATGAAATAAGGCACGTACAGAAAAGCAAACACTGCATATTCATATATGTGATATATAAAACAATCATGTATATAAAAGCAGAGAGTAGAATGGTGGTTAATAGAAGTTGAGGCTGAGGAGAATGGGGAGATTTTTAAAGGCACAAGGCTGTAGTTAGACAGGTGGAATATATGTTAAATATTTAAGATACTGCATATGTTAATTTTCTTAATTCAATAATTTTACAAAGCATACATATATCATAACTTCACTATGTACTTTGTAATTATATTATTTTAATTTGAAAAATTAATTTAGAATACTATATTATATATGGTTATTCCAGTTATTCATAGAATGTATAACTTAAGACCCTAAATGGATGCTTGAAATTGTAGATAGTACTTAACTGGATTGATACATAGATAGATATATAATATGCTTTTTTCTATAAATGCATAACTATTAAAAAGTTAAATATACAAATTAGGAATAGTAGTATATTAAAGTTACAATAATAAAAAATAGAACACTAAAAAAATTTATTTTAATGGAAGTTAAGTGACTGTGGTGTTTCTGAAATCTCTTATTCTATTGTGCTTGCCTTTCTTGAAATGATATGTGATGATGTTTTCATGATAAGATGAAGTGAGTTGAATGACATAGGCATTGATATATAGTATTATGCTACTATTGACCTTCTGAAAATATGTCCAAAATATAATCATATGCTTTAAGTGATCCTGGATCATTGAGCCAAAGCATTGTCAATGGTTATATATTAGGAAGAGACAATTTCCATGTTTAGTGATCCTTAATAGTTAAAATAATTTAAAATATTTAAATGAAGATATCTTTTGAAGGAACATTATAATTAAAAGGTATTATTTTAATTCATCAAACTATTGCTGCAGAAGTTGTCATCCTTCGGTCATCATGTGGATGACTTTAATGCTGCATCATTTGAAAAGATTGTATTCTATAATATGTCCTTAAATTTATAAGAAATTTGAAAGATTCCAGCAAATATTTCAATAATATCCACATTGCTGGTACTCTTTCAGTTTCTTCTTCATCTTCTTCTGTAAATAAGTTAACAAGCTCATCCAATTTCTCATTTTCAACACTTTAATATATTTTTCCTCTTCTTCATTAGACTTGAGAATGTCCTTGTTCACCATCTTGTCTATGAAAGTGATTTTTCTAACTTCTTTATCAATCCCCAAGAAATCTTTATAATCATTATATGTTTTCCCAGTATCCATTTATAGTTTCTGGTTTTGGATAGCATTGATGAATGTTATTGAGTAATTGATATTGAATGATTTCCACCACTGTTTTATGTCAAGATTAGGACCAGCATCAATTTCTGATTGAAATGTGATCAAATATCAGGCAAATATCTGCAGCTTTAACAAATGGAATAATGCTATGGTGAAAGTGCTGAAACAAGGATATATTTGATGTCTAAAATACAAACATGAGGCCCCGCTGCTGGAGAGGCCCAGATCAGGAAAACCCACAGGTGCCCCGCTGCTGGGGAGAAATAACATGCCTGTGCAAAGATGAACACACACTGCAGCTCCCTACCCAATAATTAGAGGCCCCACCCAAACTGCCTCCATCTTGAGACACAACGCCACCAACATAGCCCTTCCCATATGGTAATCTACATGGGAGAAAACACACAGGGACAGCTACCTGTTGCAGCACTGTGTGCCACCGCCCAGTAAGCCACTCAATGCCAGCACAGAGACCATGCTTCTATCCCCACCTCTGAAAATGGTGAACTTCAGCTTGGTGCACCTCTACTGCCATCTTAGGTTAACTCCACTCTTGCCTCCACCATCTTTAGCTGGGGCAGCTTCTATTTAAGGACACCGACTGGAGCCTGAAAGTCCAAAATCAAGATACCTACAGGTTCTATGCTACTGCCAACACCAACTAAATATGTGGCCACTTCAATCAAGGGATAACAACTAAGACCTAGATGACTGTTACCAAGGTCTGTGCCGGTTAGGATGTGCCAGGGGTATCCCTAGTAAGTGTGCTAACAGACACCATCCTGTGGCAGAGGCAGCAGAGAACCTTGCATTGGGTCACTACTCTTCTCTTTTCTTTTTTTCCTGCTAACAGCCAACTTCTTTTGATTCCCCTTTTACTAGTCCTACAATCTAACACCTCAATATTCTAACTCCCTACATCATAAAAATCACATCCTACCTACTCCCTAGCACTCTCTCTCTGTCCATCATTAGAAACTCTAAAACTTTATGCAAAGCTACTGGATATATGGTAGAATATAACCAAACTCATCATTTCCATTTAGAGTGTCAAAACTATAAATGTCTAAATAGGAGCTAATTGATTTATGGCTGTATATTGGTTGCATTGGGTGCTGCAAACATTGATCTACCCCTTAAAGGTGAGGTATTGGCAACTTGCAGGGACACTTTAAGATTTCATGGTAAAAACTGCAATACCTCAGATCCACACTACAAGAGAGGAAGACACATAAACAACATGAAAAAAAAGGGAGGAAAATGCTCTGAGCTAACCAAGATACTACAAAAAAAAAAAAAAGAACCCATTGACAATGCAGTAGAGGAAATACCAGAGAAGGAGTTCAGAATGTACATAATTAAAATGATCTGCAAATTCAAGAATGACCTAAGTGAAAAAATACAGGCTAAAATTTATGACTCCAAGAAAGAGATAAGAGAGCAAATACAAGCAACCATTGATCACACCAACAAAGAGATAAGAGAGCAAATACAGGTAGCAAAATATTACTTCAAGAAAGAGATAGAGATTCTAAAACAAACAAACAGAAATAGTTTAAATTAAGGAAACAATGAACCAACTAAAAAAACACAATAGAAAGTACTACCAACAGAATAGATCTCTTGGAAGAAAGAACCCCAGATAATGAAAACAAATTATTTAATCTCAAAATAAAGTTGACCACACAATGAAAATGGTAAGAAACCATGAAAAGAACATCAAAGAATTACAGGATAACATCAAAAGAACAAATTTAAGATTTATTGGGATAGAGGAAAACACAGAGTTTCAAACCAAAGGAATACACAATATCTTCAGTGAAATAATACCAGAAAATTTCCCAAAAATGAAGAATAAATTGGAAAACCAAATACAAGAGGCTTACAGGACACCAAATATACAAAATTACAACAGATCTACACCAAAACACATGATAATGGAAATGCCCAGCATACAGAATAAGGATAAAATTTAACAGCCCTCAAGAGAGAGGAATTAGATTGCATAGTGCGGGAGACCAATTAGAATCTCAGCAGATTTTTCAACCCAAATCCTCTAAGCCAGGAGATCATGGAACAACATACACCGAGTTCTGAAGGAAAATGGATGCCAACCAAGGATCTTATATCTAGTAAAATTAAGCTTTGGATTTAATTATAAAATAAAAACCTTTAATGATAAACAAAAGTTAAAAAAATTTACAGTGAGAAAGCCTGCACTACAGAACATTCTTGGCAAAATAACCCATGAGGAGGAAATGAATAACAAAAATGAAAATATGCAAAGAGAGGAACTACTCTAAAGGAAAGGCCAATCAAAGGAGAAACCTATACAAGTTAAAAACAAAAAATAAACCAAAATGACTGGGGATGCAAATCATATTTAAATAATAACCCTAAGTGTGAATGGCTTCACCTCATCAACTAAAAGACATAGACTGAAAGATTGGATTGAAAAAACAAGACTCACCAATAAGCTGCATTCAAGAGACTTGTCTCACAGGGAAAGACATCCATAGGCTGAAGGTGAAAGGCTGGGTAAAACAAATCACTCACATGGACCACCGAAACAGTCATGGGTTTTCATCCTCATATCAGATAAGGTGAACTTCAAATGAAAGTTAGTGAAAAGGGACAAAGAAGGACATTTCATACTACTCAAGGGAATCATAAATCAACAAGACATAAAAATTGTAAATATCTATGCCCCAAACAATGGGACATTTATGTATATCAAACAAATCCTTCTCAACTTCAAGAATCAAATAGACCACAACACAATAATACTGGGTGACTAACACACCCCTCACCACTGGATAGATCTTCCAGACAAAAACTAAACAAAGAAACTATAGAGCTCAATAAAACAATCAAAAATTTAGACTCAACAGACATATATAGAATATTAATTACATCCATCAATGAGCAAATACACTTTTTCCTCTGAAGCACATGAATCCTTCTCTAAAATAGACCATATGCTAAGGCACAAAACAAGTCTTAGCAAATACGAAAAATAGAGATACTGCCTTGCATTCTTTCAGATCATAATGGAATGAAATTAGAAATCAATGATAAAATAAAAAACAGAAGCTATTCCAACACCTGGAGACTCAACAATACACTATTGAATGTTGCATGAATAAGAGAAGACATCAGAGAGGAGATAAAAAGATTCTTACAGGTAAATGAGGTCTCCAATACAACATATCAAAATCTCTGGGACACTATGAAGGCAGTGCTAAGAGGAAACTTCATTGCATTAAGCTCATACATTAAAAGAAGTAAAAGTCACCAAATAAATGCCCTGACATTACATCTCAAAGCTCTAGAAAAACAAGAACAAACCAACTCTAAATGTAGTAGAAGACAGGAAATAATTAAAATCAGAGAAAAATTTTTTTTAAAATTAAAATAAAAAATACAATTCAAATAATTGACACAACAATATACTGGTTCTTTGAAAAAAATAAAATTGATAAATGCTTAGCAACCTTAACAAAAGAAGGAGAGAGAAAACTCAAATTACTAAAATTTATGATGAAAAAGGAAACATCACAACAGACACTATTGAAATACAAAAGATACTTAGAGACTATTTTGAAAATTTACACTCTAGTAAAATAGAAAACATCAAAGGCATCAACAAATTTGTATAGACATATGAAATACCCAAGCTGAACCAAGAGAACATACACAACTAAAACAGGTCAATTTCAAGGAAGAAAATAGAAGATGCCATCAAAACTCTACCAAGAAAAGCCGAAGACCAGATGGATTCACAGCCAAGCTCAACAACACCTACTAAGAGGAATTAATACCAATACTTCTCAAATTATTCCATGAAATAGGAAATGAAGGAACCCTTCCTAACTCATTCTATGAGGCTAGTATCATCTTGATACCAAAACCAGGTAGAGACACATCAAGGAAAGAAAAGTTCAGACCAATATCCCTGATGAACATAGATGCAAAAATTCTCAATAAAATTTTGGCAAATCACATACAAAAAATATTTATTTATTTATTTTTTACTTTTTTAAATTTTATTTTATTTTATTTTATTTTTTGGTACTGGAGATTGAACTCAGGGGCACTCCACCACTGAGCCACATCTCCAGCCCTATTTTGTGTTTTATGAAGAGACAGGATCTCACTAAGTTGCTTAGCGCCTCGCCATTGCTGAGGGTGGCTTTGAACTTGCGACAAAAAATATTTAAAGTGCACCATGATAAAGTGCAGATCATTCCAGGGATGTAAGGTTGGTTCAACATACAAATATCAATAAACATGATTCATCACATCAATAGACTTAAGGACAAGAATCACATAATTATATCATTTGATGCACAAAAAGCATTTGAAAAAATATAGCAACATTTCATGTTCAAAACACTAGAAAACCTAGGGATAGTAGCAACATTCCTCAACATTGTAAAAGCTATCTATGCTAAACCCAATGCCAACATCATACTAAATGGAGAAAAATTAGAAGTATTTCCTGAAAAAATGGGAACAAGACAGAGAAGCCCTCTTTCAATACTCCTATTCAACAGAATTCTTGAAAACCTAGCTGGAGCAATTAGACAAAAGAACTCAAACTTTCATTGTTGGCCAATGACATGATTCTATACTTAGAAGATTCAAAAAATTCCACCTGAAATCTTCTAGAAATAATAAATGAATTCCGCACAGTAGCAGGATATGAAATCAACATACAGGGGTTGGGGTTGTGACTCAGTGGTAAAGCACTTGTCTGGCACGTGTAAGGCACTGAGTTCGATTCTCAGAACCACACAGAAATAAATAAAAATTAAAAAAAAAAAACAAAGGTATTGTGTGGCTGGGGTTTTGGCTCAGCTGTAGAGTGCTCACCTAGCATGAATGAGGCGCTGGGTTTGATCCTCAGCACCACATACAAATTAATAAATAAAAATAAAGTTATGATAAAAAGTCAACCTTAAAATAAAACAAAGGTATAGTGTACATCTACAACTAAAGAAAAAATTAAAAAATCAACACCCATGAATCAAATGCATTTCAGTACATCAACGATTAATCCTCTGAAAGAGAAAGTAGGAAAACTACCCCATTCACAATAGCCACAAAAATATAAAATACTTGGGAATCAATTTAACAAAAGAGGTGAAAGACCTCTGCAATGAAAACTGCAGGACACTTAAAAAAGAAATTGAAGAAAATCTTAGAAGATAGAAAGATCTCCCATGCTCTTGGACAGACAGAATCAATATTGTCAAAATGGCCTTACTACCAAAAGAACTATACAGATTCAATTCAATTCCAATGCCAAACCCAATATCATTCCTTATAGAAGTAGAAAAAGCAATCATGAAATCCATTTGGAAAAATAAGAGATCCAGTACAACCAAAGCAATCCTTAGCAAGAATAGTGAAGCAGGAGGCATCACAATACCAGACCTCAAACTATATTACAAAGCTATAGTAACAAAAATGGCATGGTAGTGGCACCAAAACAGACCTGTAGACCAATGGTACACAATAGAAGACACAGAGACAAACCTACATAAATACAGTTACCTCATAGTAGAGAAAAGTTCCCAAAACATACATTGGAGAAAAGATAACCTCTTCAACATATGGTGCTGGGAATACTGAAAATCCATATGCAGCAAAATAAAATTAAACCCCTATCTCTCACCATGCTCAAAACTCAACTCAAAGTGGATCAAGGATCTAGGTATTAGACCACAGATCTTGTGCCTAATAAAAGAAAAATTAGGCCCAATCCTTCATCATGTCAGATTAGGCCCCAATTCCTTAACAAGACTCCTAAATGTCAAGAAATAAAATCAAGAATCAACAAATGGGATGGACTCAAACTAAAAAGCTTCTTCTCAGCAAAAGAAACAATGAGGTGAAGAGACAGCCGACATTCTTGGAGCAAATTTTGGCCACACACACATCAGATAGAACACTAATCTTCAGGCTTTATAAATAACTCAAAAAGCTTAACACCAAAAAAATCAAACAACCCAATCAATAAATAGACTAAGGACCTGAACAGACACTTCTTAGAAGGAGATGTACAATTGATCAACAAATATATGAAAAATATATTCAACATCTCTAGAAATTAGAGAAATGCAAATTGAAACTACTCTAAGATTGCAACTGACTCCAGTCAGAATGGCAGTTATCAAGAATACAAACAACAATAAATGTTAGCAAGGATGTGGGGGAAAGGCACACTCATACATTGCTGGTGGGGCTGCAAATTGGTGCAACCAATCTGGAAAGCATTCTGGAGATTCTTTAGAAAACTTGGAATGGAACCACCATTTTACTCAACTATCCCACTCCTCAGTCTATATCCAGAAGACTTAAAATCAGCATATTACAGTAACGCAGCCATTTCAATGTTTATAGCAGCATGATTCACAATAGCTAAACTGTGGAACCAACCTAGATGTCCTTCAATAGATGAATGGATAAAGAAATTGTGGTATATATACACAATGGAATATTACTCAGCATTGAAAGAGAATAAATTTATGCCATTTGCAAGTAAATGGATGGAGTTGGAGAATATCATGCTTAGTGAAGTAAGTCAATTCCAAAAAGTCAAAGGACAGATGTTCTCTCTGATAAGTGGATGCTGATCTGTAATGGAAGTGAGGATGTGGGAAGGATGGAGGAAATTTGTGAGAGGAGAGGGAGGGGAGGAAAGGGGACATGGGGACAGGAAAATGGTGGAATGAGATGGACATCATTGCCCCAGGTACATGTATGACTACATATATGGTGTGACTCTATATTGTATACAAGCAGAGAAATGAAAAGTTTGCTCCATTTGTATACAATGAATCAAAATGCACTGTGCTGTCATGTATACCTAAGTAGAATAAATAAATTTTAAAAAGTCCAACTTGTTTATTATGAAAATAGGGGGTACTTACAAAAATTTTTCCATTTTACTGAAGAATGGGATTAAAGTAGATTGGGAAATAGTACATATATTTAATTTGAACATATACATTACTTATACTTTATATTTATCTTAATATCCATTGCCTTCTTAGTACAACATAAATTACAGATTCTGGGCTAAGAGATAAACTGTTTGCCTCAGGGTAATTAACAACAGAGATATTAGAGACAAAGAAAGAACTCTGAGGTGTATTCTAAGAATTCAACAGCAACCAATTATTGCTTACTCCTTAGGAATAAGTGGGTTATGTGTGTTAGAAATAATGGCAGAGGCTGGACTTTAAATTTCAAGCAGGAATGTTCATTATATCCTCAGGCTGTGAAAACCTTTCATGTGTCATGAAAATGTTTCACTAGTTCCTCCAACATATGAGAGAGGAAAGGGGGTTTCATAAATAGCATGAGCATGATAAATAACATTTTATATTTTTATCAAACTGGGCCTTTATCAGTCTATTATTCTGGTTATGGTACAAAAATCATAGAAAAATAGTGTCTGTTTTGGGCAGTAGTTTGTTAGAACCAAAATTCATCTCTAAAATCGTCTCATGTCTTATTTCAAGATGTCATTCCCTATTATGGAGGGCATTGACACCATTTGTCTTGGATGTGATAGAAAGTAGTCTGACTTTTTCTACTTAAATCAATACAATAATGTAACTTACCAATTCTAGAGCAATTTATTTAAAAAGTAAAAGAAAAAGACTATTTTTGTTGTTTTGATTTTCTTGTATTTTTTAACAGATGAAAATAAATGTATGAAATCTGAAGAGGGCTCTTATATAATAGAATTTTAGAACACTTTTCAGTATCTTCTCAGTCATACCATTAGGTGAATTTTACTTAACTTGCTTGATTTTTTTTTAATATATATTTTTTTAGTTGTTGATGGATCTTTATTTTTTTATTCATTTATTTTTTATATGTGGTACTGAGGATCGAACCCAGTGCCTCACACATGCTAGGCAAGCTCTGTACCACTGAATTACAACCCCAGTCCAACTTGGTTGATTATTTAAAATAAAGGCTTTATATAGGGGCAAACCCCTTCGAAGATGGTGAATGTTTTGTGTATTTTACACTCTACACCCTCTTCTGTCTTCTTCTATGACACAGGAGGCTGATTTCTACAATCTATATCACTAAGAGTTCTTCGTCCTTTGTTTTCCAGTTGGATTCAGTAATAGGAGACAAGAGATTATAGGACAGGAGGAGAGGGATACATGGTTATCTTAACACCTCTCTGCAACAGCTAAGTGACCAGAGTTCTCCTGGAAAAACTCTTCTCCCAAAATCTAGCTTTTGCTATGTTCTATTAACACAATACTTTCAAAACTACATATAGTAAGAACTTACTTTTCTTGTCAGACTCTATATTTCACCATCAGTTTTGGCTCCGTAATCTCACTCACACCTCTGTGAGGAGTATCTTCATGAATTCTCTTAAATGAAATACTTCTGAATATTTCATCTAATTCCTGCTAAGACTCTGAATGATACAGTGAGAATCGCTTTAACTCTGCATATTCTAAGAATATGAGTCTCAGTTTTAAAAGCACACTATTTAAAGTATTTGTATCTGTTTTATAACTTTTTCTAAATAGCATGCTTCTGAGAGCCTGCCTGATAAAGGCAAAATGAGATTGTAAATGTAAAAGTGCTCTGTGAACTACACAATATTGTGTAAGTGCAAAAGATAATGATAATGTTCCCTCAGTTTTAATTTTTATCTTTATTTTAAATAAATTTATTAAGATAAAATTTTCTTGCAATAAATCATAATAAAATTTACTGGCTATTTTGAACGTATATATTGATGCATTTTAACAAATGTATGGAGTCAGGAAACCACCATCACAATGATAATGTAGAACAGGGTTTGGCAAATTAAAACCCATGAACTAAATACTGTTATTGACTGTTTTGATAAATAAAATGTAATTAGAATATGGTAATGGTCAGTTATTTATAACTTGTGCAATATTGATCAATTAGAATAGTTGAAAAAGAGATAACATGGCTTATCAAAACTAAGAGATTTACTGTGTGATTTTTTTACAGAAAAAGTTTGCTGACCTGTAGTGCTTAAAGCATTTCAACCATCAAAAAAAATCCTTGAGTCTCTCTGAAGTAAAATGATTCTCTCAGAACCTAGTCTCTGGCAATCACTAAATTGATTTCTGTCTTCATAGTTTTGAGTTTTTAAAATATTTTGTAAATGGTATCATGTATTAAAAAGCTTGTGGTATCTGGCTACTTTCAACTAGCATAATCCTGATGATATTCAATCATATTTTTCAGCATATCACACCTTTTCTTCATGAGTAGTATTTCATTGAATTAGTAAAACAAAACTTTATTTATTCATCTCTTCATGGAAATTTGAATTGTGTCTAATTATTGACTATTATACATAGCTGTTCTGACATTTTTGTATAAGAATTTAGGTGAACATTCATTTTGAAAATTCACTTGGATAAATATTTAAAAATAGGATTATTGGATTACATGGCAAAATACATATAATTATAGAAGTAGCTATCATATTTTCTTCCAATATTTCTATACCAGTTTTTATTCCCACCAGCATTATATGAAATTTCCAGTCTTCCCACATCTTTGTAAGTATGATGAGTCTTTAATTTTAGCCATTCTATTGAATGTGTGGTAGTATTTGTGGAGTTAAGTTTATTTCCCTACTGTGTTTTACATATTGTTGTATATTTGGAATTATGCAGAATGGAGTCTCTTTTTTTTAACTTTACTTTGGTAAGAACACTTAACATTCAATCAACCCTTTTAACAGACCTTTTGAGTGTACCATACAATAATTTAACCTATAGGCACAAAGTTGCATAGCAGATGTCTAGAACTAATTGATTTTGTATTACTGAAAATATATAGCTCTTGATTAGAAATTAACCCACAACAAGGTAGGGGGAGAATAGGAGTTCAATGGATTAGATAAAGGGGAATGAGGGAAGGGAGAGGGGAATAGGAATAGGACAGACAGTGGAACAAATCTTACTTAACTCTCTTATGAACATTTATGAACACACCACCGTAAATCTCAGCATCATGTATATCCACAAGCCTGAGGTCCTAATTAGAAGAATATATATTCCATGTTTGTATAAATATATCAGAATAGATTCTACTGTCATGTATAATGGAAAATTGACTGTAACCCCAGCAGATGAGGAGGCTGAGACAGGAAGATCACGAGTTCAAAGCAGCCTCAGCAATGGCGAGGTGCTAAGCAACTCAGTGAGACTGTCTCTAATAAAATAAAAAATAGGGCTGGGGATGTGGCTCAGTGGTCGAGTGCCCCTGACTTCAATCCCTGGTACCAAAAACAAAAAGATTAAAAATTTTAGAAAGAAATGGCCCTTCTCACTTCCTTCCTGCCCTTGCAAACCACCATTCTGTTTTCTCCTTGTATGAAGTTCACTATTTAAATTACTTCTTATAAGTGAATAATGCAGTGCAATTGTGACCAGCTTATTTCACTTAGCATAAGGTTATCAAGGTTCACTCATGCAATTTTCCACATATTTGCAAGGTATCCATTTTTTAGTGCTGGAAAATATTCAGTTGTATGTATATACCACATTTTTAAATCAATTCATCTGTCAATAGACATTTACATTGTATTCACATCTTGGCTATTGTTATGCTTTACAAATTAAGTGTCCCCCAAAAGCTCATGTGTGAAACAATGCAAGAAAATTTAGAGGCAAAACAGTTGGTTTGAGACCAAACTTAATCAGTGAATTAATCCACTGATAGCGATTAATTGTAGGCAGGTAGAGTATGGCTGAGGAAGTCAGGTCTTTGGGATGTACCTATTCTGTCTCTCCTTTCTCCCCTCTATCACCTTCTAATCCTCTGATCTATCTTCTATTTTCATGAAATTCCATCATTCAAAAAAAATTAACCTGTTATTTTGATCTTGTTTCCACATATCAGAAAACAATATTTGATGCTTGACTTTCTATTTCTGGCTTATTTCACACCATAATATTCTCTGGTTCTATCCATTTACCAAAAAAAAAAAAGGCATAATTTCATTCTTTTTAATGGGTGAGTAAAATTCCACTGTGTAAATATACAACATTTTTCTATCCATTCATCTGTTGATAGACACTTAGGTTGTTTCCATAACTTGACTATTGTGAATTACACTTCTATAAATATTGATGTGGCTGTATCCCTATAGTATGTTGATTTTAGATTTTTTGGATATATACAAAGGAGTAGGATAACTGGATTATATGGTGGTTCCAATCCTAGATTTTTGTTTGTTTTGGCACCAGAGATGGAACTCAGGGGTACTCAAACACTGAGCCACATCCCCAGCCCTATTTTGTATTTTGTTTATATATATATATATATATATATATATATATATATATATATATATATATTATTTTTTGGGTACCAGGGATTGAACTCAGGGGCACTGGACCACTGAGCCACATCCCCAGCCCTATTTTGTGTTTTATGTAGAGACAGGGTCTCACTGAGTTGCTTAGTGCCTCGCCATTGCTGAGGCTGGCTTTGAACTCGCGATTCTCCTGTCTCAGCCTCCCAAAGTGCAGGGATTACAGACGTGCGCCACCACGCCCGGCTTTG
>CM053417.1:61515794-61533668 GCA_028644305.1 Xerus rutilus
GGTACCAGGGATTGAACTCAGGGGCACTGGACCACTGAGCCACATCCCCAGCCCTATTTTGTGTTTTATGTAGAGACAGGGTCTCACTGAGTTGCTTAGTGCCTCGCCATTGCTGAGGCTGGCTTTGAACTCGCGATTCTCCTGTCTCAGCCTCCCAAAGTGCAGGGATTACAGACGTGCGCCACCACGCCCGGCTTTGTATTTTGTTTAGAGATAGGATATCACTGAATTGCTTAGTGCCTTGCTTTTGCTGAGGTGGCTTTGAACTTGTGATCCTCCTGCCTCAGCCTCCCAAGCCACTGGGATTGAAGGTGTATGCCCCAGTGGCCAGCTCCAAATTTTTTCAGGTATCTCCATATTGATTTTCAGAGTGGTTGTAATAATTTTCCATCTCACAAACAACATATGAATGTACCTTTATTTCCATATCCTCACCATCGTTTATTATTATTTGTATTCTGACTGCAGTAAGAAAAATGTCAGTGTAGTCTTGGTTGGATTTCCTTGAATCCTAGGTGTGTTGAATTTTTTTCCAAATGATTCTTGGTCATTTGTATTTCTTCTTTTAAGAAATATCTCCTTAATAATACTGCACACATATTGACTGGGTTATTTGTTGTTTTCTTTCTGTTAAGAATGATATATTTTTGGATATAAATCTACTATCTAATGAGCAGTTGGCAAAGGTCTCCTAATTTGCAGCCTCTTTCTTAAAGCTATGGTTTCTTTTGCTGTGAAGAAGCTTTTAATTTGGTGTCATACTCCTTATTTATTCTTGGTTTTCTTTATTAAGCTTTATGAGCCTTGTTAAGAAAGTTGAGGGGCTGGGGTTGTGGCTCAGTGGTAGAATGCTCACCTAGCAGGCATGAGATACTGTTTTGATCCTTAGCACCACATAGAAATAAAAATTTTTAAAAAGTATTGTGTCCACCTGCAACTAAAAATATATATATTTAAAAAAAAAGAAATTTGATGCCTGCACCAATATGTTGGAGTGTTGAGCCTACATTTTCTTGTAGCAGTTGCAGTTTATAGTTTAATTCATAGGTCTCTGATCCACTTAGAGTTGACTTTTGCACAGGGTGAGAGGTAAGGATGAAATTTCACTTTTCTACATATGGACATACAAGTTTCCAGAACCACTTGTTAAAAAAGCTATCTTTTCTCCAACATATTTTTTGGCACTGTTGTCAAGTATCAGATGACTGTTTCTATGTGAGCATGTTTCTGTATGTTCAATTACTTTGGGTTTTATGTCTGTTTTGATGTCAATGATATGCTATTTTTGTTACTATGACTCTGTAGTGTAATTTGAGGTCTGGTATTGTGATATGCCAGCATCACTCTTTTTGCTCAGAATTCCATTGGATATTCTGAGTATCTTATTCTTCCAAATAAATTTTAGAACTTTTCTTTCAGGTTCTGTGAAGAATATCATTGGTAATTTTTGTGGAAATTGCATTGAATCTGTATAATTCTTTTGGTAGATTGGTCATTTTGATAATATTATTTGTGCTTATCCAAGGAAATGAGAGATATTTTAATCTTATAAGGTCTTATTCAATTTTTTTTAATTCAGTATTCTTCAGTTTCCATTGTAGAGGGCTTCCACCTCCTTGGACATATTTATTTTCACATATTTTTGAGTTCATTGAAATTGATAACATTTTCCTAATTTCATTTTCAACAGATTTATTGCTGGAGTATGGGAAAGAAATTGATTGTGTATGTTGATTTTATATTCTGCTACTTTACAAAATTTTTTATCAGCTCTAGAAGTCTTCTGATAGAGTTATTTTGGTCTTTTAGATATAAGATTGCGTCATCAGCAAAACAGACAATTTACACTCTTCCCATTTGAATCTCTTGTATCTCTTTAATTTCTTTTCCTTGCTTGATTGTTTTGGCTAGAGTTTCAAGAACTATGTTAAATAGGAGTGGTGAGACTTGATTCCTTGTGTTGTTCTTGTTATTAGAGGAAATAATTTCTGTTTTTTTTTTCCCCACTCAGTATCATGTTGGCCTTGGCATTGTCATACACAGCCTTTACAATATTAATGTAAGTTCCCTCTATCCTTGGTTTCTCTAGTCTCTTAAACATAAGTAAGTGCTGGACTTTGTCAAATCCTTTTCTGCATCTGTTGAGATGGTCATGTGATTTTTGTCCTTAACTATATTTATATAGTGAATGACATTTATTGAATGGTGTACATTAATGCATCCTTTTTTTCATGGTATAAAACCCACCATATCATGGTATATTCTCTTCTTAAATTATTTTAAATGTGATTTGCCAATATTTCATTAAGAATGTTTGCATTTGTTTTCATAAATGATGTGCACCTAAATTTTTCTTCCCTTGATGTGTCTTTGGTTTTGGTATCATGGTGATGGTGTCTTCTTAGAATAAATTTGACAATGTCCCTTCATTTTATATTTCAAGGAATGATACGAGGAGGATTGATATGGGTTCATTTTTAAAAGTCTGGTAGAAATTAATTAAGAATCAACCTGATTCAGGTCTTTTCTTTGTCAGAAGGCTTTTAATAACTTGAATTCAAGTATTCTATATTCTCATTGTTCAATTTGAGTAGGTTAAATGTCTCTAGGAATATGTCAATATCATCCTGGTTTTCTAGCTTATTGGAGTATATATTTTCAAAATAGTTTCTAATAATCCTCTGGATTTCAATAATGTCTCTGGTGATATTTCTTTTTCATCTCTAATTTTATTAATCTGGGTCCTTTTTTCTTTCTTTTGGTTTATCTGACAAAAAGTTTATCAATTGTATCTATCCTTTCAAAGAGCCAACTTTTTTCTTTGATCCTCTGTTCCATTTTTTATTCTAAATTTCATTAATTTGAGCACTAACTTTAATTATTTCCTGTCTTGTGCTAATTTTGCTATTAGTTTTCTCTTTTTTTTGTTGGTCCTTAGGTTGTAACATTAGAGTTTTTGGGAGCTATCACTTTATTTTTTAAATATAGGATTTCAGTGCTATAAACTTTCCCCTTATATCTACTTTTATACTTTCCCAATAATTTTGATGAGTTGTGTGTCTAATCTCATTTGTTTCTAAACTTTTAAAAATTTCTCCTCTGATTTATACTGCAATTTATTTATCATTTAAATGTGTATTGTTTAATCTTCAAATGTAATGCTTTTTATCTTTTAGTTGATTTCTGATTTCATTTTATTATGATTTGATAGGAAACAAGGAATTAGTTCTATTTTATTATTTTTTGTACCATAATATATGGTCTATTTTAAAGAATACTTTTTGTGTCACTGTGAAGAAAGTGAATTCTGTTGATGATGAATAAAATATTCTGTAGATGTCTGTTAGGTCCGTTTGGTTAATGGTATTTTTTTTTTTTTTAGTTTTGAAGAATCTTTACATGGTTTATGTGTGGATGATTTATGTAATGAATAGAGGAGTGTGTTAAAATCACCTCGTAGGGCTGGGATTGTAGCTCAGTGGTAGAGCGCTTGCCTCGCATGCATGAGGCCCTGGGTTCGATCCTCAGCATCACATACAAAAAAATAATAAAAGACATTGTGTCCATCAACAACTAAAAAATAAAAATAAAAAAAAATCACCTCGTATTATAGCTTTGTGATCTATTTGATTCTTAATACTGAGAAGAATTTGTTTCAAGTACATAGTTGCACCATTATATTGAGTATAAATATTTACAATCTTGTATATTTTTATTGGATGGTTCTATTAACCAATATGAAATGACATTCTTTGTCTCTTCTGATTAATTTTATCTTGAAGTCTTTGATTAACATGAGAGTAGCCAATCCTGCTTGCTTTTGGCTGCCATTTGTATGGTATATCTTTTCCCATCCTTTCAAGTTAAGACTATAATTGTCTTTGGTTGTAAGGTGAGTCTCTTATAAAAAACATATATATATATGTTTGGTCTTCTAATAAAATCTGCCAATCTATGTCTTTGAATGAAGAGTTTAGACAATTTACATTCAATGTTATTATATATTATTTTTTTGACATTTTTATTTATTTTCAATGTTTAATTCAGACTTGATTCTCATTTGAGTATTATTCTAGTGTGATTCATTCTTATAGAATATTTTGTTTTTATTTTTATTTTTCATTTCATCAAACATGCTTTGTAGTACAGGCTTAGTGATAATGAATTCTCTTAATTTCTGCTTATCATGGAAGATTTCTATTTTATTCTCAATTCCAAAGGACAATTCTATTGGATACAATATTCATTCCATCCATTGTCTTTCAGGGCTTGGTATATATTTTTCCAAGCCCTCCTGGCTTTAGGGACCTTGTTGAGAAATCAGTTAAAATCTGAATTGATTTACTTCTAAATATGTCCTGCCATGTTTCTCCTGCAGGTTTTAAAATTCTGTCCTTATACTTCATGTTAGGCCGTTTACTTATAATGTATCTTAGAAAGGATATTTTTGTTCTTACCTATTTGGAATTTTATACATGTCTTGTATTTTGATTTCCATCTCATTTCAAACAATTGAAAAGTTTTCTAGTAATATTATATTGAAGAGATTGTGCATTCCTTTTGTTTGCATTTTGGAAACTTCTACTATCCCAGTGATTCTCAAATTTTTTTTCTCTTAATGTTACCTCAGATTTCTTGTATATTCTGGTTATGGTCTCTTGCCATCATTTATTTATTGTCAATTTCATTTTCAAGATTAAATACTTTGGGGGCTGTGGCTGTGGCTCAGTGGTAGAGCACTTGCCTAGCATGTGTGAGGCACTGGGTTCGATCCTCAGTACCACATATAAATAAATAAAATTACAGGTCCATCAACAACTAAAAAATATTTAAAAAAAAAGATTAAGTACTTTGCATAAAAAATTATCCTCATAGTGATCCAATCTATGTGATGCTTTTCTTTGAATTCTTAATTTTAGTTATTGATTATTTCATATACAGGACTTCCATTTGTTTCTTTTTCACAATCTTTATCTCTTTATTGAAATTATTTTTCATTCCTGTATTTATTGTATAAAATTAATTCTTTAAATCTTCATTTAGCTCATTGAAGATTTTAATTTTGAACTTTCTAAATTATTTCTCCATCATGTCCTACAGAGTAATGTCCATTGGGTCAGTTATTGAAGTGTTATAAGCTGTTTGAGGTGGTTTGTTCCCTTTTGATTTCATGCTGCTTGCGTGTCTATCCATCTATTGATATGATTATTACTTCTTTTATCCAAGGGACACGTTAGTAAGCTTCTTTGTCTTAGGATGCCCAGACTAGGCAAATATTCAGTTATTGCTTTTTTTTTTTTAACTCAGTATGTGTCCTCTGATATTCCCAGTATCAGAACGACTTTGAGAGAATACATTGAAGCTATAAGATACATTTGCTTCAGAGCAAAGCCACATAATATTCAACCTTAGTAAAAGCAAATAAATAAACAAAAAAAAATGTTGATACTAATATCCACAGTTCTTCTAATCCAGCTATAATCTTGTAGTAATACTACGGAATTGGTTGAAAAATTACTTATTAAATATGGTAAAATTGCTATAACATTATATTTTGGCTGAAAAGATGAAGAAAGAAAAATGTGTCAAATAAGAAAGAAAAAAGAAAAAGAAAAGAAATAAAAGATAAGATAGAAAATAATGGCACATTCCCAGGTAAAATTTTTAAAAAGATAGATGTGGAGATTTGAGGCAGTACCAGAAAACAAAAATATGGAGAGTGATTCTTATTAATGCTTTTAATTATTAGAAGAAATAGCATGAAATGGGTTGAGAGTACAAGATTGAATGTTAGGATAACAACTATATAAACAAAATGAAGAGTAATATACATATGATCAAAGTTGATGTTAGAATTATTTATAGTAAATCATGGTAAGCTGAGGAAAATTCTTCTTCAGTCTTGGTTTGGATTAAGTTGGGATTTGGGGCCTTAAAAAGATGTCCAGCCAGGCACAATGGTGCATACCTGTAATCATAGTCATGCAGGAGGCTGAGGCAGGAGGATCACAAATTCAAAGACAGCCTCAGCACTTAGTGAGGCCCTAAGCAACTTAGTGACAGACCTGTCTGAAATAAAACAAAAAAAGGCTGGGGATGTGGCTTAGTGTTTAATTGCCCCTGGGTTGAATCCATGATACAAAAAAATGTCCATTACTCTTCAACTTTGGATCCCTAAATAAGTGGTGGTGCACAGGAACCACTCCCTTAGTTTTTATGGACCTCCTGCCAGTCAGTTATTGGTCAGCCCAGAGTTCTGGGATTTAACACTCAGAGTGTGCAGTGTCTTTGTCTGTCAGCTGTTTCTTTTGGGTGCAAGAGCTCAGGATGCCTTGTTTCGAGCTGTCTCTTAAAGTTACATTCTGTCTTTCCTATGTCCAAACTCCTGCTACCTGCATTCACAAGGCATAGACATCCCCCACCTCCCTATTGCCTAGGACCAAGACTCCTTTCCTGCATGGTTCTGTGCTCTCACTTCCAGTTGGTACAAGTCATGGAAATCTGCTCCTTCTCTGCCCAAACTCTTGAAGTGTCTGAGCAGAGTGCTAAGTTAGGGTGGGTCTGCTTCACCCGGCTACACTCCTGGGTGGTGAAATTGGGTGGGGTCCAGTGATTTTCCATTAGTAATGATTCCTTTACATGCTCCTTCTAGATTGAGACATCCCACAGCAGGGGTATTCCATCTAGTTATGTTTGTTGCTACCTGGAGGTGGAGAGATATTGTGTTTATCTTATTTCTTCTCAAGTAGCTGGTTGGTTATGGTTCCTCAAAATGACTCCCATGCCTGGCATGGCTTTCTGTCCATAATTTGGGTTAAAATGTTCCATCAATTTCAATAACCCCTGCTGTTCCTTTCACACTTTAATGCAGTCTACTTTGCTCTCCATTTGTTGTTAAGGAAGTGAGCCCATATGCTTTTCCTCTTTCTCTCAGTTTTGTCCTTCCCCCTTCCTTGCTTTGTGTTCAGGGCTAAGGATCTCTGACATTATCTTCTGATCCAATAAGAAAACTTCAAGTCTCTCCAGGTCTCATACTGTTAAATATTTGGTCTTAGAGATTTTACTGTCACACACCTCTCTGGCCAGTTGTTACTTTGTAATGCCCAGACTCACGAGACCACCAGAGTCCATCAGGAGTCCGATTCTGATGTAATCACAAAAGCGTCTTTAATTCAAGCTCGAGCAGGGTCCGCACACCCTTGCCAATGAAGCGGGTAGGGAGATGTGGCCCCTAGTCTAGGGAAGCAGGTATTTTTATGGGTTACAATTGCAAGCAGGGGAGTACATGCCTTGGCGTTACATGACTGGGTAAGGGAAAGCGCATGCAGGGGGATAGTGGTCTTGTCACTACAGGATTGGGTAAGGGTGAGTGTTGTCAGTATGAGGTCAGTTGACCTTCAGGCTGATAGGTTTGGCTATGGTGGGCCCAATGCTTAATTTTCTGATTGGTTGGCCCAGATTGCAAACCGACTCACTGGCGCCAGAGCAGTGTGCCATTAAGTGTGTTTCAGGAACTGGGTGGGGGCTACTGGGTTGGGAACAAAGGCCCAGAATTGCAAAATGGCACAGGTCTTGTCCTCTCAACTTCAGTGCTTCCTTTCTGTGCTATGAAGAAGTTTGTGATCATTGTCTAACTGGGATTTGAAACCTGAATGAAAGGAGTGGGTCTTTGGGTGCATTCTCTTGATGACTATATCTTGTGCATGTCTGATTCCTCTTCTTTGCTGCTTCCTTGCTGTTTTGAGCTGAATAGTTTTCTTCTGCCAGGATGTCCTGCTTCATCTCATGCCAAAAACAATGGAACCAAGCAAACCAATGACTGTAACCTCTAAACCATGACCCAAAATTAACCTTTCTTCACTTAAGTTGTTCATGTCAGGGATTTTGTTCATCTCACACACAAAAAAATGTTGACTAATACAGGTAGGTTGTTTATTTTAGATTTTTCTTCTATTTTATCTGGACATCAGTTGCTGAAAATGTGTCTGATCAGTACTATTTTGCTATATCCCATAGATTTTGGTATGTTATGACTTCATTTATAATTTTGTTCAGAAAATGTTTAATTTATTTCTTTATTTGTTCCTTGATCCATCAGTTGTTCAAAAGTAAGTTGTTTGCTGGAAATGGTGGTACACACCTATAATTCAAAAAAATTAAGAGTCTGAAGATGAAGGATTGATACTGCTGGTTATTGGTGATGAGTTCTTATTCCTCACATGTTGAAGTATAACATTAGAGAAGCACACTGAGGCAAACATATAACACAGGCCTTATTTAAATAGGGGTAACATAGACTTCTTCCAGGAAGGAGAAGGGGACCGTAGCTGGTATCCTGGTATCTCAAGAAGTGAAAGTGTTCTGCATTTTTATATGTCCTAGACTTCCTTTGTTCTCCTGTTCTCTTCCCTTTTTCTCTCTCCTTCCTGCATATTTGACTAGGCCCAGGAGATGCTTCAGGTAGGCCAAAAGGTGAGAAGCAGATGGACAGGGGGAAGGGCCAGATGGAGCAGCCCAGGACACATTAATTAACAACTTCTACAACTCCCTGTAGTGAGGGACAATCCCTGAAACAGGTTACCTTAGCAACATGTTAGAGCATGGGAAGGTTGTCTTGACAAAGGTAGAGAAAGAGATCTGAAGGCATTTCAATCCCTCAGGGGCCAGTTTACAACTTCTCAGACTCAATTAAATTGGACTCCAATTATCCTTTGACCTCCTTGAGCCAACTTGACCCAATTTATCTATCTATAGTGACTGCCTGTCAAATTCTGGTTTCAGGACAGACTTTGTGACTTAGCCTAACCCTGATTCAAATTTTTTTAAAAAAGTGTTAAGGATGTGGCTTCATGGTAAGGCACCCCTGAGTTTCAGAAAGAAAGGAAGCTGTTTAATTTCCATGTACATGTATAGTTTTCAAAGGTTACTGACTTTTAGTTTTATTGTATTGTAATCAGAAAATATATTAATATGATTTCAATATTATAAAATTTGTAGAGGCTTATTTGTGGTCTAGAATATGATTTATCCTGGAGAATTTCAATGGACTGATCAGAAAAAATATGTATTTGACAACTGCTTAATGGATTATTTAGTCTATTAGATTTATTTGGTTTATGGTGCAATTTAATTCTGCTGTATTTTTGTTAATTGTATTTTTTATTTGTTGTTTTTAGACATATATGAAAGTAAATTGTATTATTATTATTATTATTATTCTACGGATTGAACTCAGGGGCACTTGATATCATCAATGTTATTTTTTATTTTATTTAAAGACAGCATCTCACTGAGTTGCTTAACACCTCTCGTTTGCTGAGGCTGGCTTTGAACTCATGATACTCCTCCCCCAGCCTCCCGAACCGCTGGTATTATAGGCATGTGCCACCAAGTCCTGAAATGGTAAAATGTATGTTGAAATATTATACATGCATGGAGTACAACCCATTCCAATTAGATCTCATTCGTCTAGTTTTACATAATGTGGAGTTACACTGGTGGTGTGTTCATATATCAGCAAAAGAAAGTTATGTATAATTCATTCCACTGTCTTTCCTGTTTCCATCCTCCCTTTCCTACACTTCACTCCCCTTTTTCTGATCCAATGAACTTTAATTCTTCCCCTCCCTACGCTCCCTTGTTGTGGATTAGCACCAATATGTTGGAGGGAAATCTGGCCTTTATTTTTAGGGACTGGGTTATTTCACTTAGCATAATATCATCCACTTCCATCCATTTACCTGTAGATGCCAGAATTTATTCTTCTTTTTGACTGAGAAATATTCCATTGTGTATATATAACACAGTTTATTTATCCATTCATTTGTTGAAGAGCATCTAGATTGGTTCCATAGCTTAGCTATAGTGAATTGTGCTGCTATAAATATTGATGTGGCTGTGTCACTGTGGTAGGCTTATTTTAAGTTTTTGGATATTTGCCAAGGAGTGGGATAAGTGGGTCAAATGGTGGTTCAATTCCAAGTTTTCTAAGGAAACTCCATACTGCTTTCCTGAGTGGTTGCACTAATTTGCAGTCTCACCAGCAATGTATAAGTGAATGTTTTGTCCCACATCCTTGCCAAAATATATTTTTCTTTGTGTTCTTGATAATTGCCATTCTGGGTGGGGTTAGATGGAATCTCAGCATACTTTTGATTTGCATTTCTATAATTGCCAGAGATGTTGGACATTTTTTCATATATTCATATTTCTTTTCCTGTGAAGCGCCTGTTCTGTTTCTTAGTCCATTTATTGATTGGGTTATTTGTTTTGTGTTTTATGTGTCTTCGTATATCCTAGAGATGAATGTTCTATCTGAGGTGCAGGTACATCCAAGAGATTAATACTCTATCTGAGGTGTAGGTAGTGAAGATTTTCTCCCATTCTCTAGGCTCTCTGTTCACATTCTTGTTTCCTTTGCTGTGAAGAAGCTTTTTAATTTGATGCAATTATATTTATTGATTCTTGAATTTACTTCTTGTGCTTTAGGAGTCTTATTGAGGATGTCCATTCCTAAGCCAACATGATAGAGAGTTTGGCCTACATTTTATTCTACTAGATGCTGGTACTCAGGAACCTGAGTCCGTGATCCACTTTTAGTGGATTTTTGTACATGATGAAAGATTGAGGTTCAATTTCATTCTACTACATATAGATTTCTAGTATTCCCAGAACCATTTGTTGAAGAGGTTATCTTTTGTCCAATGTATTTTTATGATGCTTTTGTCTAGTATGTGATAACTGTATTTATGTGGTATGTCTCTGTGTCTTCTATTTTGTTCCATTGGTCTTCAGTGCTGTTTTTGTACCAACACCATGCTGTTTTTGTTATTGTAGCTCCTTAGTATAATTTAAGGTCTGATATTGTGATGCCTCTTACATCACTTTTCTTTTTTATTTTTTTTTAGTTGTGGATGGACACAATACCTTTACCTTGTTTATTTATTTTTATGTTTGCTGAGGATCGATCCCAGTGACTCACTGTGAGTGAGTCAAGTGAGGCAAGCACTTCATCACTGAGCTACAACCTCAGCCCCTGCATCACTTTTCTTGCTAGGGATTGCTTCTGCTATTCTGGGACTCTTATTTTTCCAAATAAATTTCACAACTGCCTTTTATAATTCTAGGAAGAGCATCATTGGAATTTTAATATGAATTGCATTATATCTGTATAGTGCTTTTGGTAATATGACCATTTTGACAACATTAATTCTGCTTATTCAAGAACATGGGAGATATTTCCATTTTCTAAGGTCTTCTTCAATTTATTTCTTTAGTATTCTCTAGTTTTAATTGTAGAGGTCTGTCACCTCTTTTATTAGACTGAATCCTTAGTGTCCTTTTTTTGAGGGTTTTGTGAATGGGATAGTTTTCATGATTTCACTTTCAGCTGATTCATCATCAGTATATAGGAATTCAATTGATTTATGCATGTTAATTTTATAGCTTACTACATTGCTGAATTAATCTATGAGTTCTACTAGTTTTCTGGTGGAGTTTCTTTGGTTTTCTAAATATAAAATCATGTCTTTGATTCTATACAGAGATAGTTTGAATTCTTCTTTTCCTATTTGTATCCCTTTAATTCCTTCTGTCTAAGTGCTCTGGCTAGGATTTCCAGGACTATTCTGAATAGAAATGGTGAAAGAGGATATCTATGTCTTGTTCCAGTTTTTAGAGGGAATGCTTTTAATTTTTCTCCATTTAGAATGATGTGGACTTTGGTTTTAGCATATATAGCTTTTATAATGTTGAGCATATACCTACTATCCCTAGTTTTTCTAGCATCTTGACATAAATGCATGCTGTATTTTGTCAAATATTTTTTCTTCATCTACTGATTTTGTTTCTGAATATTATTTTCATTGCTTAAAGTACAATGGTAAAATTCTTAGATATTTTTGTGTTTAAGTCATTATCATCTAGTATATTAATATTTCCTTCATCTATTTTGTTGCCTATTATTGGCTGCATTTATCTTTAGAATTGATAAATCATCTTGTTGAATTGATCCTTTCATCATTATATAATCACATAAACCTTGTAGCTTTTCACAGCTTTGTATTTCAAGTCTATTTTACCAGATATGTGTGGTTACTCAGGTTTCTTTTGCATTTCCTTTACATGGTAGGTCTTATTCCATTTCTTCTCTTTTAGGCTATGTTTGTCTTTAGAGGTGGAATGAGCTTCTTATAAGTAACATATGGTTGGGTCTTGTTTTATTTATTCATTCAGTCATTCTGCCTCTTTCAATTTAGAAATTTAATCCATTTACATTTAATATATTTATTGGCAAGAAAAGTCTTACTATTGTATTACATAAGTTGTTTTCTAGTTTTGCTGTAGCATCTTTCTTTCCCACATTCTACCTTCCTTTGAAGTTAAGTGGTTCACTTTAGTAGTATGTTTTTATTTATTTGTCTTAACATAAAATAATTTGATTTGTTAATTATAGATTTTTTCTGCATGGTTACCATAAGCCTTTCAAAAATCATCTTTTTAAAAAATCATCTTTTGTTTATAGAAAATATATTTGAAATGATCACAAATTTAGATGGTCTTAGAGACAAGAAAAGAAGAACATAAACTAATAAGAATGTTCTACACTTGCACTCTATTTCTTCCCACATTTTTATTTTTTCTTATCTCATTTTGTTTCTTACCATAATACCCATTGCTTAACATATTAGTGTAGTTATTATTTTCAATTGATTTTAGTCTTCCACATAAAGTTATAAATGGTTCAAGCATCATGCTTACAATATTAGATCATTCTGAATTTGCTTGTACAAGTTACTTGTGCCAGAAAATTTTATACATAAACATGTCTCTTCCTTATTAATATCTTTTTAAACTCCTAGTTTTCTTCAGCATCTTATAAAATTTGTCTGGTAGAGAGAGATTCTTTCAGCTTTAATTTTCCTGGGAATATCTTTACAGTTCTTTCATTTCTGAAGGATAACTTTCTCAGTACAGTCTTCTTAGTGGGGAATTTTTTTTTTCTTCAGTAGTGTGAAAATCTTATGCCACTCTCTGACCTGCAAAGTTACTTCTGGTAAGTCTGCTGGCATGCAAATTGGGACATTTATATATTATTTGTTTTAATTTCTTTTGCAGAATTAAGACTCTTCTTTTTATCTTTCACCTTTAAGAGCTTCTTATGTCTTGAATTAGACTTGGTTGAATTAATTTGACTCTTGACTTTCCTGTATTTGAATATTTGTATCCTGCTCTAGGTTTGGGAGTTTTTCTGTTATTACTCCTTTGAATAGACTTCCAAGGCTTTTGATATTCTCAAGTGTTTATTGAAACCCAATAATCTAACAATTGCTGCTTTAATAGTGGCCAAAATTAACTAAAATTTTCTTCATTCTCCCTCAATATTTTTCTTTTTTTCATTTATTCTATTCTTATGGTATATTTTTAAATATCCTGTCATCAAATTTAATACTTCTTTCTTCAGTTGATTTATCCTTCTATTAATGCATTCTGTGGCATTTTAAATTTTTCTAAGGGCATGTTTCCATTCAGGAAATTTTGTTTGATCTTTACACTGTTGGTGCAACTGTAGATTAGTAAAACCACTATGAAAATCAGTATGGATGTTCTTCAAAAGAATAGGCATGAAATTACCATATTACCCATCTATAACCTTCCTCAGTATACATCCTAAATAATTAGTCATCATATAGTAGTGATATGTGTGTATTCATGTTTATAGGAGCATAATTTACAATAGTCAAACTATGAAACTAGCCTAGGTGTCCATCAATGTATAAATGAATGAAGAAAATGTGGTATATTTATACAATGAAGTTTTTTCACTCATAAATAAAAATGAAATTATATAATTTGCATGAAAATAGATGAAGCTAGCAAAATAAGCCAAACTCAGAAAGTCAAGGGTTGTACTATTTCTCTCTTGAGTAGAAAATAGAGGAAAAAGGGAAAGAAAGTTGTAGGGTGTGGATCTCATGAAAATCAGACTGAGTCACAGCACACCAAGACCAGCACAATAGGGCAGGATCAAGGCCTTCAGTACCATGTATGTTATTGATGAGGTACACTTGTTTTCCAAAATTTCTGGAAGCAGACACAAGTGATACTAGCTGCAATCAAAATCTGATAGATTTTAACAAAGTATTTTCCCTTGGTACTGGGTCAATTCCAGAGCCTCCATCAGCAGGCAGATCTCATGATGAAATTTAGTAGTATCTGTCGAGTGTAAGGCTTTACCAGCCCATCATTGAGTTCTAAGTCAAAGTCTTATGTTTATTACTCTTTCTTGCCCGCAGGAAATGAGATCTTTTCCCACATTTTGCTGCCCACATTTAGGATAATACTGATAAAGGCAGTCCCATGACCACCTAGACTGATGCTTAACAGGGCCTTGCCTGGTTTTCACATTCTAAGGACCAGTACAATCTCAGGGGTGTGACTAAGTCTATACAATGGCTGGTGGTAATGGAAGCAAAAATATGGGTCTATCCCATTAAGGTGCAAGTCTCTGCCTCTTGCTGGTTTAGTCCTGTATCCCTATTTGCAAGCAATTGCATGACTACAGCTGTGCTGCCTGAGGTTTGGAAGTGAATGGTAGAGAAAGTCCTTTGGTCATGAAGACTGCCGCTAAGTTGGATCACACCAGAGTCTTATATTCATAGTGCTCTATCCAGTCTCCAGATGAAGACAAGTATGTTACAAGTCTATTAGAAGTCTGAGGTGATCCAGGAAAAAAAACAAAACAAAACAAAACAAAACAAAACAAAACAAAACAAAACTTCAGTGTGTCTCATGAGCACAACAGGTTTCCCCTGAACCCAAGTCATATTTATAGACTCTCTCTGGGGGTTCTGGCCTGAATACAGTGACTTCAGTGTCCGCAAGGTGTCAAATATCAACATAGATGGGTTGAGACTAGGCTCAAAAGTAAGGCCCTGTGGCTAGATTCTGTGATCTGCCTCCCACGGGTGGAGTCTTGTTCTGTGATTTACTACCTAAGGTTGAAGCAGGGGTGAAATTTGAAGTGTCTGTCTGGCCTAACACATGTCCAGTGGCTCAGTCCAAGGTCATTGGCCTAGAATTTGTGTTCATGTGGCTTTGATAAGCACTGAGTTTTACAATAGTAAACCTGTTGGTAAGGCAAGTTCAGAGTCTAGAACTTAATTCTCTTCCCTTCTCAAAATTCAAAAGAAACTCTCTGAATGCTTAAAGTTGAGGATAGAGGTCATGCAGGCATTATCAATACTTCCAGTCTGTACAAATATTGTATCTTATCATTTTTAAAATGAAAGACATTATGGTCGGTTAGGTGATTTCCTTAGCTCTTATGAAAGTAGTTTGTTACATGAGTAGCCATTCAACTTGATGCATCTATAAAGAAAAGATCCCTGGTGGATCTTGCTCAAGCATTACCTTGCTCCACTAAATCCATATCATTATATTTAAGGTGTGTTTCGGATAGACAATATATTCTAGTTTTGAAAATCTACTCTAATAAGCATTTTCTTTTAAAAAATGTGTATGTACAATAAAATTATCATAAGCATACTTGAATTTAGGTCTTACACTATATATATAAATACATATATATATATATATATATATATATATAGTTTTTACTTTTTTCTTTCTTCTTATGTTTTGCCTTGTCTGCCTTTTTTGTTGGTTATTGGAATAATTTAGTGTGCCTTTCATTTTATCTATTGTGTACTGTTATGGTTTATATATGGGGTGTCCCCTAAAAGCTCATGTTGGAGAGGATGAAAAAAAGTTTTAATGTAAAATGATTGGGTTATGAGAGCTTTAATTTGATCAATGCAGTGATCCTCTGATACTGATTGACTAGGTGGTAACTGTAACCAGGTAGGTTGTGACTGGAGGAGAGGGATCACTGATCCAGGATCCAGGATTCAGGAGGAGATGGATCACTAAGGGCATGCCTTTAGGGTATATAGTTTTATTCTTGTTGATCAGAGCTCTCTAGCTCGCTCTCTTCTCTTCTTTCTCTTCCCTTCCCTTCCCTTCCCTTCCCTTCTTTTCTCTCTCTCTCTCTCTGTTTTGTCATGTCCTGATCTGTTTTCCTTTTCTACATCCTAAGGTTTTGCCTCACCTCAGTCACAGAGGTATGGAGTCAGCCATCTAGGGACTAAGATCTCTAAAAACATGAGTCCCAAATAAACTTTTCCTCTGCTAATTATTTTAGTCAGGTCTTTTGGTCACAGTGGCAAAACAGCTGACTAAAGCATGTTATTTACTATATATTTTATTTCTTTTACTTAGCTGCTGCTTTAGAGATTAAATCTCCAAATTGGGAAATTTTCAGCCATTTTTTGTTTAAATATAATTTTTTAGTTTGTTATAATTTCCTCCCTCTACTTCTGGGACTCTAATGCCACAAATTTTAGCTTTACTATTCTGCAAATCATTGAACTACATTGATTTATTTCAATATATTGTCTTCCTTTATTCATTGCATATTTTTTATCATTATTCAACTTCAATTTAGTAAACTTGAATAACAATAGAAATTATACAATTATATCATTATAGTTATATAATTATATTGCTATTTCCTCTTTCATCTCAATTTTACTGAGTATAATGAATTTTTTTGTTTATTAATTTTTTATGACTACATTTTCATTTTTTTTTGAAAATTTTTTTACTGCTACGATATTCTATTATTTTAAAGATGTTCACTCTGATTCATTTTTGTATGACTATTATACTCCTTTCTATTTTAACTGATAATTTCAGTATAATTTCACCTCAGATTTTGCATTTTTTCATTGTATTTTCACTCTCTTGATGTTGAGATTCTCCTGGTTCTCTATATGTCGAGCAATAGTGGACTGTATTCTAAACATTTAGAATATTCGCTTATTTAATTATGACTCTTGTTTAAATCCTTTGACAAATGCTGATGCTTTGTTTTACCAGCGATTCCAATGTTGAATTTTCAAAGCCTTCTCCATACTCTGCAGATTTCACTCATGTGTGCACCACCTAGTGGCCAATCTGGAATACAAATGTGATCTTCAAAAGATCATTTGCTTGATAAGGTGTTTAGGGTCAGATCCTGCTTTCAAAGATCATGGGTGAGGCCAGGGGTTTATACACAATATAATGGGATGGTTTTCTCAAGATTCTGCTTTTATGCAATCTCCCTAACCCTTTCCAGCATTAAACAACTTATTTCTCTGGTCCTATGGCTAGAATCCTAAATCTTTATTTTCATCGTTCTGCTACATTCTTCCTATGACTTCCTCTGCCTCCAGCATAAATCAACCAGAGAAAAGAAAGAGAAAAAGTGAGGATTATTTTCTTGTCCTTGGAACCATAGTTTATTTTATCGGATAGATTTAGTATAACTTGGAATTTTAGATCCATGAACTGCCAATACCAGCATCATTGCTGCGAACAAAGGATCTGCTTGGGACTTGAGCAAAGGGATACCAAAGGAATACCAAAGGAATTTCCTCCACTCTCTCTAACCATTTTCCTGCTTCCCAGATCAGAAATAGAAGGTTTTATAGGAAGTTATTTCCTCCAGCACCTGGTACATAATTCTGGGTTTAAAGCTCCAATGGAATGGCTAGAAGAAACCAGAGGGAATAATTGTTATTTTTTTCTTTTTCAGTACTTTTAACTCTGTTTCCCTTCTTCCATCTACCTGCTACCATTTACTTTTTTTTTTTGTTTTTGTTGTTTTTATTTAGGCTTACATGTTAACAGTGTAATTTGATTCATTGTACATAGATAGAGGATAACATATCAATTCTCTAGTTGTAAGTTGTATAGAATCACAACATATATACAGTCATATATAAAGTTAGGGTTATTATGACCATCATATTCCACCACCTTTGCTGTCCC
>CM053417.1:61534168-61557241 GCA_028644305.1 Xerus rutilus
ACACTTATTGTTGTTTGTATTCTTGATAATTGCCATTCTGACTGGCGTGAGGTGGAATCCTAGGATAGTTTTGATTTGCATTTCTCTGATTGCTAAAGATTTTGAACATTTTTTCATATGTCTTTTGATTGATTGTATATCTTCTTCTGTGAACTTTGTGTTCAGCTCTTTGGCCCATTTATTGATTGGGTTGTTAGTTTTTTTGGTGTTAAGATTTTTGAGTTCTTTGAACCAAGAGGACATACACAACTTAAACAGATCAATTTCAAGCAAGGAAATAGACGAGGCCATCAAGAGCCTTCCAACCAAGAAAAGCCCAGGTCCAGATGGATTCTCAGCTGAGTTCTACAAGACTATCAAAGAAGAATTAATACCAATTCTCCTCAAACTATTTCATGAAATAGAAAAGGAGGGAACCCTCCCAAACTCATTCTATGAGGCAAGTATCACCCTGATTCCAAAACCAGACAGATACACATCAAAGAAAGAAAACGTCAGACCAATATCCCTGATGAACATAGATGCAAAAATTCTCAATAAAATTCTGGCAAATTGCATACAAAAACATCAAAAAAATAGTGCACCATGATCAAGTGGGGTTCATCCCAGGGATGCAAGGTTGGTTCAACATACGGAAATCAATCAATGTAATACATTACATCAATAGACTTAAAGATAAGAATCATATGATTTTATCAATTGATGCTACTGTTTACTTTTTAAAATCCTCAAGTAACTCTTCCACTTATTCTGTTCAGTCAGTTCCACAGACAGATTAGTGTGTTCTAATTCCGTCCTGCCTGAAATCAGAATTCTCACTTTAATTTTTACTTTATTTTGTTGAAATAGAAGGGGAAAACAGTAGAGTAAAGGAAGAAGATTGAGAAGGAGGCAAGAGGGATGAAAAAGAGGAGGAATGGTGGTAACAGTGGTATGAAGTTGATGAAATTATGCTAAATGCATGTACAAATAGATCACAGTGAATCTCACTTTTACATATGATTATAATGCACCAATTTTAACAAAGTAAATAATATAAGGAAGACTAGTACAATAGAGAAAGGACAGGAAAAGGAGGAAAGGAGAGAGGAGGGGAGAGAAAAAGGATGAACTGGAAAATGAAATTCAGCAAATTATATTATATGCATGTACACATATGTCACAGTAAACCCCACTATTACATATAAATATAATGCACTAGTAAAAACATAAAAACTTTAATTTTGAAATAATTTTATATTTATGTAAATGTTGCAATGATAGTATATAAAGTTCCCATAGATACCTCATACAATTTTAAGGTTAACTCTTAACATTACTATGGTAAGTTTATCAAGCTCAAGAAACCAAAATTAGTATATTGTTTCAACTGGACTTCAGACTTTGTTCAAATTTCACCAGATTTTCCCATTAATGTACTTTCTTTGAGGAACATATCTAGGATTGCATTAAAATTGCATATTGATGTGTTGCTCCAATAGATCTCTGACAATTTCTCAATATTTTCTTGTTTTTCATATCATTGAGTATTCTGAGAATTACTGGCCAAGCTTCATGTATAATTTCCTCCAAAATAGTTCCAATTTTTCCTTTATTATTAGACTGAGGTAATGTGATTTTTTAAGAAGAATTTTTAAAATATAAAGTGTATTTTTTATCACATTACATCAGATGTTACATGATCTCTGCAATGACATCATTGGTGATATTAGCCACTGATCACTTGGATAAGGAAGAGTTTTTTAGTCTTTTCAACTGTAGAATTACTGTTTTCCTTCTCCATATACTGTTCTTTGTAAGCAAGTCAGCCCACCATGGATAGGGATGAGGAATTTGTCTCCAATTACTGGAGAAGTAAGTTTATCAATATGTTAGTTGAAGTTCATCTATAAAGATACATCTCCCTTTATTTATTTATGCAATCTTTTATTTATATCATTTTGAAATAACATCTATTTATTTTGAATTTGGTGTTATAAAGCAATATTATGGTATTCATTTTATTTCTCAAGTTGTTCTAGCTTTGCACATTGGAAGCTCTTTCAGATTGGCTAGCCAGCCCTTTTGATACAATCCTCTTCCTTTATTTTAATGGACTTACTTAAGTTTGTGCAATACAAGTGCTCTATTATTAATGAATTTTTGTTGTATTTTTTTAAAAAATATACATACTAGCTGCACAAATTAATGAGTTTCATTGTGAAATGTCTACACATGCATATAAAGTGCATTGATCATATCCCCTCAACCCTCCCATGCCAACTCCACCATCACCCATCTTTAAGGACATTTTTTGTTTGTTTTCACATATGAGAGAAAACATGTAATACTTTAATTTCTGTATCATATTTATTTTCCTTAAGTGATATCTTCCAGCTCCATCCATTTTCCTTCAAATGACATGATTTCTTTCTTCTTAATGGCTGAATAAAATACCATTGTTCATATAAAGACAAAACATACAAAATAAAAATAAATAAAAATAACACCATGAACTACAGCCACAGCATAGGCATGGGGAAAATAATATAGAAAAATAAAAACTTACAAATATAATATAAATAGAATTGTAAAGGATAAAAATAGTTAAAAATTGAAAAGAGAAGAAAGTGGTAAAAAGAAAAAATCCAGATATGACATAAATAAAAAACAAAATAAAAACCACAGTAGAATATATACAGATAATAGAAAAAGTAATATATAATGAAATGAAAATTTAGAAATCAAATAGATTTTTAAAAATTAGAATACAGATAAAAGCTAAAGATGTGAAAAGTGTAAAAAGAAAATAGATTAAAAGGGGAAAAAAAGTTAAAAAATAATAAATTAGCATCAGCAATGATTGTAATAATAGAAAATAAAAATTTCCTCCTCATTGTGGTACTCCTATACAAAGATGATAGTGGATATCAACAATCAGTGCTGATCAAACTGTGTGCCTTGTGACTAGAGCAAAGACTGGGTATTTATTCACACATACCCATCTTCTTTCCCTTCTGTTGCTCACCTGTGGAACAGCAGGACTAATTTGTAGCTGAAACCAGTTGGAACTCCTTTCAACTGTTTAACATTTTGCAAAAAGTGCAGAAAGTTGAGCTCCCCTGGTAGTTTCTCTCTGGATCTATTGAGGCTATGTGCTTCAAAGGTAGGACCTCCACTTGTGGTGCTGCTTGTCAGGAAACTAGCATAAAATGTGGATATCTCCAAATATTCTGCCTAAGCTTTGAGGGCTATCTGTTGGAAGGGAAATGGACCATGGCTGTGAATAGTTCTTGGGAGCGGGGTGGCAAAATCTACACAATTCACTTATTGCAATTCTGGTGTTCCCATGGCAAATAATACTCAATGGTTCACTCCCCCAGGATCTAACAACTTGACTTCTGAGTTGTGGAAACACATTTGCTTCTCTTCATACAGCAATCTGGGTTTCAACACACAGAAGTCTCAGTGGCTCATGTCATATTCTATCCCCTAGGCCTACCTGAGTTTTTGCAGCCACCTGCTGAGCCAGCACAGTTTCAGGAACTGCCTTCAGTTCCTGAATATAGGCAAATTCAGGGTCCTTTAACTCAGAACTAAGGCGTTATCAAGATGATTCCTGGTAACAGCACCATGCAAATATGCTAGGAAATACACAGAAATTCTCCAGAGCCAGTTTACTGTTCAGATCCTAGGTTTCTTGTTTGGATATACGTTTATAAGATGTTTAATCCTGCATTAGTGGAGGTCACTTGGGCTCTTCCTCACCTATATCCCTGCTGAGGGGACATCTTCCCTCCCTCTACCATGCTGCAATGCAATCAGTGCTGCAGTACTCTATTTCTTCCATTTTTCCACTCTCCAAAATCTCTGGGTTTATCCAAGTGTCTATCTCTCTGCTGCAAACCAGGATTCTCTCTATATTCCTGTTATTTGAATTCTAACCTGTGGAGAAGTAGGCAAGTGCTGGGTGCTTCTAATTCACCATCTTTAATCTCCTCCATGTTCATTTCATAATTATTTTGCTCAAGCCCTAAAATCAGCCAGTTCCCCAAGAAGTCTTTGCTCCTTTCATTTCAATTGATTTTTTGTTCTTTCTAGATATATATGAGAATAGAGTATACTTTAACGTATTATACATGCATAGAATAAATATAATTTATCACAATTAGGATCCCATTATTGTGGTTATTTATGATCTGGAGTTACAATGGTCACATATTCATATATAAGGGTAGGAAAGATATGTCCAATTCATTCTACTGTCTTTCCTATTCTCAGTTCCCATCCTTTCTTTCATTCTCCTTTGTCAAGTCCAATGAATTTTTAATCTTCCCCTCACTTGTTGTGGGTTAGCATCCAGATATCAGAAATAACACTCTACCTTTGTTTTTTGGAGGACTGGCTTATTTCACCTGGCATGGTATTCACCAGGTCCATCCATTTGCCACCAAATGTCAGGATTTCATTCTTCTTTATGACTAATTTTCCAGTCTGTATATACCACATTTTCTTTATCCATTTATCTGTTGAAAGGCACCTAGGTTGGTTCCATAGCTTAGATATTGTGAATTGTGCTGCTATAAACATTGATGTGGCTGTGTCACTGTAGTATGCTAATTTTAAGTCCTTTTGGTATATGTCACAGAATGGGATAACTAGTTCAAATGGTGGATCAATTCCAAGTTTTCGAAGGAAACTCCGTATTGCTTTCCAGAGTGGTTGCACCAATTTGAAGTCCCACCAGCAATGTATAAGTGAACCTTTTCTCCCACACCCTTGCCAAAATTTATTGTTCCTTGTATTCTTAATAATTGTCATTCTGAATGGAGTGAGATGGAATCTCAGTGTAGTTTTGATTTGCATTTCTCTAATTGATATCAATATTGAACATTTTTTCATATGTTTTTGACCATTCATATTTTTTCTGTGAAGTGCCTGTTCTATTCCTCAGTCCATTTATTGATTAGGTTATATGTGTTTTGGTGTTAAGTTTTCATGTTTTTGCATATACTGGAGAATAATGCTCTATCTGTGATAGTGGTGGCAAAGATTTTCTCCAATTCTGTAGGCTCCCTTTTCACGTTCTGGACAGTTTCCTTTGTGGTGAAGAAGTTTTTTTTAGTTTGATCCTGTTATATTTATTGACTTTTGACTTTACTTCTTCTGCTTTGAGAGTCTAATTGAGGAAGTTGATTCCTAGGCCAACAAGGTGGAGTATTGGTCCTACTTTTTCTTCTAGTAGGCACAGAGTCTCTGGTCTAATGCCTAGATCCTTGATTGACTTTTAGTGAATTTTTGTACAAGATGAAAGATAGAGGTTCAATTTCATTCTATTGAAAATAGATTTCTAGTTTTCTCAGCACTATTTGTGAAGAGGCTATCTTTTCTCCAATGTAATCTTAGGGTGCCTTTATGAGTATGAGTATAACTATATTTATGTGGGTTTGTCACTGTGTCTTCTATTTTGTTGCATTGGTCTTCCATTTTGATTTTGTGTCAATAACATGCTGTTTTTGTTACTGTAGTTCCTTAGTATAATTTAAGTTCTCATACTGTGGTGCTTCCTACATCACTGTTCTTCTTTTAAAATATGTTTTTGTAGTTGTAGGCAGACACAATATCTTTATTTTATTCATTTATTTTTATGTGGTGGGTGCTGAGAATTGCACCCAGTGACTCACACATGAGAGGTAAATGTTATATATCACTGAGCTACAACTCCAGCTCCCTGCATCAGTTTTCTTGCTAAGAATTCCTTTGACTATTCTGGGCCTCTTATTTTTACAAATGAATTTCCTGACTACTTTTTGTATTTCTTTGAAGAACATCATTGGAATTTTAGTAGGGCTTACATTAAATCTGTATAACACTTTCGTTAGTATGGGCATTTTGATAATATTAATTCTGTCTATCCAATAGCATGGAAGATTTTCCATATTCTAAGGTCTTCTTGAATTTCTTTCTTTAGTGTTCTTTAGTTTTCACTGTAGAGGTCTTTCATCACTTTTTTTTATATTGGTTCCGAAGTATTTTATTTTATTTTATTGTTGTTGAGGCTATTGTTAATGAAGTAGTTTTCCTAATTTCTCTTTCAGTGGATTTGTCACTGACTGTATAGGAACATGTTTGATTTATGAGTGTTGATTTTGTATCATGCTACTTTGCTGAATTTACTTATGAGTTCTAGAAACTTTCTGGTAGAGTTTTTTTTTGGGGGGAGGGCTTTTATAAATATGGAATCATGTCATTTGCAAATAGGGATAGTTTGAATTGTTCTTTTCCTATTTGTATCCCTTTAATTTCTTCCTTTTGTCCAATTGTTCTGTGTAGGCTTTCCAGGACAATGTCGAATATAAATTATGAAAGTGGGCATCCCTGTCTTGATCCAGGTTTTAGAGGGAATGTTTTCAATTTTTCTCAATTTAGAATGATGTTGGCCATGGGTTCAGCATATATACCTTTTACAATGTTGAAGTATGTTGCTATATCCCTAGTTTTTCTAGTATTTTGAACATGAATGGATGCTGAATTTTGTCAAATGTTTTTTTTTCTGCATTTAATGAGATAATCATGATGGTCTGTAAGTCTATTAATGTGATGAATTACATTAATGTATTTTCTTATGCTGAAACAACCTTGCATCACTGGAATGAACCACATTTATCATGATACACTCTTTAATATATTTTTCTACACATTTTGTCAGTATCTTATTGAGGATTTTTGCCTCTATGTTCATCAGGAATATTGACCTGAAGGTTTTATTCCATGATGCGTCTTTAGTTTTGTTATCAGTGTGATACTAGCTTCATAGAATGAATTTTAACAGGTTCCCTCCTTTTCTATTTCATGGAAAAATTTGAGGACTGTTGCTGTAGGTTCTTCTTTGAAGGTCTGGTAGAACTTGGCTGATAATTTATCTGGTCTTGAAGTTTTCTTTCTTGGTACACTTCTGATTGTATCTTCAGTTTTGTGCTGGACATTGATTTGTTTAAATTTTCTCTATACTTGTGATTCAATTTGTATAAATCATGTCTCTAGAAATATGTTAATGTCTTCAAGATTTTTCATTTTATTAGAGTATAGATATTCAAAATAGCTCCCCATTATCATCTGTGTTTCAGTGGTGTGTCTGTAGTGATATTTTCTTTTCCATCACAAATTTCAGTAATTTCATATTTCTCTCTCTTTTTCTTCATTAGCTTGGCTAAGCGTTCATCAATTTTGTTTAATTTTTGAAAGAGTCAAAATTCTTGTTTTGTCAATTTTTGAATATTTTATTTCAATTTTATTAATTTCAGCTCTGATTTTAATTATTTTCTGTCTTCTGCTTTTGTTGCTGATTTTTTAATTCTTTTTCTAGGGCTTTGAGTTCTAAAGTTAGGTTATTTATTTAACAATTTTCTATTTGTTTAATGAATGATTTCAATCCATTGAACTTTCCTCTTAGAACTGCCTTCATATTGTCCTAGAGATTTTGATATGTTTTGTCATTATTCTAATTTACTTGTAAGTATTTTTTTAATTTTATCCCTGATTTATTTAGCTATCTATTGGTCATTTGAGAATATATTATGTACTCTCCAGATATCAAAGTAGCTTCTATTTTTTTATCATTAATTTCTAATTTCATTCCAGTATAATCTGGTAAAATGCAAGTTATTATCTCTGTTTTTTTGCATTTGCTAATAGTTGCTTTGTGGACTAAGATGTGGTCTATTTTGGAGAATGATCCATGTGCTTCTGAGAAGAAAGTGTATTCTGTAGTTGATGGATCATATACTCGACATATGTCTGTTAAGTCTAAATTATTAATTATATTTTTAGTTCTATAGCTTCTTTATTTAGTTTCTGTTTTGATTATTGAGAGAGGCGTGTTGAATTCACCCAGTATTATTGTATTATGATCTATTTGATTATTGAGATTGTGAAGGTTTTGTTTGATGTATGTAGGTGCTCCATTGTTTGAGGTATACATATTTAAGATTTTTATGTCTTTTTGGTGTATAGTTCCCTTAAGCAGCATGATATAACCTTTTCCTCTTCTGATTAATTTTTACTTGAATTATCCTTCATCAGATATGAGGATATAAACCTTGCTTGTTTACAAGATCCATGTGAATAGTATGCTTTTTCCCCATCATTTACTTTCAGTCTGTGAATGTCTTTGCCTATGAGGTGAATCTCTTGGAGAGTGCATATTATTGGGTCTTGTTTTTTAATCTAGTGTGCCAGTCTATGTCCTTGTTTGATGTGTTTAGGCCATTTACATTCAATGTTATCATTGAGAAATGATTCTTATTTCCTGTCATTTTGAATGACTTCTGATTTTTAATTTAAATTAGCTTCTCTTTTGAGTCACTATTCTTCTAGTGTAGTTCCCCCTTTTGCCCATTTTCATTTTTATTTTTCATGAAATATTTTGTTGAGGATGTTTTGTAGTATAGGTTTTTAATTGTGAATTCTTTTAAGTTTTGTTTATCATGGCAGGTTTTTATTTCATCATCAAATCTAAAGCTTAAATTTCAGGGTATAGTATTCTTGGTTAGAATCCATTTTCTTTCAACACTTGCTATATATTATTCCAAGACATTCTAGCTTTAAGGTTCTGGGCTGAAATATCAGCTGAGATCTAAACTGGTTTCCCTGAAGTGTGACATGTGATTTTGCTATAGTAGTCTTTAGAATTCTCTCATTCTTTATATTAGTTAGGTATTTTCATGATAATATGACTTGGTGTGGGTCTTTTGTAATTATGTATACTTAGGGTCCTGTAAGCCTCCTGTATCTGATTTTACATTTCATTCTTTTTGCTTGGCAAATTTTCCAATATTATTTATTGAAAAATGTATGCATTCCTTGGGTTTGTATATCCAAATCTTTGTGTATCCTCATAAATCTTAAGTTTCATCTTTCATGTTATCCCATATTTCTTGGAAGTTTTGTTCATGGTTTTTTAACATGTTTTATCCATGATCAACTTTATTTTCAAGGTTGTATATTCTTTCTTCATTTCCTGAGACTCTATCTTCTATGTTGTCTAGCATGCTTGTAGTACATTTCTAATGAATTTTTAATTTTGTGTAATGATTCCTTTAATTTGAGGATTTTTTTCAGAATCTTTGTCTCTTTATTAAAGTGGTCTTTGCTTCTTCTATTTTCTCCCCTACATAATCATTTACCTCAAAGATCAATTGAACTATGAACATTCTAAACTCCTCTGAAAGTTCTTCCACTGTGATGTTGATGAATTCTGTTTTTGACATATTTTGAGCAATTTGTTCTCTTGTTTTTTGTGTGTTTCTTTTGTATGTCTATTCATTTAACAGTTGGTTTTGATGTAGTAAAGTTTCTACCTTGTGGACTTACAGTATCCCTGAATGTTTCCAGTACCTCACAGTTTAGGGAGAGACAAATAGTAATAACAGGTGCAAACAGTATTAAACAAAATAAAAAATAATCAGAAATTATAGGATCAGTTATTGCCCATGGTAAAAACGGTAAGTTTATATTAGGTTTTACAATTTCATGTGGTAACCCGGGATAGAACAGAAGTGATGTAGGATGTGATGGTTATGATTGAGGAGCAGAAAAAATAGAAGTAAAAATTGAAGGAAGAGTGAAAGAGAGAAAAATAAAAATTGGCTATTAGCAGAGGAAAAGAGAAAGAGTGGAGGCAAATCAATGAGAGAAAAATGTATACAATAAAAACTAAAAAAAGTAAAAGAAAGAAAATATTATAAGAGCAAAATTTATATTAATAAAACAACTTAGTCCTCAAAATATTGATCCATTAAAAATAACTGCCTTCAAAAATGCTAGAAATGAGAAAAATGAGAAATGAGAAAAAATAAACATACAAATATGTATAAGTATCCAGAGTTTATTAAGAGGATAAAAGAAAAAAAATGGGATTAGAGAAGGTTTCACATATTTAAGAGGTGAATAAGGCAAATTCAGAGTCAATGTAGGATTTACTTGTGAGGGTGGAGAAGAAAAATAGAAGTAAATGAATTAAAGAGTGAAAGAATAATATAGTTTGGCTGTTAGCAAGAAAAAGAGAAAAATAGAAACCAAGGGAAACAGAGTTGTGAGAGAGACAATAGAAAATCAATTCAAAACAGACTAATCAAAAAAAAAAGAGTATGGAAAAATAGCTACCTTCAGGAAATGCTAAAAATGACAAAGCAGAAATAAATATTTATGTGTACAAATGCAAACATGTTCCTCATGTGACATTACACGTTCAAAAACAAAACAAAACAGAATAAAAACAAAACCAAAATAACTAAATAGTCAATGAGAGTATATGCATGCTGTCTGCCCCAAACTGCCTTTCTGTTTCTCAGCTTTCCTTCTCAATGTGATGGTGTGAAGAGCTGTGGAAGATGCTTTAGTGTTCACTTCTTTGGTATAGTTACCCCTAGGTTCTATGAGATTATTTGTTTCACGTGAAGTTCTAGGGGCAGGGATTTTGTCTGGTATTGCCTCAAGTGTTTTATTGTATGGGGAGTTTTCAGGAGATAATAAACCAACACACTTCTAGAACTATATCCCACTACTCTCTCAGGGCAATGCTGATGGGAATGGGGAGTCAGTCTTTTGCTGGTTCTGTTGTTTTGGGATACTGCCCTATTTTGGCCTCTTCAGGACTGTTTCTGAGTACTGAATTCAGTCACTCTGCCCATTCTGATTCTCCCTGGCATTGGTCTTGCATACTGCCAGGTGCAAGGGGGTGGGGAAGAGCAGGCTTTCTCCACTCTCTCTGATTTCCCTAGGAAAAATGGTCTCCATGCCAGAAATTCTCCATGCTAGAGATTCGCCTGATTTGCTAGACACAGTTTACATCTTGATGTTGGTATCTGTCAGATTCATGTACTTTTTCATACCCAAACTCATGAATCTAAGTTTCCAGTCTGAGTCCATGCTGCTTTCTCACAGAGTAACTGAAATGTCTCCAGCTTGGGCTCTCCATGCAACCATTTAATGAGCATAAAAGCCTCTAGGTCAGCCCAGGGCAGGCTGCCCCTCCTATTCTGGGATTCCCAAAATCTAAGTATTTCACCAACACTTTTTTTAAAACATCTTGTGTATTAATTTTGCCCACTTTCACCAGTAGATCAGCTCCAGTTCAGTTTCTTAGCCTTGTCTGATATACCCTCAATTTCCCAGTTTTCAAAGCACTCAGTTCAATATTGAGTATCAGTAGAGTGTTTTGTTTTTACTCACTTTACAGAGAAGTAGTTTTCTTTCTGTTTGAGTCCTTTGGCATGGAGCTGTAAGGATTAAATCCACTTCCTGTTAATCCACCATCTTGTCTCTCCTCCTCAAATGGAATCTTTGTGGAATTTTAACAGACATTTAAAGAACTAAAGACAATCCTCCTCTAATTATTTTATGAAATAGAAAGAGAGAACATATGCAAATATTTCTATGGAACCAGTATCAATATGATACCAAAACCAGATAAAGGATATATCAAGGGAAAAAACTATATACCAATATCCCTTATAAATAAATGTAGGGATATTGGTATATAGTTTTATCAGGGATATTAGTATAGAGTTTTTTCTTCCTGATAAATGTAGAGATATTGGTATACAGTTTTTTTTCCTGATAAATGTAGGGATATTGGTATATAGTTTTTTTTATCTTGATATATCCTTTATCTGGTTTTGGTATCATATTGATACTGGTTCCATAGAAACATTTGCATGTGTTCCCCCTTTCTATTTCATAAAATAATTTGAGGAGGGCTGTCTTTAGTTCTTAATAAAAAAGCCCTTAATAAAATAGCAGAATTTTTATTCTAATACACATTAAGAATATTGTACAAAATTATCAATTTTTAGTATCTTTATGATTGAAATTTATCTTTATACCTGTTAATTGCTTTAAAATTAAAGAAAGAGTAAAAGTAAAACATGATATCAGTGGGATACTTTTTTGGGGAAGATAGTAAAAAATGAGCCTATTTTTGAATACTTTTGACTACACTAGAGATATTTTATATAGAGATCCAATATGTAAGTTGGTTTGATAGGTTCATATAGAAGATAGTCAAGTTGGAACAAAGAAATACTTGCATTTTGCATTTCTGGAAAGACTGCTTCTAAACTAACAGAGAGTACCTTCAAATAATGTGATCATTGTTTCATAAACCTCTGCCACTGTCAAACATAAAAGATGCTGTATATATGGTCAACATACTCAGTGAAGTTCTTGCAAATATCAAAGAAATAAATTTCTGCCTCCTAGAAATCATTCTCTAAACCTTGCAGAATTTGTTTGGAAATGCTTTTTCAAGTGTGACATTTTTAGAACTTTGGAAAAATCTTATTTATTCTATTTAATATTACCTCAGAGATGTAAAAACTGTAGAAAGTCTCAATATTCCATCCTAGCAAGATAGAATGTTTATTATGAAGCTGGGGAAGACAAGATAAATTTTTAAAAAGTTATTTTCAACTATAAATTATAGGCACTCTGTCATCTAAAGAAGAGATGGACATGAACTAATCCATAATGAGGGAGAGGACATGGGAAGAATGGAGGAAATTTGGTCAAAGGGGAGAGAGAGGGGATGGGGCATGGGGACAGTAAAGATGGTGAAATAAAATGGACATCATAGCCCTAGCTTCATGTATAACTGTATATATGATGTAATTCTACAAAAAAAAAAAAGAATCATCTAAGATTGTGCTCTCTGCTGTATGCAATTATTCTCTCTGGAATTAGCTCTTTTCCTGGTGTAGTTTTAGAAGAGATTAATCGGGTTGAAACATATTTGCAAATAGCCAGAACTTTTCTTGAGTAATATACAGTGAAATATCAATATTTAATTGTTCTTTGATTCATTTTGTGTAACAACACAATATAAGAAAATGGGGATTTACAAATAAAAATGACTTAAAATTTGAAGTTGAATGCCAGGAGAAAAAACAAATGATGCTGGCTATACAGGCCCAGAAAACTCCAAACAGGAATGACCCAACCATTTTCACCAATATCTGGATACTTATTCTAAGCCAATGGATCAAATAATATCTATGTGCACTAATGTCAGGTCATTTTCTGTTATTTTGCAGAAGAAAAATTGGAGAAGTGAAAATATTTTTACTCCAGAGGCATTGGTAAATAGTTTGAGAAGATCTCAAGAATACAAAGGCATGGATACTACTGTATTATTTGAAATTTAAGTTGAATTGGAATTTATGTGACTCTATGTTGAATACTTTTCCAAATATTTTGGTTTCACTTGAAAGAACATTCCTAAGTTTAAAGGTATTTTTTTTGTTATCTATAACAAGATAGGTTGATAAATCTGGCCATAGATACATTTTTTCTTCGTTTTGACACATTATACATAAATGGAGTATAATTTCAAATTTTTATAGTTGTACATGATGTAGAATCACACTGGTCATGTAGTCATATATGTACATAGGTAATAGTGTCTGATTCATTCTATTATTCTTTGCACCTCATACCCTCTCCCCTCCCTTCACTCTCCTCTATCTCATTCAAAGAAACCCTATTCTCCCCAACAATCCACATTGTGAAATTGCATTGATATATCAGAGAAAACATTCCACTTTTTGTTTTGGGGAATAGGCTTATTTCACTTAGCATGATATTCTTGAGGTTCATCCATTTACCTGCAAATGCCATAATTTCATCCTTCTCTAAGGCCGAGTAATATTGCATTGCATATATATATCACATTTTTTAATCCATTCATCTGTTGAAGGACACGTTGTTGGTTCCATAATTTAGCTATTGTAAGTTGAACTACTATAAATATTGATGTGGCTGCCTCACTGTTGTATGTTGATTTTAAGACCTTTGGGTATAAACTGAGGAATGGAATTGATGGGTCAAATGATGGTTCCATTCCAAGTTTTCTGAGGAGTCTCCATAATGCTTTCCATAATAATGGCACCAATTTTTAATTCCAACAGCAAGATATGAGGTTTTTTTTTCTCACATCCTTGCCAACATTTATTGTTGTTTGTATTTTTAATAATTGCCATTCTTATTAGAGTGACATAAAATATTACAGTAGTTTTGATTTGCATTTTTCTAATTGTTAAAGATGTTGAACTTTTTTCATATATTTTTCAGCCTTTGGTATTTCTTCTTCTATGAAGTATCTGCTTCGTTCTTTATTCCATTTATTCCTTGGGTTATTTGGTTTTGTGGTGTTAAGTATTTTGTTTTTTTATATAGCCTTGAGATTATTGCTATATCTGAGGTGCATGTGGTAAATATTTTCTCCCATTCTGTAGGCTCTCTCTTCACGTTCTTGACTGTTTCCTTTGTTGAGAAGAAGCTTTTTAGTTTGAATCCATCCCACTAATTAATTCTTGATTTTGCTCCTTATGCTTTAAGATTCTTGTTAATGAAATCAGTTCCTAAGCTGACATTGTGAAAATTTGGGCCTACTTTTTCTTCTATTAGGTGCAAGGTCTCTGTTCTAGTGCCTAAGTCTTTGCTCCACTTTGAATTGGGCTTCACTCATAGTGAGAAAGAGGAGTTAAATTTTATTTTATTAATTTTAATTTTTGTAAAAACCAGATGACCAAAAGCAAGTAAAGTAGAACTGCTGGACAGGCTTTATTTTGGAAAGTACGCTCCCGGGCCATACCCGCGAACCATCCAGGCTTGAGCGGGCGGGCCGTATGGCGCTGGAGCCTTGTGGCATAGAAAATTTAAAGGGCCCCTGTCTGGAAAAGGAAGGCTTAAGGCAGGAAGGGAAGGGCCCGGGGTAGGAAAAGGAGGTGATCTATAGTCTGTTGTCCTCTGAGATTGGTCAGGGGATCCTGCTGAGGTCAGAGTCCTTCCAGGATGAGCCAGGACACATGGTGGTGTCCATAATGGATGTTCTGTGTCCCTCTGTGCCTGCGACTCATGGCGGCAATGATAGTGTGTTGGGCACATGCATACTGTTTGCTGTTTCAACTTGCACATGCGGCAGCCATCTGTGTTCCGCATTTGTCTTGCTTAACCTAATAATTTTAATTTTTAATTTTTTTTGGTACTTGAAATTGAACTCAGGAGTACTTGACCACTGAGCTGCATCCTCAGCCCTATTTTGTGTTTTATGTAGAGACAGGGTCTCACTGAGTTGCTTAGTGCCTTGCCGTTGCTGAGGCTGGTTTGAACTCGTGATTCTCCTGTCTCAGCCTCCTGAAGTGCTGGGATTACAGGCATGTGCCACCAAGCCTAGCTAAATTTTACTTTGTTGCATATGGATTTCCAGTTTTCCCAACACCATTTGTTGAAGAGTCTATCTTTTCTGCAATGAATGATTTTGATGCCTTTGTCTAGTATAAGATAAGTGTATTTATGTGAGTTTGTCTCTGTGTCTTCTATTATGTACCATTGGTTTACATGTCTAATGTAGACCATTAGCATGGTGCTCATACCATGCTGTTTTTGTTAGTATGACTCTGTACTGTGGTTTAAGGTCTGGTATTGTGATGCCTTCTGCTTCACTTTTCTATGTATTGCTTTAGCTCTTTGGGTATCTAATGTTTTCCAAATGAATTTCATGATTTCTTTTTCTATTTTTATGAAGAATGTCATTGAGATAGGAATTTCATTAAATCTGTATAATGCTTTTGATGATATGACCATTTTGACAATATTAATTCTGCCTATCCAAGAGCATGGGAGGTCTTTCTATCTTCTTTTTTTAAAAAATATTTCTTTTTAGTTGTACATGAACACAACATCTTTGTTTTGTTTGTTTATTTTTATGTGGTGCTGAGGATTGAACCCAGTGCCTAACATGTGTGAGGCAAGCACTCTGCCACTGAGCCACAACCCCAGTCCTGAGGTCTTTTCATCTTCTAAGTTCTTCTTCAATTTCTTTCTGTAGTATTCTATAGTTTTCATTGTAAAATTCTTTCACCAGTTATGTTAGTTTGATTCCCAAGTATTTTATTTTATTTTTTGAAGCTATTGGGAATGTAGATTTTTTTAAAGCTATTGGGAATGGTTTTTCTTTTTTTCTCTTTTAATGGATTTATCACTGATGTACAGAATCATGTTTTATCTATGTGTGCTTATTTTATATCCTGCTACCTTGTTGAATTCATTTATTAGTTCTAGAAGTTTTATGGTTGGATTTTTTTTGATTTTCAAAATATAGAATTATGTCATCAGTGAATAGTAATAGTTGGAGTTCTTCTTTTCCTATTCTTATCCCTTTAACTTATTTCTTCTATCTGATTGCTCCAGCTAGAGTTTCGAGGTCGATGTTGAACAGAAGTTGTGAAAGAGTATTTCCGTGACTTTTTCCAGTTTTTAGGTGTAATACTTTCAATTTTTCTCCAATTAAAATGATGTTGGCCTTGGGTTTAGCACAAATAGCTTTTAAAATGTTGAGCTATGTTAGTACTATCCCTAGTTTTCTTAGTTATATTTGGCTTTACTTTAGATTTGCAAGGTTTTTTCAGTATGTGCAAATTGATACATGTAACTCATTTCATGAAATAATTAAGACAAATAACACATAATAATTACAATAGATTCATAAACAGCCTCCAACAAAATTCAGAACTCATTCATTCTCAAAACACTGAATTAAAAATGGATAGAAAGAAATTACCTCAAACTCATAAATATTATATATGACAAACTCAAGGAGAGCATCATAATGATTTGGAGATATATGAAAATATTTCCTATAAAGTGACAAATAAGGCAAGGATATCTACTATCAGCACTTATATTCAAAAATACTTATATTAATCAAAAGAAGGAAAATAAAGTTAATAAAGAGAAAATGAAGAAATAAATAATTTATATTTTCAGATAGAATGATCCTTCACAAAAAATCTGAAAACTACACCAGAAGAATTCTTCAAGTTATAAACAAATTAAGCAGAGTAGCAGGATAAAACATCAACTTAAAAATAAGATATTTTTCCTATACACCAAATATGGACAAATTTTTAAATGAATCAAAAAAATCCAAGTGTGGTGGTACATGTCTCTAATCCCAGTGAGTATAGAAATTTTGAAGTAAACCCCACCAATTTTGTAAGACCCTCAGAAACTTAGAAAGTTTCTGTCTCAAAATAAAAGGAAAGAAGTACTGGAGATATAGTTCAGTGGTAAAGTACACCCATCTTCAATCCCCAGTACAAAATATAAGAACAATAATCATAAAAATAAATCTATCCACAATAGCACTCCTCAAAATAAAATACTTTAGAATAAATTTAAGCAAGATGGTAAAAGAACCCCACAATGAAATTATAGAATCTCACTTTATGTATGCTTATAATGTATTACTTACTTTTTAAAAAAGATAGAAGAGAAACCAGAGTAGAGAAAGGGGTTAGGTAAAAGGGGGGAAAAGTGAGCATACCACAGATAGCATTAGATGAAATATTTATGTGCATGTACCATTATGGCACAATGAATCCCACTATTTGAGATCATTATAATTCACTAATAATTATGACTTTAGTCATTTTCTGTCATTGTGACCAAAATAACTGACAATACCAAAGTAGAAGAGGTTTATTTTGGCTCATAATTTCAGAGATTCAGTCCATGGTTGATTGACATTTTTTTTAAAAGATTTTTTTAAAATATTTATTTTTTAGTTGTAGGTGGACAGAATATTTTTATTCTACTTTTATGTGGTGCTGAGGATCGAACCCAGTGCCTCCCGTGTGCTAGGCGAGCACGCTACCACTGTGCCATAACCGCAGCCCCGTTGATTGACATTTTAGTTCTGGGTTTGATGTAAAGCATGGTATTATGGCAGGTCATGGTGGAGGAAAGCATCTCAGGAAGTGGTGATCAGAAAGCAGAGAGAGAGCTCCACTCATCAGGGACAAAATATAATTCCCAAACCATGCCCCCAGGGACCCACATCCTTTATTTACTCCCCACCTGCCTACTGTTACCTGTTGTTAATCCCTATCAGTGGATTAATCTATTCATTAGGATACAGCTCTGACAATTCATTTTATCTCTGAACATTCATATATGGTCTTATCCAAAGAAAATAATTCCACTTATTGCCCCTGGCATGCCAGGCAAAATGTAGAAGGGTTAGAATCCCTGAAGGTAGCCTCTGAGAGAGTGATGCATGAAGATGCAAGAAGGAACCCAAGGCTGCAGTGGAGATCCCTGAGATTAAGCAATGCAAGTAGTATTAAATATTTGTCTAGGAACGCTTCAAGAATCAAGCAGAGACAAACCAAGAGAGAGATCCTGTGGTCTTCAAACAGCAATACCATAGAGAAAGATTTAAACAAACCCTTTGGAGAGAAATGAAGAAATCAAATAATTTATATAATGCCAGGTGTCCCAGATAGATTTTTGACTTTACACCCATCCCTTCTTCTTTCTGTTTCTCCCTTTCTTTCTCCCTTTCTTTCTTTCTTTCTTTCTTTCTTTCTTTCTTTCTTTCTTTCTTTCTTTCTTCTTTTTTCTTTCAGTACTAGAGATGAACACATGAACTTAACCTCTAAATCACATCCTCAGCCCTTGTTTTTGTATTTTATTTATAAACAAGGTCTCACTGAATTGCTTAGTGCTTCAATTATTCTGAGGCTAGATTTGAACTCATGATCCTCTTGCCTCAGCCTCCTGAGCCACTGGGATTACCAGCATGTGCCACACACCCTGCCCATCCTTTCTTCATACATCCTTATTTCTCCCTTCTGAAATGAAAACTTTTACTGTGCCATCATATATTAGATATATGTGACTTTTGATCTTTACATAGAAAGCATCCATGAGTTTACATTGAGTATCAGATAACATTTAGAACTTGGATTTTTGAAAGAAATTTAAAAGATTTCTTTGAAATCTTCACAGAGGCTTCCATGACTCTCCATGTACAGAATCCTGTATTCCTTCAAAACCAGCACCATCTAGTTGATGGGTCTGCCACCATTGTGAGCAGTAGCCATGATGGTGGGTACTGGGACTATGACTGCTTTAACTTCTGAGTCAATGGACAAATGAGCACAGTAAAACAAAACCTTAGGACTCCTGCGCAAGCAGGATTTCTCCCATGGGCTCTTCTGAAAGGTTTTGTTTCCTTTATAACCTAAAACCTGAGATGGATGGGAACTTGCTCATTCAAAAATTGAAACTAAGAAAGAAATGTGTAGATTTTAAAGACCTCACCATATCCAAAGTAAACCAGGAAGAGATAGAATACCTAAACAGACAAAGTAAGGAAATGAAAATACCAAAAGCCTTACAACAAAAGTATCCCAGGACAAGATGAATTCTCAGAAGAGGTCTACCAGACATTTAAAGAAGGAATTACCTCTGTCTTTCTCAAAATATTCTATGAAGTTTAAAGAGAAGGAAGGCTCCCAAAAACATTCTATGAAGCCAGTATAATAACCCTGATACCAAAACCAGAAAAAGATCCATCTAGGAACAAAAATTATATATCAATAACCATGATGAACAAAGATGCAAAAATCCTTGATACAATACTAGAAGATCCCATTCAAAAACATGTTAAGAAGATAATACACCATTAACAAGTGAGATTTTCCCAGGGATGCTAGGCTGTTTCAACATATGCAAATCAACAAATGTAATTCACCACTTAAACATAATAAAGAAAGAATCCTGTGATCATCTCAATAGATTTAGAAAAAGCCATTGATAAAATACAGCAGAAGTTTATATTAAAAACACTGAAGAAACTAGAGATAGAAGTTAACTAATCTTAACATTATAATGTATATATATTACAAACAACTCATGGCCAACATCATGCTAAAGGGAGAAAAAACTGAAAGCTTTTCTTACAAAATCAGTTACTAGATGAAGATGTTCACTCTTAGCATTTATATTCAATATAATTCTTGAAATTCTCACTAGGATAATCAGGCAAGAGAAGGACAATAAATGGATAGAAATTGGAAAAGAAGTCAAACTATCCACCGTTTGCTGACACCATGATCTCCTATCTAGAACACACACAAAAAAAATTCCACTTACAACTTCTAGAGCTAACAAATGAATTTAATAAGTAGCAGGATAGAATATAAACACTCATAAATCAATATCTTTTTTATACTCCAACAGTGATTCAGTTAAGAAAGAAATCGAGCTAGCGATCACCTTTACAACAACCTTAAAATAGAAAAATATCTTAAAATTCATCTAACCAAGGCAGTGAAAGAATTCTGCTATGAAAATTATAGAACACTGAAGAAAGAAATTGAAGAGGACTTCAGAAGACTGAACTACCACCTATGTTCTTGTATAGGCAGAATTAGTTCTGTCAAAATAGCCATACTACCGAAAACAATATACACATTAAAAATAATCCCCATCAAAATACCAAAATAACATTCTTCACAAAACTAGAAACAAAAGTCCTAAATTTCATGTGAAGGAACCAGGGACCAAGAATAGCCAAAGCAATTCTGAACAAGAAAAGTGATGTAGGAGGCATGATAATACCTGATCTCAAATTATACTACAGAGCTATAGTAGTAAATACAGCATGATATTGATATCAAAATACATACAAAGAACAGCAAAATAGAATAGAAGACATTGAAACAAATCCACATACTTTCAGCCATCTGATACTTTTGTCAGAAAGGTGACAAAATGTATGTTGGAGAAAAGAAAACCGTTTTTGTTCAGCATCACTAATTTTTAGAGAAATATAAATCAAAACTACTCTAAGATTTCATCTCACTCTAGTCAGAATGGCAATTATTAAGAAAACAATAAAGCCAGGTATAGTGGCACATGCCTGTAATCCCAGTACTTTGGGAGGCTGAGACAGGAGAATCGTGAGTTCAAAGCCATCCTCAGCAACAGCAAGGCACTAAGCAACTAGCAACTCGGTGATACCCTGTCTCTACCTAAAACACAAAATAGGGCTGAGGTGTGGCTCAGTGGTTGAGTACCCCTGAGTTCAATCCTCAGTACCAAAAGAAAAAAAAAAGAAAACAATCAACAATAAATATTGGTAAAGGCATGGGTAAAAAGGTACACTCATATGTTGCCAGTGGAACTGCAAATTGGTGCCACCATTATGGAAAGCAGGTGGAGATTCCTCAGAAAACTTGGAATGGAACCACCATTTGACCCATCTATTCCACTCCTAAGTTTATACCCAAAGGACTTAAAATCAGCATACTACATTGATGCAGCTACATGAACATTTATAGCAGCTTAACTCATAATAGTTCAGTAGTTGAACCAACCTATGTGTCCTTCAAGAGATGAATGGATAAAGAAAATGTGATATATATACACAATGGGATATTTCTTAGCCTTAAAGAAGAACGAAATTATGTCATTCGTCATTAATGGATGGAGCTGGAGAATATCATGCTGAGTGAAATAAGCCAATTCACCAAAACAAAAGGTTGAATGTTTTCTCTGATATGTGGATGGTAATTCACAAGAAGGGGGATGTTATAGGTAATACTAGAGTCATTTTGGATGAAGTGGAGAGGAGTGAAGGGAAGGGAGGGTTATGGAGGTAGGAAGGAGAGTAAAATAAGTCAGACATTATTACCCTATGTACATATATGACTACATGACAGTTGTGATTCTACATCATGTACAATCAGAAGAATGAGAAATTGTACTGTATTTATGTATGATGTTTCCAAGTGCATTCTACTGTCATGTATAACTAATTATAACAAATATAAAAGAAGAAAAATAAAACATGTCTCCATGTTAAAAAAAATGTTGCTGAAGAAAATGGATACCCCTATGTAGAAGAATGAATTTAGGTCCCTATCTTTTACACTGTACAAAAGTGAAATGAAAATGGATGAAAGACTTAGAAGTTAGACCAGAATCACTTCAACTGCTCAAAGAAAACATAGGATCAACACTCCATCATATAAGTGCAGATACAGATTTCCTTGACCCTTCAACATCAGGAAATTAAATAAAGATTCAATAAGTGGGATGCCATCAAATTTAAAAGTTTCTGCATACCAAAGGATATAAGAAAGTTAAGATAGAGCCTACAGAAGAGGAAAATTCTTTATCAACTACTTTTGTGACAGAGGATTAATATCTATAAGAACTCAAGAGTCTTAATGCCAAAAAAACAATTAGTTAAATAAATAAATGAGCAAAATGACTAAACAGAAACTTCTCTAAATAAGAAACACAAGCTGGGCGTGGTGGCGCAAGCCTGTAATCCCAGCACTTTGGGAGGCTGAGACAGGAGAATTGTGAGTTCAAAGCCAGCCTCAGCAATGGCGAGGTGCTAAGCAACTCAGTGAGACCCTGTCTCTACATAAAACACAAAATAGGGCTGGGGATGTGGCTCAGTGGTCGAGTACCCCTGAGTTCAATTTCCAGTAGCAAAAAAAAAAAAAAGAAACACAAATGGCCAAGAAATATGCAACAAAATATTTAGCATCTCTAGCAATCAGGGAAATGCACAACAAAAACTGCACCAATTTTATCAAGAATACAAATAATAACAAATGCTGGAAAGGATGTGGGGTAATAGGTATACTCTTACATTTTTACTGAGACTGCAAATTAATACAACTCTGCGGTTTGGAGATTTCTTAAAAAACTAGGAATGGAGCCACTATGTGACCCAACTGTCCCACTCCTTGGTATTTATTCAGAAGATTTAAAATCAGCATACTATAACAATGCAGCTACTTTAATCCTTATAGCAGTACAATTCACACTAACCAAATTATGTAATCAATGCAGATGTTCATCAACAGGTGAATGGTAAAGAAAATGTGGTATATATGAAGGATGGAAATTTACTCAGCCATAGATAAGAATGAGATAATGACATTTGCCAGTAAATTAATGGAAACTGCGAAAATTATTGTAAGTGAAATAAGCCAGATTCAGAAAATTAAAGGTCAAATATTTCTCTCATATGTAGAAGCTAAAGCAAAATAAGGAAAAAAAGGGATTTGGGGAGGGGATTGGATATCCTAAAGACACAGGGAAGATTAGTGGATTAGAAGAAGAATGAGAGTGAGGAAGGGAAAGAGGAAGAAAAATTGAATGACTTTTAATAAAATCATGCTATATTCATATATAAAGCTTCCAAATGGAATTTCATCTTTTTTTTTA
>CM053417.1:61557341-61678847 GCA_028644305.1 Xerus rutilus
CTATTCACTGAAAACATTTGTTGAGGCAAATAGAAAAAAATTGTTACAATCATAATTTTTCTAACTTTGCACAAAATTATAAGCAGATTACATTCTTCATATTAAACATCTTTATATGCACTTTCAATGAACAGTATATATATATATATATATATATATTTATATATATTTTTATCAACCATCTTTACTATACCCATTCGCAGCCACTTCAATGTTTATAGCAGCACAATTCACAATTGCAAAACTGTGGAATTTCATCTTTATGTATATATAGAAGGAAGGAGTTTAATAGAGTAGGTGAAGAAGAATAGAAGGAGATAAGAGAAGAAGAAAAGGGGAGAATAGAGATTTAAATCAAATTTCTTGCATATATAATTTTGTCCAAATTAATCTTAATTATATGTATAATTATATTACTCCAATAAAAATTAAAACCTCACCACAATGAAATATAAATCTGTTTATGACTGTTACTGCATTAACTGCTTGATATAAACTTATTCCTAGGGTCCCATGCTATTTATGAATTTTTTAAATCTCTAATTTTAAATATTTTGTCAATTGTTTCCTTTATTCTCTCTAACCTCTATCCCCTGCCCTTATTATTTACCATTTTTTCTCTCCTAACTTAATCCTCTCTCCTTTATCTGCCCCAAAGTTTTTCTTTATTTTTCTATTTTGTTCTATTTTCTTCCTTTTTATCCCATTTTGTCAATTTAGAACATTTCATTAATGTTAAAATTTTCAGTCTAGGAAATACATATTTTACCCACTTTTTTCTTTGATTAACTGAGTTGTGGAGATTATTAGTAATAAGTTTCATAGCATATGTTGCTACAAGCTAAAATAAGTTGCCACTATTACTGGGGCACATTCTACTCTCAAAGTGGTTCTGGTAGTTGAACTTAACACTACAATAACACTGATCAGATGTATTGAAGCTAAGTTATGGTTTTAGGCAAGGGATTATAATAAACAGATATATATTCACTAAAGGATCCATTCACAAAAGAGGAAGTTAAATCCATCTCAACAAATGCACAAATATAAAAAAATCATAAAACATGAAATAACAGGCCAAGAAAATGCCTTCAAAAGTTTCTAAACCCCAATATCTGAATACACAGATATCAAAATGCATGAAATCCTAGATAAATAATCCAAAAAGCTAATGTCAAAATGATTAAAGAATTAAAAAAAAAAACCCTAAGAAAAAAACTAAAGGAGAAAATACAGTGTGGAAAATAGTAGCTTAATAGAGAGATAAAAATTTTGAACAAGAATCAAGCAGAAATTTGAAAATGAACAACATAATGAATCAAGTAAAACAAGTTTAGTTGAATGTCTCACCAATAGATTACATCAAGTAGAAAACATCTCAGAACTTAAAAACAAAATGGCCAGGCTTGAATATTAAGATAATGTTAAAAATAATAATAAACTCTAATCAGAGTATACAAGAACACTGAGGCAACATTGAAAGGCATAACCTAAGAATATTTGGAGTCAAGGAAGGAACAGAGGTACACGCTAATATAATTGATAACAATTTCAGTGAAATAATGGCAGAATGATTTCCAAACTTAGAGGATAAGATGGACATCAAGGGAAAGGAGGAATTCAGAATAGAGAAGACTAGAAAAATTTTTTACAGAACACATTATGACTAAAATGCAAAATATAGAGAATTAGGATAGAATTTTTAAAATCTCAAGAGAAAATGTCAGGGTAAATTAAGAAGTAAATTAGTCAGAATAAAATCAGAAATTTTAGCAGAAACTCTAATGTTCAGGATTGTTCCATCCAGCAAAGTTGTCCTTTAGATTTGAAGATGAAATGCAAACCTTTCCAGATAAGCATAAACTAAACAAATTCACAAATAATGTCATCATTACAAAAATAATTAAGAAGTTAAATGCAAACACCAGATATTGGGAGAGGATGGATGCCATTAGAAGAGTGATTAGGCAAATGAGAATTAGATTGAAGTAAACATTAGAAATAAACCAAAATGACAGGAAATAATAAATATTTCTCTTCAACAAAACTGAATGTAAATGATATCAAATCTCCATTTAAAAGAAAAAAGAGCAGCAGATTGGCTTTAAGAGTAAATTCCAAATACATGCTATGTGTAAGAAACAGCTCTCAGGCAAAGAAAAAGACAAGATGAATGTTAACAGATATCAAATGATATTTCATGCAAATAGAATATGAAAGCAAGCAGATGTAGATGCTCTAATTTCCAACAAAGCAGATTTAAGCTCAGTATTAATCTGAAGAGACAAAGAAGGCCAACTTATAAAAGGAATAATCCAACCAGTATATAATGAAAGTAAATTCCCATTCCCAAAATGTCAGTGCACCTAATTACATGAAACGTGTAATTGACAATATACCTCTCTCACAAATCAATAAATCATCCAGACGTAAAATCAATAGAGACACTTCAGATATAAAGATACAAAAAATCAAATTAACCTAAGAAAGATCTATAGAATATTTCATCTAAAAAAGCAGAATTCATTTCTTTCTTAGTTGTTCATGAAAATCATTCCAAAAATTGTGCAAATTTTAAGTAAAAAATGTCTTAATATACAAAAAAATTTTAAAAATCCTTGCATTTTATCAGATCATAATGGAATAAAATTATAGGGGCTGGGGTTGTGGCTCAGCGGTTGATCGCTTGCCTCGCATGCGTGAGGCACTGGGTTCGATCCTCTGCACCACATAAAATAAATAAAGGTATTGTGTTCATCTACAACTAAAAAAATATTAAAAAATTATAAATCAACAACAAGAAAAATAAATAATATAATTAAACACAGAGATTGAACAATATATTTAAAATAAGTGTGGGTGGTAAAAGAAATCAGGGGTAATATTTTTAAATTTTTAGAAAAAACAAGAATCGAGATACAGTTTACCAGAATGGGACATTATGAAGATAGTTCTAAAAGGAAAGTTTATGGCTATAAATGACTACCTCAGAAATCAGCAAGATCCCAAATAAGTAACTTAATGATACATCTCAAGGTCTTATAAAATCAAGACAAAAAAGAGCAAAAGCAACTAGAAAAAAGCAAATAATTAAGATCAGAGTACAAATTATTAAAATAGAGAAAAATATACAAAGGATCAATGTAACAAAAAGTTCCTTCTTTGAATGGATGAATAAGATAAATATACACTTAGCAAAGAGATATGAAAAGGGCTATATATAACAAATTCACTGCAAAAATCATACTAGATGGGCAGAAATGTTTGCATTTACCCCCAAATCAGGACCAAGACATGCATGCCCATGCTCAGTACTCCTATTATATAAAATACTTAAAATTCCAGTAAAAACAATTAGGCAAGAAAATGAAACAATAAGGATACATGCAGGAAAAGAGGAAATAAAATTATCACTGTGCAGATGACATGACCCTGAACTTAGAAAACTCAAATATTCCACCAGAAAACATCTAGAATTGATTTTTAAAATTATGAAAAGTAGAAAGACACAAAATCAACATGAAAAAATCAATAGTTATTCCATATACCAATAATCAATTTACTGAAAAAGAAATCAGGAAAAAATATTTACTATAGCCTTATAAAAAAGTAACTAGGTGTAAATCTAACAAACCAGGTGAAAGATCACTACAGTGAAAATCAAGGACACTGAATAATGAAATAGAAGGCAGTACATGGATAGACAGAATTAATATTACTAACATGGCCATATTACCAAAAGTTATCTACAGATTCAATGCAATACCCCTTAAAATAACAATGAGGTTCTTCACAAAACTAGGGGAAAAAAAATACTGAAATTCATATAGAAGAATACAAAACTATAATAGGCAAAGTAATTCTGTGTAATATGATCAATGATGGAGGTGTCACAATGCCCAATTTAAAAATATTTGACAGCTATAGCAATAAAAGCAGCATGTTTACTTGGCATAAACACAGACAAATCAATGTAATCAATAGAATTCACAGAGATAAATCCACACATACACAGTCAGCTGATCCCTAACAAGAGTACCAAAAATGTATATTGGAGAAAAGAGATCCTCTTTAACCAATGGGGCTGGGAAAACTGGATATCCATACATAGAATAATAAAACTAAGTCCCTATCTTTTACTTTGTACAACAGTCAACTTAAAATGGATTAAGCATCTCAGCATTAGAATAGAAACTTTGTACTTATTAGAAGAAAACATTGTTTACAACACTCCAATATATAGGCATAGGCAACAGCTTCCTCCATAGGACCTCTAAAACTGAGAACAGAAAAAAAAAGATTAATATGGTGATATAGTATCAACTTAAAATAATTCTACACAGAAAAATAAACAGGATCATGAAGAGATTATATGCAGAATGAGCTAAAATTTTTGTCACATACTTTTATGTTTTAAAAATATTTTTATATTGTAGATGTGCACAGCACCTTTATCTTATATATTTATTTTTATGTGGTGCTAAGTATTGAACCTCGTGCCTCATATATGCTAGGCAAACATTCTACCACTGAGCTACAACCCCAGCCCTGTCACCTACTTCTATGATGTAGAATTAATATCCAGAATATACAAAGAACTCAAAAACCTTACCACCAATAAATAAATAAAACAATCTATAATAGGCAAATGAAGGAAACAGAAACTTTGCAAATGAAGAAATGCAATGGCCAAGAAATACATGAAAAGTATTTCAAATTCCTTAGATATCAGGGAAATGCAAATCATAATGGCATTAAAATTACTTTTCATTTCCGTTAGAATGACATTCACCAAGAATACAAATGATAGATTCTGTTAAGGATTTGGGGGAAAATATAATACATAATGTTAGTGGTGTTTTAAATTAGTATGACCACTATGGACATCCCTGTGGAATTTTTTCAAAATTCTGTCAATGGAAACATCATATTTCCCAAACATAACTTATCTTGGTATTTATCCAAATGAATTAGTAAGAAAGCTGTAATAATATCAGAGCAAGTGTCTATAGAGAAACGATTATATATAGAAAATAGAATATATATACATAATGGCATTTTACCCAGTGATTAAAAAATGAAATTATATCATTTGAAGGAAAATATATCGAACTGATGAACAGCATCCTTAGTTAAATAAACAAGGCTCAAAATATCATGGGATATGTTTTCTCTCTTATGTGGATACTAGAAGGGGGGGCAGAAAGAACATATGAAAATTGAAGGGAAACCAGACCAGAATAATTCTCTTTTCAGGAGAAGAGAAGTGTGGAGAGAATGAAAAGGTAATGGGGAATGAAATTGACCAAATTATGATTTATGCATATACAAATATATCCCAAAGGATCTCACTATCATGTAAAATTATCACACAACAATAAAATAATATACAAATTATTCTGGGACAAATTGACAACCACATAAATAAAGAAGAGTGAAGGTAATTCTGCACTTCCTTTTATATACAGTGATTAATCGAAAATGGAACAACCACCTGAAGATAAAAATAAAATCTATGAACCAGGCATGGTGGCTTAAGCCTGTAATTCCAGCATTTAGGGAGGCTGAGACAGGAGAATCGCGAGTTCAAAGCTAGCCTCAGCAATGGCGAGATGCTAAGGAACTCGGGGAGACCCTGTCTCTACATAAAACACAAAATAGGGCTGGGGATGTAGCTCAGTGGTCCAGTGCCCCTGAGTTCAATCCCCAGTACCAAAAATAAATAAATAAATAAATAAAATAAAATAAAATCTATGAATCTATTAGGAGTAAAATATTTGTAAATCATAACAACTTTTAATTTGGCAATAGATTATTAGATTTTGCACCAAAAACCAAGGTTAAAAAGAAAACTCTAGGTAAATTGGATTTCACAATAATTTAAACTTTTATGCATTTGAGCTCATTTTCAAGAAATAAAAAAGCAATTTGCAAAGTATTAGGAAATATTTTCAAATGTTTCTGATCAACTTTAGTATACTGAATTTAAAAACAATGTTTAAACCTCAATGAAGGCAAGTATACCAGTGAAAAGGTGGCAATAGACTTGAAAAGACCCTTTTCCAACTATATTATAAAAATATTCTACAAGCATCAGTAAAGAAATTTATATTATTCATCACAAAGAAATTAAATGTGAGACTACAATAAGATGCCACTTCACATAAATTAGGGTGGCTATAATGGGAAAAGGATAGATATTAATGAACAAGAATATGAAGAAATAGGAACCATCATACAATGCTGATGAGATTATAAAGTGATGAAGATGCTGTGGAAAATAATTTAGCTATTTCTTATAATGTTAAACGAAATTGCTATATATGACTCAGCAATTTCACCACTAGGTATACATCTAACAATAATAAAAATATGTGTTCACACAAACATGTATAAATGTTTATAACAACATTTTGCATTATATTCAAAAGATGGAAATAACCCAAATTTTTATCTATGGAAGTTTGTGGAGTATACATAAAATGAAATGTTATTCATCCATAAAAGGAAATAAAATACTTGTATTTGCTATAACTTAGATGAAGCTCAGACATTAATAGGCTAAGTGAAAGTGGCCAGAAGCAAAAGATTACATATTGTATGATTATTTTTATGTGAAATATCCTGAATAGGAAAAATCACATAAACAGTAATGTAGATTAATGGTTGCTAGAGGACAAGGGGAAGGAGAAATAGGGAATGGTGGTTACATAAAAGTGTAGAGTGCTCTCGTGGTAGAAGGAAATAATTTAAAGCAGAAATTGTGATAATTATATAACATTGTAAGTGTTCTAAGTGCCACAGAGCTGTATACTTTAAAGCAATTAATTGCATAATATATAAATTTTATCTCAACTGAAAGAATGTTTTACTTAGGAGTAGAATAGGATTTAATTTCTTTCTACTGTCATGAGCTTTCAAACATATGGTATGAATAAAAAACTCATTGTTATTAGTAATTTTTAATTTTTCTTTCCTTTTAAAATCATTTTGTTAGATTTCTCAGCTGTTATGAAGATTTGTTATTCTCTTTTATTTTATCATCTCTGTATACAAATCCTTAATAACCATTTTGAGAACAATTTGGTAATATATATCAAGAATATACATTTTGAATAGATATTTGGCATTTGGAAATATATCCTAAAATGTGATATCTATTGAAAATATTATATACCATTTTATTTAAAATAGAAAAACATAAATAACTTAAATGAAAGGAGGAATGGTCATATAGTATATATATGATAATATGATATATAATATATTCACACCCATTAAAATGTTGCTTATGAAGAGACTTTGATAATGTGGAGAAATGTTTACACACATAAGAAAAATTTAGAATATTAACTGGACATCTAACTTGATTATTTGTAGTTCTGGCAATTGAACTTAGGGCATTGTGCAAGCTCAGTAAGTACTCTACCACTGAGCTAGATTTACAGCCCTTCTGATATGAATTTAACCACACAAAATAATGATATTAGAAGGAAAGCACACAAAATTGTTAAATGTAATATTTAAATTTTCACACTTTTTAAGATGTTCTCAGTTTTCTCTATAAACAATTATTTATATCACTTATTGGATTGGAATTTAGAGACAATCGTGAAAAGAAAAATTTAACTGAACTTGATTTTGAGATCATAATAGAATGAAAATTTTGCAAAAAATAAGTATCAGAAAATTAGGCCACATTCAATTCCTATAATTCACACACTTTGATTTTTTAAGGCATTATAAAAAGTGAAAGAGGGCATCTCTGTCTTGTTCCCATTTTTCAAGGGAATGCTTCTAATTTTTCTCCATTCAGGATGATATTGGCCTTGGATTTAGCATACATTGCTTTTACAATGTTGAGGTATGTTCTTACTAAACCTAGTTTTTCTAGTGTTCTGAACATGAAAGGGTGCTGTATTTTGTGAAATGCTTTCTCTGCATCAATTTATAAGTATTGGTATTAATGAGTATTGATGAGTATTAGTATTAATTCTTTTTCGGTCTTGTAGAATCAGCTGAGAATCCATCTGTTCCCAGACTTTTCATGGTTGGTAGGCTTTTAAAGGTGTGTTCTATGTCCTTGATTGTAATTGATCTGTTTAAGTCATGTTCATCCTCCTGGTTCAGTTTGGGCAGATCATATGGCTCTAGAAATTATTCAGTGTCTTCAGGCTTTTCTATTTAACTGGAGTATAAATTTTCAAAATAGTTTCTAATAATCCTCTGTATTGCAATAGCGTCTGTCATGATATTTCCTTTTAAATCACAAATTTTAGTAATTTTTTCTCCCCTTCTTCACATTAGGTTGGCTAAGGGTTTGTCAATTTAGTTTACTTTTTCAAAGAGTCAGCTTTTTGTTTTGTCAATTTTTTGAATTATTTCTTTTGTTTCAGTTTTATTGATTTTAGCCCTGATTTTTATTGTTTCCTGTCTTCTATTTAATTTTTAAATGTTATTGTATTTTTTATACATTTATTTTAGTTGCTTATATTTATGTGGTGCTGAGGATCAAACCCAGTGTCTCACGCATGCTAGGCAAGTGCTCTACCACTGAACTACAGCTGCAGTTCCTGTCTTCTACTTCTTTTGGAGTTGATTTGTTCCTCTTTTTCTAGGGCTTTGAGATGTAGCATCAAGTCACTTATTTACTTTTTCTTTTTTTAATGAATGAGATTAATGTAGTAAACTTTTCTTTTAGCGCTGCCTTCATAGTTTCCCAAAGATTTTGATATGTTGTACTGGAGTTCTCATTTACATCTAATTTTTTTTATCTCTTCCCTGATGTCTTCTGTTATCCACACATCATTTGATAGTGTGTTATTTTGCCTACAGTTGTTGGATAGTTTCTATTTTTTAATCTGTCATTGATTGCTAATTTTATTCTATTATGTTCAGATAGAATGCAGAGTAGTATCTCTATTTTTTATATTTGCTAAGACTTGCTTTGTGGCATAACATATGATCTATTTTGGAGAAGGTTTCATGTGTTGCTGAGAAAAAAAAGCATTCACTCATTGATGGATGGAATATTCTATATATTTTGTGTCTAAATTATTGATATTTCATTGAGTTCTATGATTTCTTTGTTTAGTTTTTGTATGAAAGATGTATCCAGTTGTGAGAGAGTTGTGTTAAAGTCACCCAGTATTATTGTGTTGTGGTCTGTTTGATTCTTGATCCCATTGTTTGGGGCATAGATATCTATGATTGTTATGTCTTGTTGATGTATGATTCCCTTATTAAATGTAGTATTAAATGTGCTGCTTTATCCCTTTTCACTGAATTTGGTTTGAAGTTAACTTTATCTGATATGAGAATGGAAACCCCTGTTTATTTATATGGTTCATGTGAGTAATCATTTTTTCCTACCTTATCACTTTCAGTCTGTGAATATCTTTTTTTGTGAGATAAATCTCTTGAAGGCAGCATATAGTTGGGTCTTATGTTTTTGATCCAGTCTTTCAGTCTATGTCTTTTTTTGTTATTGTTGTTGGTACTAGGGATTGAACTCAGGGACACTCGACCACTGAGCCACATCCCCAGCCCTATTTTGTGTTTTATGTAGAGACAGAGTCTCACTGAGTTGCTTAGCGCCTTGCCATTGCTGAGGGTGGCTTTGAACTCTCGATTCTCCTGTCTCAGCTTCCCTAAATCCCTGGGATTACAAGCGTGAGCCACCATGCCTGGCTAGTCTATGTCTTTTAATTGATGATTTTAGACCATTCACATTCAGTATTATTATTGAAATACAATTTGTAATCCTGGACATTTTGGTTTATTTTTGGTTTTTACCTTGATTTGGTTTCTCCTTTGATTGATCTTTTCATTAGTGTAGTTCATGTCTTTGCAAATTTCCATTGTTGATTGCCATTTCCTCCTCATTGAAATATTTTGCTGAGAATGCTGTATAGTGCAGGCTTTCTTGCTGTAATTTCTTTTAACTTTTGTTTATCATACAAAGTTTTTATTTCATCATCTAATCTGAAGCTTAATTTTGCTGGATATAAGATTCTTGGTTGGCATCTATTTTCTTTTAGAGCTTGGTATATATTGTTCCATGATCTCCTGGCTTTTAGGGTCTGTGTTTAAAAATCTGCTGAGATCCGAATTGGTCTCCCCCTATATGTAATTTGAATCCTTCCTCTTATGGCCTTTAATTTTCTATCCATATTCTGTATGCTAGGCATTTTCATTATAATGTGACTTTGTGTAGATCTGTTGTAATTTTGTACATTTGATGTCCTATAAGTCTCTTGTATTTGATTTTCTCATTCATTCTTCATGGTTGGGAAATTTTCTGATATTATTTCATTGAATATGTTTTGAATTATTTGGTTTGAAACTCTGTGCTTTCCTGTATCCTGACAAATCTTAGATTTGTCTTTTGTTGTTGTCCCATTATTCTTTGATGTTCTGTTCATGGATTCTTACCATCTTCACTGTGTGTTCAACTTTATTTTAAAGATTCTATGTTTTATCTTCATTGTCTGAGATTCTGTCTTCCAAATGATATAGTCTATTGGTGATGCTTTCTATAAGTTTTTTATTTGGTTTATTGTTTCCTTCTTTTCAAGAATTTCTGATTTTTTTACAATCTCTAGCTCTTTCTTGAAGTAATCTTTAGCTACCTGTATTTGCTCCCTTATCTCTTTGTTTGTGTCATGAATAATTTCCTTTATTTGTTCTCTTATCTCTTTGTTGAAATGATTAATGGTTGCCTTTATTTGCTCCCTTCTCTCTTTTTTGGAGTGGTAATTTTTTGCCTGTATTTGTTCACTTATGTCATACTTTTATTCACTGGTCATTTTAATTATGTACATTCTGAATTCTTTCTCTGACATTTTATGAACTGTGCTGTCAATGCATTCTGTTATTGTAGTATCTTGGTTTGTTTGAAGCACTTTCTTCCTTGGTTTTTCATGTTGATTATGTGTCTTCTTTTCTTGCAGTGCCAATCTGAGATATTGTGGTATCTATTTTATAATCTTTTATTGACCCTACAAATTACCTCTACCTCACCTTGGAGTTCACTTCCAGTTCCCAGCAGATGTCCCCAGATGGATGCTACAGATGGTGGTGGTGTTAGTGAAGGTAACTCAAGATAGTATTAGGGGTGGCCCAAGATGAATGCAAACACTTTCAGAGTGTACTTACAAAGAGTGGTACTTACAATGGCTTTGGGATGACTGTTCAGATACTGCAGCACTGTGGCATGCTGAGCTGTGGTGGGCCACTGCTTCTTGGACCTGTCTGTTATCCCAAGGTGGGGGCTACTACATGGGGAGAGCTATGGCGATAGCTGCAGTGTCCCAAGATGGGTATGAGTAAGGAACAACAGCGTGGACTCTGATCAGGGGTGGTCCTGAGCCTGGGTTCTCACACAGGCCTGTGTGGGATAGTCCTAGGCCTGATCTTGGCCTGGGCTCCTCCAGGGGTTCTAGGTGGCAGGCATGGGCCTGAACCTGGGCCCAGGTTCTGGTAGGTTGGCAAGAGCTCTGGCCCAGAACTGAGGGTGGTCCGAGGCCTTATTTAGGCCCAGGCTTCCGCAGGGGTCCCCAGAGGAGGTTCTGGGCCTGGGTCTGGGTTCCCACGTGATTCTGTGGATAGGTGGGTGGCAGTTCTAGGCCTGACCTTGGCTGGACTCCCATGGATGTCATTGGAGGTGGTCCTATACCTTGGTTGGGCTCCTGTGGATGTTGCTGGAGGTGGTCCTGCACCTTGGCATGGGCTCCTGCCAGTTGTCAGGGGCCCTGGCTGGAAATGGTGGTCTTAGGGCTCACTTAGGCCCAGGCTTCTGCAGGGATCCCTGGAGGCAGTCCTGGGCCTGGGTCTAGGTTTCTACATGGTCAATGGATTGGCGGGTAGTAGTCTTGGGTCCTTGTTTGATATTCTGACTCAGTCACATTTTAATTATTCACAAGATATCTATGCATTGCATTTTACTGAAGAAGATGCAAGCTTTAAAATTGTTGGTATTTTGAATATCCAAAGCTGGAGCGATATGTGCTCAGGTGCTAATTTATTTACATCAATTAATTTCAGGCCTCTGATGTAAACCAATTAGTATTCATCATTTAATAGAGTCATTATCTGTCAGATTAGCTTCTAGGAATGCTTGTCACTACTACAAGACCAGACACTAAAACTTTACTAATAAAAGTAGCAGAATTAATGGAATGAACAGCATAGATAATGAGTTAATGTGGAACATACAGTATAGAAAATGGCTGATCAGCTGTAATCAAAAAATAAAGATATTAGAAAGGCAGCTACTTTATTCCCCCCAAAGTGAATTTAAACAATGGTAATAAAAATAATAGGTGTTTGTAGTCATTGAGAACTTGTTTCATAAGTCATATCCAACATTCCTGCTGGTGGTCATATGATATATTTAGCAAACAACAATGAGCTATATTCTATTAGAACTTCAAGTGAATATTTCTAATGGCACAAACTGCCTATAAGGGGGGTAGTGGGAGAATACAACTATGTAACATTTGAAGCACAAACCTGGCAGAGCTGTCAATAATAAATTATGCTACAACTTACAGATATCAGTAGTGGTTGGAATTGTAATATCAGAGATAGTATCAGAAAATTCAGTTTGGTTCAGAGAAAATACAGCCAAAGTTTATTATTCATTAGCTTGTGAATGCACAAATAAACCCAAGGAAAATTGTCAAAAACGAGTATAGGATAGAAAGCTTTGTTCAGGCTGCTATGATAATTGAATCAGCATATAATTTTATCTCTTAAGAAATGTATGTTTATATTAGAGTACACAGGGAATTTTCTTTCAAATTTATGCTATTATCACTTGGCATTGTTATATCACACACCTTCTACATTAGCAGTGTCATAGCAAGAATTCCTTTATTTACTTGATCTGAATGTCTAGAAATTAGTTATAAGGCCAATGTTAAGGAAATTTGAATCAATAGTAAAGAAATTTCATCATTAAATTGAGAATCCAGGAGTTGAATGAGCATGCCAGGGCTTTTTAGTAAAATTGTGCTAGAATGGATTGTGTGCAAATTTTACAGCTAAAAAATTTCATGCATTGGTTATCATTGAGCAACTAGTTTTGTCCAGATTAGCAGATAAGAAACTATCAACTATTGACAGTGTTGAACTTTTTATCTTAATTAATACCATCAAGAGTACAAATTATATTTTTAGATTCTTCAAAAATGATTTTTAGTTGTAGATGAACACACTATCTTTATTTTATTTATTTTTTTATGTGGTGCTGAGGATCAAACCCAGTGCCTCACACATGCTAGGAAAGTGCTCTACCACTGAGCCACAACCCCAGCTTCTTCAGAGACTACTGAAGTCTAGAATTGCTTGGTATGATTTTTTATAGTGCAGCTTTCTGACCTCAACTCAGATTTAATAAATCAGATCCTTTCAGATCAGGCAAATAAAATCTCCAAATTAAGCAATTGTAGCAAATAATTCTAACATAAAATATTTGAATACTTGAACATGCTGATGGATCTCAAATCCACATTTGTACTAGGACATCTATTTGGTAACTAATTCTCACTTCCAAAACAAAAATAGAACCTGAGGTTAAGGATTGAATTTTATTCATAGACCAATTCTTTTATTCTACACCAAGAATTTAGGCCCAGTCAGATAATTACTTGCAGTAAGTTTGAGACAAAAACCTGACTCATTTGGCTCCAAATTCAATGAACTTTCCATCAGTGATAAAAAATGCGTGAGAATAAAGTTTATATATATTAAACATTTGAGTAAGGCAAAATAGAAAGACAAAATGGCATGGTTTATCAGCCTTACTAACTTTATCCAAAATTATTTTTCAATATGTACATTGTAAATAAGGATTCATATATTCGAAAATTTCTAGACTTCTCTTGGCCTAGTTTAGGGGCTATACTGTAAATTAATATCAACTTTAAAGCTTAAACTCAGAGATGTTTAGTGATAGCAATTCAAAGATACAAATGTTTTTATATGGCTTTAATTTTCTTAAAGCATATTTTGCTACTTTTATTCTGTGGCAGTTTATGTATAGCAGTCTTATTAAGAAACTTGTAAAAAATAAAGTCAACCAGTCATACAGATATGTCAGTATTAACCAGATACTGTTAAGTATTATTTCCATAATAATTTACTGAAAAAATAATTATTTATTAGTAAAGTATAATAATCTGTTCAGTTTTAACCTCTACACCCTAGAAAATACCACATCGCAAAGTCTAGCACTATAACCATAACAGATACAACCAATGAGATATCAAGTCTGCCTTCATGCCCAACAGTAGCTACAATTGGCTTCACTAAATCTCATGCCTCACCTCACCCCCAGTAAAACTAATTGTGAAATACTATACCAAGGAAGATATTTTCTTCCTGACCTCAGCTGGTGATCAGTTAATGCCATAATTTATAAGGAGTCCTTGTAATTGTATCCTAGAAAATGTGCTTGTAGAATCTAATTTATATACATATAAGCACCTTTTAAAAATCTTGATAGTTTTCAAAAATACCTTATAGCTATGGTTTTCCACAAGTCATAGATTTGTAAGTACCATAGATGATAGAACCCTGCTATTTTATTTGGGAAAGTAAAGAAAAATAAAAAATAGTTTTCGTATGTTTTAAATGCAGTAGAAACAATTAAGAAAAGTGTGACCTATCTCTTGATCACTTAAAAAAGAATGTAATTTTGCTTTATATTCCAAAATTGGTAGGCTTTGGTTTTTTATTAAATAATGGTATTACTCAAAGGAAGGTTTTTGTTTGATAATAGGCAATGTATTGTTTAGTAACTTCCTTCAAAACAAGATTTTAATTATACAATGAAAAATATTGTCTAAATGTTTGGACATCCTCTAATTTTAATGCCTTTTCCCTAAATATGTTTTCCATAAATCACATCCTGCTTCATATGGAAATAGTCCATGGCTGATTACAATTTCGTGCAAGTTCTGGATGTTGTTTATTTACTAAAGTCTATGGCAAAATGGATTTAAACTCTGATTTTATAAGTGCAAAGATAAATATAACAAATATTACACTGATTCTTAGTATAGTAATCTGGTCCCTGTCCCCTCAAAAAGCATTAGATTAATTATTCTTATACTGACAAATCAACTTCAGTGGATATAGAAACCTATCACCTTAAGTAAAAAAAGAAAAAGATTCATAGGCATGTCTACTTTCTCTCAATATGTAGGGATACCTTCTCAGAGTCTGACAGAATGTTTTTCAGCCTGAGTTTTAATAGCTCAATGATTGATAATTTACTAATTCAGTCCATTGAATTATTTCTTTCAGTAATCAAATAATGATTGAGGATGAACACTTGGAAGACCATGTTGTGTTTTCCCAGTCAGGGAAATCTACACATATACCATTTTTATGCAAGAATATATTAATGATATTTTGGATACAAAGTGATAATGGATTAATTGTAGAAAGAGAGATATTTTTTGTCCAAGGAAATCTGTCAGCATTGTGGAGGAGGTGGGATTGAAGTGAAGAATTTGCTACAAGGATCAGAGATTCACTTAAAAAAACTAAAAAATAAGGGGTGGTCTTTGAATGCAGGCCAAAAGAGAGAAGTCTTCAGAACAGAAGCAACTGTAGGATATAGCTACTTTCTCAAAGTCTTTATAGATACGGTTGATTGTGGATGGATTACGGCATATCTCCTCTCAACATATCTGCTCTCTTCATTTAATCTCAGTTAACTAATTCTGCTTCCACTTAGTTTCTGCTCTCCCCTAACTTGACCTTTCATGTTGTTTATTATGGTCATTCCTATTTATTTCTTCCATTATAACGTTTCCCCTTTCTGTTGCTGCCTGGCAAATTATAATTTTGGTTAAGTTTATTTTTTTTCAAATTACCCATAGGACATAGATTGATGTCCAGACTGGATATTTATATCATACAATGCCTTACCCTTATCCATATTTCTATGTTATCTTGGGGAAGAAAGGGGGAGAGGAAAGGAGAGTCATTGGGCATAAAATATAGCAGTGGCTATGGGCTGGACAATTGCCCTTAAACTAATATGTATGAAAATGATGCCACTGGAGGTTTAGCCTGTCTGGTGAAACGCAGTGTTAAATACAAGCAGAAAGGTAGATTGATAATAAGCTGTAATAGTCATTAAATGAAGTTATGATTTAGATATGAAGTGTCCCCCAAAAGCTCATGTGTGAGACAGTGAGAGAAAGTTTAGAGGTGAAATGATTGGGTTATGAGAGTCTTTATCTGATAAATTCATCAGTCCACTGATAGGGATTAACTGTATGGTGACTGTAAACAAGTAGGGTGTGGCTGGAAGAGGTGGGTCACTGAGGGCAAGCCTTTGGGTTATATGTTGTGTCTGTGGTGAGGGAAGTCTCACTCCGCTTCTTGGTGGTCATATCATAATCTGATTTTCTCCCCCATACCCTTCTAATATGATGTTCTGACTCATCTCAGTCCCCAAAGAATGGAGAAGGCCCTTTGTGAACTAAAACTGAAACTGTGAGCCCTAAAATAAAATTTTTCTTCTAAAAACTATTCTTGTCATGTCTTTGGGTCAGAGCAGTTAAAAAACTGAATATAATAAATTCTAATCTGAGATAATTTTCTTTTTATTTATATATGGAAGGAAGTTTTAAAAGCACTTCTAACAAATGAGAGTCATAAAAACATTAGTCAATATTTTCATAACACTTAGTATTTATTGTATAGACACTATCTGAAATATTCTTGAATGGTAATTCATAGAACATTATTAGGAAGTTATTTCTGAAAGTAATGGCATGGTTTGGAAGAAATAGAGTTAAGGATGGGGTAAAGACTAGAAAATTATTTCAGTAGTTTGGAACATTAAGAATCATGAATACTAAACCAGGTCCCTGGCAAAGCAGTAATGGGATGAATATCAGAGACTATCATAGTTAGGTAAAATAGGATTTTTAATTGACCTACGATGAAAGAAAAGGGGAAGATGACTCTTGGGTATTGATGTTAATTTTTGTGACCTGGAGAAATCTGCTATCACCAAGACATAAGGGATATAAAAAGATGCTTATCTTCAGAGATGTTTCAGTGAGGATGCATTTGTTGAGATGTGTATGGGGCATAGGTAGAGTACTTTGCATAAAGTGTGATTTGGTACTTGGAAGAAAAGTTAAGTAGAAAGAGATTTGCATGTCATCCATCATTACTAAAAGAACATATTTAGGCCCCAAACAATGGGGTATATATGCACTTTAAAAAAAAACTCCTCTCAGTTTCAAGAATTAAATTGATCACACACATGAAAAAATAATACCAGGGGATATTAACACACCTCTCTCACTACTGGATAGATCTTCCAAACAAAAACTAAACAAACTATAGAATTCAATAATGCAATTATTAATTTAGACTTAATGGACATATATAGAATATTTCATCCATCAATAAGTGCATACACTTTCCTTTCAGTAGTGCATGGATGCTTCTATAAAATAGACCATATCTTATGCTACAAACCAACTCTCAGCAAATAACAAAAATTAGAGTTACTACACTGTATTCTATCAGATCATTACTGAATAATGTTAGAAATCAATGATAAACTGAAAACAGAAGCTACTCCAACACCTGAAGACAAAACAACATGTCATTGAATGATGAATGGGTAGCAGAAGAAATCAGGGATGAAATAAAAATATACTTAGAGATAAATGAGAATCCTTATACAAAATTAGCAAAATTTCTGAGATGTTATGAAGGTAGTGCTAAGAGGAAAGCAAATTACATTGACTTCATTTATTAAAAGAATAGAAAGTCAGTGAATAAAAATGACTTAACATTACAACTCAAAGCCCTAGAAAAAGAACAAATCAACACCAAATGCTGTAGAAGACAGGAAATAATTAAAATTAGAGCTGAAATCAATGAAATTGAAATGAAAGAATACAAAAAATGACAAAAAGTTGGTTCTTTGAAAAAATAAATAAAACTGATAAACCCTTAGACATGATAATGAAGAGAGAGAAAAAAACTGCATATTACTAAAATTCATGATGAAAAAGAAAATATCACAATGGACACTAATGAAATACAGAAGATGATTAGAAACTATTTTGAAAATTTATACTCCAGTAAAATAAAATATTTCTAAGACATCAACAAATTTCTAAAGACATATGATCTACCCAAACTGAATCAAGAAGACATACATGATTTTAACACATTACTTTCAAACAATGAGATAGAAGAAGCCATTAACAGCCTATCTTCTAAGAAAAGCCCAAGACCAGAGGGATTCTGAGCTGAGTTCTACAAGACCTTTAGAGAAGAATCAACAAGAATACTCCTCAAAATATTCCATGAAATAGTAAAGGAAGTAAATCTTCCAAACTCATTCTAGGAGGCTAGTATTACTCAGATATCAAACCAGACAAAGACATATCAAGGAAAGAAAATATCAGATAAATATCTCTAATGAAGATAGGTGCAAAAGTTTTCAAAATTCTGGAAAATCACACACAAGAACATATTTAAAAGATAGTGCACCATGATCAAGTGAGGTTTATCCCAAGGATGTAAAGTTTGTTCAACGAACAGAAATCAATAAACTTAATTCATCACATCAGTAGACTTAAAGACAAGAACCACATGATCATCTCGATAAATGCAGAAAAAGTATTTGAGAAAATACAGCACCTACTCATGTTCAAAACACTAGAAAAACTAGGGATTATAGGGACATACCTCAACCATTAAATTATATCTGTGCTAAGCCCAAGGCCACCATCAATCTAAATGGGAAAAAAATGGAAGCATTTCCTCTAAAAAGTGGAACAAGACAGGGATGGTCTCTTTCACCACTTCTATTCAATATACTCCTTGAAATTCTAGCCAGATAAATAGGACAGATGAAAAAAATTAAAGGGATATGAATAGAAAAAGAAGAACTCAAACTATCACTATTTTCTGATGACATGATCCTATACTTAGAAGATCCAAAAAATCCAACCAGAAAATGTCTAGAACTAATAAATGAATTCAGCAAAGTAGCAGGATATAAAATAACATGTAAATCAAACATATTCCTATACATCAGTGATGAATCCATTGAAAGAGAAATTAGGAAAACCACTCCAATCAATTTCACAAGAGGTGAAAGACCCCTACAACAAAAACTACTGAACACTAGCAAAAGAAATTGAAGAATACCTTTGAAGATGGAAAGACCTCCCATGCTCCTGGATAGGCAGAATTAATATTGTTAAAATGGCCATACCATCAAAAGCATTATACAGATTGAATGCAATTCCTCTTAATATCTCAAAGACATTCTTCATAGTACTAGAAAAAGTAATCATGAAATTCATTTGGAAAAAATAAGAGACCCAAGAGGGCCAAAGCAGTCCTTAGCAAGCAAAGTGAAACAGGCAGCATGACATTACCAAACCTTATACTATACTACAGAGCCATAGTAACAAAAACAGCATGGTATTGGTACCAAAACAGATATGTAGACCAATGGTACAGAATAGAAGACACAGAGACAACCCCACATATATAGAGTTATCTCATACTAGACAAAGGTGCCAAAGCCATTCATTGGAGAAAAAATAGCCTCTTCAACAAATGGTGCTGGGAAAACTGGAAATCCATATGTAACAAAATAAATTAAACTCCTATCTCTCACCATGCATGAAACTCAACACAAAGTGGATAAAGACTTAGGCACTAGAACAGAGACCTTGCACCTAATAGAAGAAAAAGTAGGCCAAAATCTTCACCATGTCGGTTTAAGAACTGACTTCCCTAACAAGAAGCTTAAAGCTTAAGAAGTAAAATCAAGAATCAATAAATGGGGGCTGGGGTGGTAGCTCATTGGTAGACCACTTGCCTAACATGTGTGACACACTGGGTTTGATCCCCAACACCATATATAAATAAATAAAAGTCCATTAACAACTAAAAATATTTTTTTAAAAAATCAATAAATGGGATGGATTCAGACTAAAAATCTTCCTCAAAGCAAAAGTAACAATCAAGAGCATGTGGTGTGGTGAGGCTCTGGAGTTCTAAAATGTGTCTACTACCTTTCATCATTTTACACTTCATTTCTACATATGGCTTCCTGAGAACCAGCAGACCCTGACACCCACTGGTCTTATCTCTCTTCAACTATTCATCTTAATGAACCACTTATGTTTATGTCTGAATAAAAATTATCATTTTCTTCTCTGTTTTCCAACATCAAGTCATGTTGTTAATACGTGGTATTTTTTTATTTAGACCTTCAGTTTTGGGGAAAAGAAATGTACTTTACTGAGAATAGACATTATTTCTAAACCAGAATTTCAAACTATACCTTTATAATTATTTTTGATAAATAGTAACTTTCCTTTTGTATTGATCTTATAAAGGAAATTATTTCTTTGGTGTCTCTAAGTACTGCAATGGATGCTCAGTTTCTTCAATAATACTTGTCCTCAGTATGAGCTCTTCTTTCATTAGACAAAACATAATCTTATTACAAGATTATTTTCATTAAAGAAATTGTGCTCCATTTACTTCAAAAGATTATTTTGAAACTTGATTTATACTTCCTCTGACCTCATTCTACCACACCCAAGCTTGTATAAGAAACTAAATGAAGTATATTAAAGGATTATTTTTTAATAAACTCATTAATTAGCACCATATTATATTCACAAATTCTTCACTTCTACATTTGCTGTTTTCCTTAATGATAATTGTGAATATAAAAATAGTGTGCACTAGCTGGGTGCGGTGGCACACACCTGTAATCCCAGCACCTTGGGAGGCTGAGACAGGAGAATCGCGAGTTCAAAGCTAACCTCAGCAACAGCAAGGTGCTAAGCAACTCAGTGAGACTGTCTCTAAATAAAACACAAAATAACATTGGGGATGTGGCTCAGTGGCCAAGTACCCCTGAGTTCAATCCCTGGTACCAAAAATAAATAAATAAATAAATAAATAAATAAATAAATAAATAAATAAATAAATATTGTGTGTGTGCACTCACTCTTAAGGATTGAAATAAAATCAAAAAGGTGTAATAAAGAAAACAAAAATAACATGTAATCTTATGACACTGTTTATATTTTTCTGACGTATTTTCTATTAGATATAAACATTAAAACAAGACTTCAAACTTGAGATAAATTATTATGAAACCACAATTAAGACAAAACAAGTACACTTCATAATTTTGCCCAAGTACAGTTAAAAACAAGTTCACATGCCCGCTCACAAAATACTAAACACCATTTCTTTTAGACCAAATGAACATTTGTTCCCTTTTATCAATTACAATTTGATCTTTGTATTATTTTCTCCCTTACTTATAGATAAAAGTTAATGAGATAACCAATTACCTCCTTCCATCTCTACTGCTTTCTGTCAACAATTAACCTAAAGCAAACTCACTTTTCCTTAGACACCTTCCCACTCAACCAAAGCCCCAAATCACATAATATGGTTTTTGTAATACTTTTTAGACACTCTATTTTCCACCATGGTGTGTATTCTCCCTCACTGAAATGAGAAATATGTCCAAAATATGTAACTCCAAAAATGTGTATTAATCATTTGTTAAGGACTTTGCGAATCCTTGATCCCAAAAGGCCTACTATCCCACTCAGGGTTAGCAAATTCCTAGCCATAAACAACATGCCCCTGTAAGCAACTTTAATGTGCAAATTAAGAAATCAGGAACCCATTTTTAGAGAACTTCATAAATTAAAAAGAGGAGACTGCCAAAACTTTGAAGGGCAGTTATAATATGGTGATGGGCTTGTTCGGTCCTTGCACTATTTTCCCCAAACATACAATATAATAATTTCTCTAGAAACATCTGTCTTAAATATAAATCAAGATAAATCTTCTATGATAAATAGGGTTCTAGACTGTTCTTTCATTAACTGTGTTGACATTGTCAAGTGACTTGTCTTCTCTTTTCTTCAGCTGCCTCATTTTGTAACAAGAGATAATAATCTATATGTAACCAGTATAGATTTTGGAAAAATCAAACAAGGGAGTGGCTTTGATAAACCGACAAAATGGAAATATATATGTAAATATGTATATCTGTGTGTATATATGCATATGTATATATGTATAATATATATTTTTATTATATATGTTTTTATACATGTAATACATGTATATGTAACACACATATATGTATACACACATAGTTTGTATTAATATTTATTTTCCTGAAATTTTTAGGTCTGATCTTAGGGGTATTAATTTAATTTCATGTCTGAGGTAATTTTTGTTTTTTCTTATGGCTTCCCTGTAGCATATGCTAAAATTAATCTGAATTAATTTACTTCAAATTATAGTTCAGGCTGAGTTCAACTTCTTTTTTTTTTTTTTTTTGGTACCGGGGATTGAACTCACGAGCACTCGACCCCTGAGCCACATCCCCAGCCCTATTTTGTGTTTTATGTAGAGACAGGGTCTCACTGAGTTGCTTAGCGCCTCGCCATTGCTGAGGCTGGCTTTGAACTCGCGATTCTCCTGTCTCAGCCTCCCTAAGTGCTGGGATTACAAGCGTGAGCCACCGCGCCCGGCTTGAGTTCAACTTCTTGAAGTCAGAGTATGCATCTACTTATGATTCAGATTCATTTTAAGGACCCATGTATGAACCACACTAACCTTTACCAAAGGAAATCAATAAATGTACACATGAGACTATAAGAAGTGAATTGACAATATCTTTTTTCTCTACCATGTATTTGTGACTGTGAACTCTATATAAGGTATTTCTAGGTGGAGCTCAGGCAATTTTTAGAAAGCTGCAGGTGTTTTCCATCCCAATATAACTACTCTTTATTTAATGCAAGTCTGAAGTATAAAAGGGAGATTATTCTTCTAAATTCTTGAAATATTAGAGATGAGTTTTAAGGAAGCAATTACAATGTTAATCCTTTCTATGTATAATTTTCATCATGCTTCAGCCCTCTGAATTAAGCAGGGTTGGTGGAAGCATACAAAGTGGCAAAACAGAGGCTCTAAAATATGAAGAATTTTCTAGATTTAAACAAATTATGGCTGAGCATGGTGGCACACAGCTATAATCTCAGCTACTGCAGAAGCAAGAGGATTGCAAGTTCAATACCAGCTTCATCAACTTAGCAAGGCCATAATCAACTTAGCAAGACTCTGCCTCAAAATTAAAAAAAAATAAAATAAAAACATATAAAGAGCTGGGGATGGGACCCACTGGTAAAGCACTCCTGAGTTTAATCCATAGCACCCTCCTCCCAAAAATGTAATCACTAGCAGTAAAATTCAAGTGAGTTTAAAGGTGTTTTTAATAACTTTGCTTTTTTTTGACTGATTCAGCTAAATCTTATCTTTATGAAAATTTAGCAAAATAAATAATATTAATCTAAATATAAAATTACTAATTATTAATATGAATGAAATTGATGCCTAGGTTAAAAATAATTTTATTATGTCAGAATTGCAATATGATGTTATGGGGTAAATATGGTTACTATGTATAAAATGGTTAATATAGTGAAGCAGATTGACATCTCTCATCTCACATAGTTACTCTTTTTATGACAAAAGTAATATTGACTTATTTAAAAAAATTCCTAATATAACATTAACTTAACTTAAGTCCTCATGTTGTACATTATATCTCTAAACTTTTTCATTCTATATATTTGGTATGTTCTATCCTTTGGTCTACATCTCCCTCCTTCCTCTCCTTCCCTGTGGTGACCTCTGTTCCATTTTCTTCAACTGTGTATGTGATCTCTTTTCATTTTGTTTATCTGTTTATGTATTTATTTTGGTATTCAAAATTTAATCCAGTGGTGCTGTACCACTGTTACATCCCCAGCCCTTTTTGTTTATTTATTTAATTTTTTAAATTTTGAGACAAGGTTTCACTAAGTTGCTTAGGGCCTTGCGATGTTGCTGAGACTGGCCTTGAACTTGCTATCGTCCTACCTCAGCCTGCCAACTCTCTGGGATTAAAGACATGTGTCACCTTGTCCAGTCTGAGCTATTATATATATATATGTATGTATAAATATATGCATATATATAATAATATATAATATATATCATATAATATATACCATATATAATTATGTAATATATATATATCATATAATAGCATAATGTCCTTTAGGTCCACTCACATTGTGACAAATGGCAAAATCGTCTTTCTTAAAGCATAATAATAATCATAATCATATATTAATTTATTCATTACTTTATTGATGTACAATTATATTGTTTCCATATCCAGTGCTGTGAATAAATGCTGCAATGAACATGCAAGTGCAGATACCATTATTAGGTAGTGATTTCACTTCCTTTGGTAGATGCCCAGAAAGAAGATTGTCAGGTCATACGGTAGTCTTATTTTTATTTTTCTTTATGAATTTTCATGCTATTTTCCAAAATGACTATACCAATCCAAACTCACACTGACAATATACCAGGATTCTCCTTTCTCCACATACTTTTTTAAAAAAATATTTTTAGCTGTAGATGGACACGATATCTTTATTTTATTTAATTTGTATGTGGTGCTGAGAATCGAACCCAGTGCCTCACACATGCTAGGCAAGTGCTCTACCACTGAGCTACAAACCCAGCCCTCCAGATAATTTTTAAACATTTTTTATCTTTAGTTTATTTTTTATAGCTTTATTTTTTACTTATTTCTTTTTCTTAATGTGGTGCTGAGAATTGAACCCAGTGCCTCACACATGCTAGGCAAGCATTTTACCACTGGGCCACAACCCCAGACCCTTTAGTTTCTTTTATACTAGTCATTCTTATGGATGTGAGGTGATTACTCAAGGTGTTTTAATTTGCATTTCCCTGATAATTAGGGATATTCATTACCTTTTCTTATACTGTTGGACATTTTTATGTCTTCTTTGAAGAAATGTCCATTCAAGGCCTTCATCACTTATAAATTGGGTGATTTGTTTTCTACTATTGAATTATAAATGTTTTTATGTATTTTGGATATTTTATGTATTTTGGATATTAATACCTTATCAAATATGTGGTTTACAAATATTTTTCCCAATCCATAGGTTGATTTTCATTTTGGTGATAGTTTCCTTCACTGAGCAGAAGTTTTTCAGTTTGATGTCATTCTGTTTATTTAGTTTTGCTTCTTTAGCTTGAGATTTTGGTATGATTAGATACTTAAATTTTTATTTTGTATTCTGAAAAAATAATTTTTTCTTGAGAATAAATGAACCTTCTAGCCCAGTATATGGGCACACAGCTATAATTCCAGCAGCTTGAGGGGCTGAGGCAGGAGGATTGCAAGTTCAAAGCCAGACTAAGCAATTTAGTGAGGCCCTAAGCAACTTAATGAGACTCTATCTGAAAAAATTTTAAAAATAATAAGGGTCTGGGGATGTGGCTCAGTAGTCAATTATACCTGGGTTCAATTCCTGTTACCAAAAAAAAATACATGTACCTCTTAAAGCATCCAAATTGATATCATTGATAATATCTTAATCTACTCAGTACCTAATGATTTGTCAGTGGGAAAACCATGACTTTAATTTAAAAAGTCAATAAGCTGAAAAGTGTCACACCTAGACACCATGGTTAGGGAAATTATGTTGATATCAATATTGATATTATGGCAACTGCCACCCCAGTATTAGTTTTCTATGGAGGTTTTTAAACTAAGTCTTTTTTTCCATTGGAGTGAACATATTCAGGACAGCTTGTTTTCTGGGCTATATTTTTCCCAACTAGTTCATACTGAAAGTCAATACTATTTCTCTCTGTGCAATGTGGAAAATAAGTAGAAGGCACAATCCTTGACCTAGAGGAGTGTATACCCTAGTTGGCAAAATCAGATAACCTTTTAGAGTGCATATGAAAATGCTACAAAGTAGCATAACTGCATAAATGCCATCACTGTTTAGATAATGTGTATAAGGAGCACATTTTTGGGATAGTACAGCTATTGTCCTGGTGTGCACCAGGTGGTAGGGATACTTAACACCATTTGGTTTCCAGAATTCTTTAATATTTAATAATGTAGGTTTAGATAGCAGATTATCTCAGTTTTAAACCTGGCTCAGTGACTTGGTAAGTTGGACTCAGGTTCTCTGGGCCTCAGTTCCTCATTTATAAGATGTGGGTATTAATAGTAACTAGATTATATAGTGGTTATAAGTATTAAGTGAAATAGGCTGAGTGTGGTGGCTCATGCCTGTAATCCCAGTGGCTTTAGAGGCTGAAGTAGGAGGATGGCAAGTTCAAAGCCAGCCTCAGCAATGGCGAGGCACTTAGCAACTCAGCTGAGTGGCCCTGAGTGTGGTATCTCCTTAACCCCTCCCCAAAAGGAAATAAGTAAGATAGTCCATTGAAACATGAACATAAACATAGGGTCTGGAACAAAGTGATAACTATTATTATGAATTCCTACATGTTGTGAGTTGAATTTCCCCATATTCATATGATGAAGTCGAAATCATTTGGATCTCAGAATGTGAACTTATTTGGAAATACAGTCACACAAATAGAATTAGTTATTATGATGAGGTCACCCTGGATAGGCTGGGCCTCTAATCCATTATTAACTAGTTTTCTTATAAAAAATGGAAATTTTGATATACACAGGGTGAATGCATTGTGACGATTAGTTCTGATGCCAAAACCCAAGAAACTACTGTAGCTCTTTTTCTATGACATTCAAAGGAAGCATGACCCTACCAAGACGTTTATGTAAGGTATCCAGTATTTATTTTTAATTTATTGCATGACAATAAAATTCTGTAATTTAAGTCATTCACTTTGTTAGAATAGTCCTGGAAAATTAATGCACTATCCTATAGTGCTGGTGCATCGAAGTCCCATCTCTCTCCTTTTTAATTCATACAATAAACATCATAACCCCCTTTATGGATCATAAGAATGAGGTCAAAGAAAGAAGAAAAGGCTCTCTTTCCTGCTTTCAGATCTAGGTTTCTCAAAGAATATGAATTTCTTTTATAATTACAATAAATATATCTATATCTTCAAGTTAAGTCCAGAAAGAATCTATGCCCTCAAAGGGCAAATGCATCAGGGAAGCATGTAGGTATCATTCAAGGTAAGCAGATCTTTGACAATGTGGTATAAGCATGGTGAGGGACACATGTGATTATAGCACATTCTTTTTGGAATGCTATTTGACACAACAGTAGCTTGATGTATGTATAACAAGTACCTGCCTGCTGAATGCCAGTGCCCTTACTGAAAGAATGCAAGCTTGCTCAGTTCAATTGGGTAACAGCAGCATCTAGTTTGAGATGATCTTAATGTAAAACATTAAATGGAAGAACCTGTAATTAATAAATATTTTAAAATTCAGTTACTAATTGTGTATATGATATTTAATGCCTGATGAATGCAAACAATCTTTCTTTTTTATTTTTTCATTTTTTTAAAACAGCAGATTTCATTTCAAATCACAGTACACATATGAAGCAAAATTTTTCATTTCTCTAGTTGTAAAAAGGTAGAGTCACACCATTTGTGTCTTCATACATGTACCTAGGGTAGTGATATCCATCTCATTCCACCATGTTTTCTATCCCATGCCCCTGCCCTTCCCCTCCGTCCACTTTGCCCTATCTAAAGTTGCTCCATTTCTCCCATGCTCCCCACTTCAACCCACTCCCATTATGGATTAGCATCCACTAATCAGAGAAAACATTTGGCCTTTGGTTTTTGGGATTGGCTTAATTCATTTAGCATGATATTCTCTAATTACCTGAAAATGGCATGATTTTATTCTCTTTTAATGCTGAGTAATATTCCATTGTGTATATATACCACATTTTCCTTATCCATTCATCTATTAAAGGGCATCTTGGTTGTTTTCACAGTTCAGCAATTGTGAATTGTGCTGATATAAACATTGATGTGGCTGTGTCACTGTAGTATGCTCTTTTTAAGTCTTATGGTATAGATAGAGGAGTGTGATAGCTGGGTCATATGGTGGTTCCGTTCCAAGTTTTCTAAGGAATCTCTAGGCTGCTTTCCAGATTGGTTGCACCAATTGGTAGTCATGCAAGTAATGTATGAGTGTGCCTTTTCCCCCACATCCTCATCAACATTTATTGTTTCTTGTATTATTGATAACTGCCATTCTGACTGGAATGAGATGAAATGTTAGAGTAGTTTTGATTTGCATTTCTCTAATTACTAGTGATGTTGAACATTTTTTCATATATTTGTTGACTGATTGTATTTCTTCTTCTGAGAAGTATATGATCAGCTACTTAGCCCATTTATTGATTGGGTTGTTTGTTTTTTTTGGTGTTGTTTTTTGAGTTCTTTATATAGTATGCAGATCAGTGTTCTATCTGACATGTGTGTGGCAAAATATTTGCTCCCCAAATGTAGGCTCTTTCTTTACCTCATTGATTATTTCTTTTGCTGAGAAGAAGCTTTTTAGTTTGAATCCATCCCATTTATTGATTCTTCATTTTATGTCTTTCCCTTTAGGAGTCTTGTTAAGGAAGTTGGGGCCTAAACTGACATGATGAAGTTTAGGGTCTACTTTTTCTTCTGTTAGGTGTAGGGTCTCTGGTCTAATTCCTAGGTCCTTGATCCACTTTGAGGTGAGTTTTGTGCATGGTGAGAGATAGGGATATAGTTTCATTTTGCTACATATGGATTTCCAGTTTTCCCAGCACCATTTGTTGAAAAGACTATCTTTTCTCCAATGTATGTTTTGAGCACCTTTGTCAAGTATAAGATAACTGTATATATGTGGGTTTGTCTCTGTGTTTTCTATTCTGTACGATTGGTCTACATGTCATTTTGGTGCCAATACCATGCCATTTTTGTTACTATAGCATTGTCTTATAGTTGAAGGTCTAGTATTGTAATGTCTCCTGCTTCACTATTCTTGCTAAGGATTGCTTTGGTTATTCTGGGTCTCTTATTTTTCCAAATGAAATTCATGATTACTTTTTATATTTCTATAAGAAATAACATTGGGATTTTAATTGGAATTACATTGAATCTGTATAGTACTTTGGGCAGTATGGCCATTTTGACAATATTGATTCTGCCTATCCAAGAGCATGAGAGATATTTCCATCTTCTAAGGTCTTTTTCAATTTCTTTCTTTATTGTTCTGTACTTTTCATTGTAGAGTTCTTTCCCTTCTTTTGTTAAATCAAATTCCAAGTACTATTTTTTGAGGCTATTGTGAATGGGGTAGTTTTTCTAATTTCTCTTTGAGAGGATTGATTGATGATGTATAAAAATGATTTATTGGTGTTGATTTTATATCCTGCAGCTTTATTGAATTTATTTATTAACTCTGAAGCTTTCTCTTGGAATTTTTTGATCCTCTAAATATAGAATCAGCCAGGCAAGGTGGCACAAGTCTGTAATCCCAGCTCTTAGGGAGTCTGAGATAGGAGAATTGCGAGTTCAAAGCCAGCTTCAGCAACCGCGAGGTGCTAAGCAACTCAGTGAGACCTTGTCTCTACATATAAACACAAAATATGGCTGGGGATGTGGCTCAGTGGTCGAGTGCCCCTGAGTTCAATCCCCAGTACCAGAATAAATAAATAAATAAACAAACAAACAAACAATCATGTCATTGTCAAATAATGATAGTTTGAGTTCTTCTTTTCTTATCCATATCCCTTTAATTTCTTTCATCTGTCTAATTGCTCTGCCTAGAGTTTAAAGGTCTATGTTGAATAGAAATGGTGAAAGAATGCATCCCTGTCTTATTCCCGTTTTTAGAGGGAATGTTTCCATTTTTTTCTCCATTTAGAATGATGTTGGCCTTGGATTTAGCATAGATTGCTTTTACAGTGTTGAGGTATGTTCCTACTAAACCTAGTTTTTCTAGTGTTTTGAACATTAAAGAGTGATGTATTTTGTCAAATGCTTTCTCTGAGCCAGGCGCGGTGGTACAAGCCGGTAATCCCAGCACTTAGGGAGGCTGAGACAGGAGAATCACAAGTTCAAAGCCAGCCTCAGCAACAGCGAGGCACTAAGCAACTCAGTGAGATCCTGTCTCTACATAAAATACAAAATAGGGCTGAAGATGTGACTCGATGGTCGAGTGTCCTTGAGTTCAATCTCTAGTGCTCCCCCCCAAAAAAAAGCTTTCCCTGCATCAATTGATAAAACCATGTTATTCTTATATAAATATATTGATATGATGGAGTATGTTGCTTGATTTCTCTATGTTGAACCAAACTTGCATCCTTGGTATGAACCCCAATTTATCATGGTACACTATTTTTTAATATGTTTTTGTATGAAAGTTGCCAAAATTTTATTAAGAATTTTTGCACTGATGTTCATCATGGATATTGGTATGAAATTTTCTTTCTTTGATGTGTCTCTCTCTGGTTTTTGTATCAGGGTGTTACTACCCTTGTAGAATGAGTTTGGAAGTGTTCCCTCCTTTTCTATGACATGGAATAATTTGAGGAATATTGCTATTAATTCTTCTTTGTAGGTCTTGTAGAACTCAGCTGAGAATCCATCTGGTCATAGGCTTTTCTTTAGTTGATTATAATTGAAACAATCTGTAGTGGTTATTTCATGATGATTCCTTCTTGAGATGCATATTCTGAAGAAACTTGAAAGCAATTTTAAAATTTATTCCTTTCTATGTATGTTGTGCTAACCACATACTTTTCTTCTTTTCTTGGACTTTAATAGAGTCTTTTAACTAAAAGCTTAGCATTCCTTCCCAAAAGGATTAATAATAAAATTCTAAAATCTTTAAGCACATAAAATGTTTAAAGTCCATTTGAATCAATGGTGGTTACTCATGCTTTATAAATGCATTCATAATTTATGTAGTTTTGCTTTTGTTGCTATTTGACATTAATATAACCTAAATTTGATGTCTACTCTTTAAAAATTTAAACCAAATACTATCAGATTTAACAGTTAATTCATTAGAAAATAAAATCAGTAAATAGCAAATTGTGTAGTTTACATAACCAAAATCAATTTTGTCAGGAATTTTTACTTTATAATAGATATCAAAATATGTAGCAAAGATATTATGAATATCTGATTGCATTCTAACACCAGTTCTCAGACACCAACCAAAGGTCTGACAATTCAATTCAATTCTAACACTATCTACCTGGTGTTAGCATCAGATCCCACACATCATAGAGCAAGTTTCTGGACAAATCTGTCTCTACTTCAGATGTCAGATATAAGTGGGATTCCCAGTTTGCCCTAATTTCCATTTTGCCTTTTACCAATCTGGGGATTCCTACATCCTCTCAAATTCTAAATCCCACTAGAATGATTCAAGAACAACTATCCTTATGACTACCAGTTTGTTATCAAGATTACAAATGAACAACAAAATAAAGAGGTACACAAGGTATAGTCTAAGAGGGCTCTAAAAACTGGAACATTGCTCCCCATGGAGTCAAGTTGTGCTACCCTCCCAGTGCAGTGATATATTCACTCACCAGGAATGTCCATGAGTTTCATTTTCTGAAGTTTTATTAAGCATGATTGACTAAACAATTGCTCATGTGTTTCAACTCAATATCTCATCTCTTTCGTTTCCTACAGATCAAGCAGCTGAACTTTCCGACTCAGATTAAACCAAATAAAGAGTTTTTTTTTCAAGCACAGGAAAAGGATCAACTATGTCAAATGTTGCAAAATATCAAATAAAATGAGGGTATATATTGACCCTGTATTTGGAAAATTTGAAGGTCAGAAAGGTCACAATATGAGATTTCAATATAACAGAAAGGGGAAACTCTAATTAAATTATATCTGGAAGAAAATAGTTGTGAGAAATTTGAAAGAGTTAAGTCTAAACAACACTTTTGAAGGGAAGATGCTCCAAAGTTATCATAGACAAAATGTGAAGAGTAGTTAAGTGATCAGGGACTAGAGTTTAGGAAAGATTTTGCTGTTGATGCTGTTATTGTTATTTAAGATGTGGGATACTTCAACATGCTTATAGGATAAGGATGCAGTGTACAGAAAGAAAGTGATAATGTATAAAAATAATTTATTTACAGGAGAAAAATACATATAAATAAGATTATGTGGGTACAGATGTGCTTGTATGGGCAAATATGTGGTAGAAGTTTATGGTAGGTCTCTTAAGAGAGCTTCTATTTTTTCATTGAATTAAGAGGCTTCTTAGCTGATAATGAGAGGGGGAAATATTGGGTGCTTGAGATGAGAGGATGTAAAATTATTGTTGAACCAGAGAAAATGAGAATGAAAATAAACATAGAAATTATAGTAGGATGACCGGTAAATACTAAATTGCACTTAAAATTTTAGTCATAAAATTAGAATGAGGTAACAGATGGAAGTCTTAAGCCAATTAGATATAAAGTACATGCGGAATTTCTCGACTTCAGAAAACTGAGTCCTACGTAGGATGGTTTGGCATCTGAGATCTGCCTTCTGTCACAATAATAAGCCAAGGGAGCTGATGAAAAGCACTGTTGTCAAAAGATGAGAAAAGGTCATATTTTGGGAAAATAGCTTTTGGTATGAGCTTTTGGTTTTTGTACACAGGGCTGATAATGATGGTAATGATAGTGATAATGTTTATGGCAGTGCATGTCATTCAAGAGATGGTAGATGGTGTTAAGGTGCCTACAGTGAACTACCAGAAGCAAAGAAGATGAGGAAGCAGCTCCTTATGAGTATTAGCATTGTGTAGCATATAGTTTTTGTGTTTCACAGCTAAATTCAGCCTAATTGTGTATTCATTATTCCTCCTATTTCACAAAGGAACTCCCATTGCTTATTCAAACCTACTATTCAAAAGAGAAAGGGAATGACAATCTTTTATTATATTCAGAAATTTATGGTGAATAATGGAAGTAAGTACTTGTCAAATATTTTATTAGGGTTTATTTCCATTAGTATTACCACTATAAACTTCCCAGTATCTTTGAAATCAAGCTATTGTAAATAAAGCCTCATAATGGGATCAGATCCCAGGAAACTGCTCTACTTGATAGAGTAGGAAGAATTCTGAAGGAACTCTGTGAACTGAAGGAACTTCTTTTGTTGTCACAACAAGACTGCCCTGGTCAGTAAACCAAAACAATTCTTGCTTTGATGCCATTTCTGCATGAACCATCCGTGGTGATACACAATGGAAGTTGTCACTACTTGACAATATGTATAGAATCTAGTTTCACTATTAAAACACAACAAAGTTTTTATGTCCACAACTTTACTGCACAAAGTGGTAATGATAAGGGGATGATTGAACTATTGTATATCTGGATGTACTTTTAATGGTAGGCTACATCTTATATTATTTTATTCTTACTGGAACATATTTGCAAGCATTATCTCATTTCATCCACACAGTTTATGAGTTTGTGAAGATTTGATTTTACACGTTTTAGAGAAAATGAATTATAGCTTAAAGTGAATTTCTTTCTTTCTTTCTTTCTTTTTATTTTTTTGGTACTGGGGATTAAACTCAGGGGCACTTGACCACTGAGCCACATCCTTAGTCCTATTTTGTGTTTTATTTACAGACAGGGTCTAGCTGAGCTGCTTAGCACCTTTAAACTGAATTTCTAAAGACTATATGCATAGTAAATGGCAAAACTCTACTAAACTCAGTTTCTCATCTGTAGGTCAGATGCAGCTGAATTCCTTATGACATTTTGTTTCCTGAAATATTCTACTGCTCTGAATTGTATATTAACCTTCAGTAGGGCTTTCTCTAGAACTATGGCTCTCAAACTTCAGCGCACATCAGAAATATCTGGAGAGCTTGTTGAAACACAGATTGTTAGATGTCAACCCAGAGTTTCTGATTCAGTAGGTCTTGGTTGGGGCATGTAACGCATTCCAGGTGATGCTGATGTTCCTGGTTTCTCAACACACAGAGAGAGTCACTGATCTCTAGTGAATCTTCTTCCTTATTTGGGAGTGTGTTACTTCAGTAAGGCTTACATTACCAAACAATGCAGGGCTTTTAACAAACCCTTTGTTATTAATTTATTGACAGACACTTGCTGATAATTTAATTTTGCATTGACAAAACAGGTTAAGGCAGAGGTATTGGTATGAGTTGTTGGAGAAAACAAATTTTATTTGTGAATACAACCAAGGGCAAAAAGAATTTCTTGTTTTTTTCCATAATGATGTATCTTGGAAGTTTTACAGTCTACACTTTCAATGAGTATACCTGTTTTTTCTGTCTTTAAATGGAAAACTTGATTCAAACTACCCACTTTGTGTGAACCCAAGGACACTAAACCCTGATTGTTGAGATGAGCTAACTCCTCTTGGGATATCTGGAGATTCTACTCATGGTTATTATATTGGTTTTGACCTTCCTTTCTACTTGGGGCTTATAGAAATTTCCTTATTCTCTTACAAGGCATTATATGGAGATTCATATGTTATACCCACATTTCTAAATGTGTAGTAGAGGGAAAATTTTCAGGTCATTTGGCTTGCCATATTACAAGAAATAGAACCTTAGGCTTACAATTTTTTAATTGCCAAATAAAATTATATGTAATTATGCTCCCTTACATGATTTTTGAAATACATACATACATTTGTGTGTGTGTATATATATATATATATATATATATATATATATATATATACACACACACAAACACACATATATACAAATATATTTCATAATATGGCAATAAGTGTATTGATAAATAGATTACCTCCAATATTTTTCATTTTGTGTGGAGAACATTTAAAATCTACTCAGCAATTTTCAAATATATAATACATTGTTAGTAACTCTAGCCACCATAGTATATAATTGATCTCTTGATCTTATTCCTGCTGATTAAAGACATTTTATAACCTTAATCATAGACTTATTATTTAAAGTAAACAATTTTTCTGAAGTCGAAATAGTTTTTATTATAACACTGTGCCATTGTGTTAATTCAAGGAAGGGTCAGATTACAACAATATAGAATAAACATAAATTCACCATATACAACTGCCAAAATTATATATAATAGGACTTTCTCCATTATTCACTGACTCTATCATCTATACAATGGCATGGATATGGCAACAAATATAGGGATGGCAAATAGGTTTCTATTTGAGAACCACCACTAATATGAAGATATTGCACTATGTTGAGCAGGATTTTGAGGCTAAATCCAGGAAATACGTTTCAGTGGTTAAGCAGTCTTTGGGTTAATATCCAGTACAAAAAAAAGAAGAAACAGAGAAAAAAATCAAACATTATTAATTAATCTAGTAAACGATGAGGAAGAAATTAATATAGAATATACAAAACAATGCAAAGAAAATCATAAAGTGAGAGAAACAACAGCATATCTTTCAATAGTAATCCTGAATGTAAATGGTCTAATTTCTAATTACAAGACACAGACTGGCTGACTGAATTACAAAAGAAATCTAACAATATGTTGTCTGCAAAAAATTGAACTCATTTCTAAAGCTGTGCACAGATGAAAGTAAAAGAATGGGAAATACTATTCCAAACAATTTGGTTCCAAAAGCAAGCACAAATATCTATATTTATATCTGACAAAATATATTTTACGCCAAATCAGAAGAGACAAATAAGGTCTCTAAATAGTAATAAAGAGGGCAATTCACCAAGAATATATAATGATTATAAATACAACCACACTGGACTTTGGAGAACCTAATTTTAAAAAACTAACACAAGAAATAAAAGGAGAGATAGACTGCAATACATTTATAGTGAGAGACTATAATATCCAATTTCAAGAATAAGTAGACTATCCATACCAAAAAAATCAATAAAGAAACATCAAAGAGAGAGTATATTATAGAATGAATGTACTCACAGACAGCTACATAATATTTCATCCAATAGTTACAAAATACATATTGTTTTCATCAGCACATGGAACTTTTTCAAAATAGATCATATATTAAACCATAAACCAAATCTTAGCCAATTCAAAAAAATTAATTCCTTGCTTCTCATCAGATAACGGGAAAATGAAACTAGAAATCCACAATATAAACTACAGAATATGCATAAGCACATAGAGATAGAGCAATGTTATTGGTTGGATGTGAGGTGTTTCCCACAGGCTCATGTGTAAAACAATGTGAGAGGGTTCAGAGGTGAAAGGATTGGGTTGTGAGATGCTTACCACAATCAGTGGATGAATCTCCAGATGGGATTAATTGAGTGGTAATTGAAGGCAGGCAGGCTGTGGCTGGAGGAAGCAGGATGTTGAGGGTGTGCCTTTTGCGTATATATTTGTATCTAGTGAGTGGAATTTCTCTATCTTATTTTTGATCATCATGTGAGCTGCTCCTTTCAGCAATACTCTTCCACCATGATGGAGCTGGTTTTATATGAACTGAGACCTCTGAAATCATGAGACCTTAAATAAATTTTCCTCCTCTACAGTTGTGCTTGTCAGGTCATTTAGACATAGCAGTGAAAAAACTAAAACAAGCAACAAATTATTTAGTGGAGAAAATTTAGGAATTCGGGTGGAAATAAAAAACTTCCTAGAATCAAAAGATTCTGGAAACCAACATACTAGAACTTGAGGGATAGAGTAAAACTAATATGAAGAGGAAAGTTTATATCTTGCATCAAAAACACAGAGACAGATACGATGAGTAACTTAGTGATGCATCTTAAGGTTTTAGAAAAACAAGAGCAGATAAAAGTCAAATTCAGTTGAAGGAAATAAATAATACAAAGGAGAGCACAAATAAATAAAATAGAGATGAAAAGAGGAATACAAAAGTTCAATGAAAGAGTCAGTTCATTGAAAAGAACAAACAAAATTGAAAAATCATAGGTAAACTAAAATAAATAGAAGACTCAAATAAATAAAATTAGAGGTGAAAAGAGTTTACAACAGGTAACATTTAAGTTCAAAGTATCATTAAAGAATGTTCTGAAAAATTATGTATCAATAAAATGGAAGGTTTAGAGGAAATAGTCGAATTTCTGGATGCATATGATCTACCAAAATTGAATCAGGATGATCTCAAAATCTTAAATAGATCAATAAAATTTAATGATATTGAATCAATTAACCACCTCCTCCCCAAAAGCCAGGTTTTGCTGTAATCATGCTGAATTTTACTGAAATTTTAAAGAACTAATACCAAAGTTTCTCAAATTATTCCATAAAATAGAAAGAATAGAAATCCTTTCAAACTCATTCTGAAAAGCCAGTGTTAACCAGCACCTAAAACTCTTCAAGGATATGACAACAAAATTGTAGCTCAATTTACCTGATGAAGCTAAATGCAAAAACCATTATCAAAATACTTACAAATGCAATTTGATAGCACATTGAATGGTCATACAACATACTCAACTTGATTAATTTCCAGGAATGCAATGATGATTCAACACACAGAAATCAATAAACATAATATGGCATATAAATAGATCTAAGGATAAAATTACACAATAAAATCAATTGATGCAGAAACAGCCTTTGATAAAAATTTCAGCCTTCTTAATGTTAAACATCCTAAGTAACCTAGGAACAGAAATATCATTCCTCAACATAATAAAGACTGTATGTAACAAACCAAAGCCAATGTCATGCTGAATAGTAAAAAATACTGAGTATTTCCCCTATAAATAGGTGCAAGAGAAGTATGTCTGGTCTCACCAATCTTATTCGACATAGTACAGGAAATTTTATCCATAGTAATCAGGAAAGAAAAAGGAATAAAAATACATACAAATAGGAAAGAGGAAGTAAAATTATGTCTCTTTGGAGATGTATGATTCTATAATTATAATACTCTATGAATAAAATCAAAAGACTCCTGGAACTGACTTAAAATTTCAGCACAGCAGCAGATGCAAAATCAGCATGCAATGACCAGACACATTTTTATACACCAATAATGATACAGAAAAGACAAAAATTCTGGTAAAAACCTAATTCCAGTTGGTCTCCAACAAATATAAGAAGAAGCTCTCTGGGCGTGGTGGTGCATGCCTGTAATCGCAGAGGCTGGGGAGGCTGAGGTAGGAGGATTGCAAGGTCAAAGCCAGTCTCAGCAAAAACAAGGTGCTAAGCAACTCAGTGAGACCCTGTCTCTAAATAAAATACAAAATAGTTCTGGAAATGTGGCTCAGTGGTTGAGTGTTTCTGAATTTAATCCCCAGTGCCAGAAAAAAAAAAAGTCAAACCATAGAGATAAAAGATCTCTACTATAAAAATTATAAAACACTGTAGAAACAAACTGAAGAAGACACTAGAAGATAGAAAAATATTCCATGTTCATGGATTGGGAGAAATAATACTGTTAAAAATGGCCATACTATCCAATCTATAAATTGGAAATAATGCTAATTAAAACACCAATGACATTCTATGAAGAACTAGAAGAAACAAAGCTAAAATTCATATGGAAACACAAAAGAGCCTAAATATACAAAGCAATCCTGATCAAAAATAGTGAAGCCTGGAGGCATCAAAAATAGCCGATTTATGGGCTAAGGTTGTGACTCAGCGGTAGAGCATTTGTCTAGCACGTGTGAGGCACTGGGTTCAATCCTCAGCACCACATAAAAGTAAATAAAGGTATTAAGTCCAACTACAACTAAAAATGTTTTTTTAAAAAATTGATTTAAAAATATACTCTAGAGACCTAATAACAAAAAAAAGGATGGTCTTGGCATAAAAATTGAAATGAATAAGAAACTTGATACTATTTGGAGATTTCTCAAAAAAGTAAAAATAGGACTGCCATATGATTAAGCTATCCCACTCTTGGGTACACTCAATTGCTCCAAAATAGCAGTAATTGATAAATGGAATTGCATCAGAATGAAAAGCTACTGCACAACAAAGAAAACAATCATCAGTGTAATGAGACAGCCTACAGAATAGGAGAAAATGTTTGTCAGCTATTCATCTGACAGAACATTAATATTCAGAATATATAAAGAACTAAAAAATCCTTAAAAAAGAATCAGTGGTCCAATTTTTTAAAGATGGGCAAATGATCTGAAAAGACATTTCTTGAAAGAAAATGTACATATCAAATACCCAATACAAATGACTTTCTAAGTTTAGATTATCAGGGAAGTGCAAATAAAAAATTCATGGAGATTCCATATTACCCCAGTCAGAATGGTTACTACTGCTGCTGCTACTACTACTACTACTACTACTACTACTACTAATAATAATAATAATATTAATAATAATAATAAGAAGAAGAAGAAGAAGAGGAGGAGGAGGAGGAGAAAATGTCTATGAAGATGTGGAGTAAAATGAACAACTATACACTATTGCTGGTAATAAATTAGTTCAGTCACCATGAAAATCAGTATGGAGTTTCCTCAAAAAAACTAGAAATAGAACTGCCTAATAATTTGGAGATCTATATATATGTGTGGGTATATATATATATATATATATATATATATATATATATACACACACACACACAGGAATTGAAGTTGGCATACAAGACAGATACCTGTATATTCCAAATGTATTATGGTACAATTCACAAAATCTAAGATAAAGAATCAGCCTAGTTGTCTATCGACAGATGAATCAATAAACAAAATATTAAATATATATACAATGGAGTCTTATTCAACTATAAATAAGAATAATGTCATTTGCTGGAAATTGTATGGTACAGAAGACATTATGTTAAGCAAAATAAACAAGACACAGAAAGACAAACATGGCATACTTTTTTGCTATATGTTGAAACTTGAAATAATGACCTGAAAGTATAAAATTGAGTATTCGGGAAGAAAAAGGGGACAGGGTCACGTTTAAGGGTGTGGAGGGGAAGGTAGCATACAAAAAAGAAGTTGGCCATGATCAAGGGATTAGATACATGTATGTAATTGTCACAATGAAAATTATTTAATTTTCAGAAGTAATATGTTCATAAATATAATAAGAAACAATCCATTATTTTGTGGATCAATATATTACACCTTAACACATATTACTCAAAACTGTAAAAATACAATTACAAAGATCATTATGAGTTACTATTATTTACTGTTATACTGAAGAATTGTAGGCTGGTATATATAAAGCAAATATGCATTTGAAGATATTAATGAATGCTACTACCTTAATTCATTAATTTTGGCATTACTACATTAGTAGGTGCTATGCAATCATTCATTTCTGCCATAACTTTTCTTTAATTGAGCAATAGTAAAACATAAATTTTCATTGTAGTTGTTAACATTAACTTAGTGTGAATGCATCATTTATGTATGAAGACTCCATTTTTATTGGTACATTAATTATATAAAATAGTGGGTTTCATTGTAGAATATTTGCACATGCATATAGTATAATTAATTTAACTTCAAACATCTCAATATTCTCTGTTTCTTTTTCCTGCTACACTCTTCAACTACTCTAAGGGTTTTCTTTCTACTTTCATGAAATCTTTCTTTTTTAATTTTTAAAATATTTTTAAGTTCTAGATAGAAAATGCAATACTTTTATTTTATTTATTTATTTTTATGTGATGCTGAAGATCGGAACCAGTGCCTCACACAATAGGAAAGCACTCTAACAATGAGCTACACCTCAATCCATTTCAGGAGATTTCATTTTTATTTTTTTTCTCTTCTTGCTTCTACATATAAGAGACAGTACTTATGACTTTTCTTTCTGATTTTTACTTATTTTGCTCAAAATTATGGTGTCCTGTTTAGTCTATTCCTTTCAATGGAGCAGGCTAATTATTTTTTCACAACTGAATAAAACTCTGATGCATATATATACCATATTTTCTTTATCCATTCATCTGTTGATAGACATCTATACTGATAAATATCTCAGCTATTATAAAGAATGTTGTGATAAGCATTGGTATGCATATGTTTCTAAAACATGCATATGTTAGTTATTCTGGATAAATACCAAGGAGTGATATACATGGATCATAGAATATTTCTAATTTTAGAATTCTGAGGAAACTTCATATTGTTTCCATATTGTCTGTTATCAATTTACATTCCCACCAACCATGAATAAGAGTTTCTTTTCTCACATCCTCACCAGCATTTATTTTTATTTGAATTCTCGATGATATCCATTCTAACTGGAATGAGATGTAATCTCAGTGATATTTTGATTTGCATTTCACTGATGACTACAGATGATAAACATTTTTGATAATTACCGACCATTTGTACTTTTCTAGGCACATGACTATTTAGTTTAGTCACTCATTTATTGAATGGGTTGTTTCTTTGTTGTTGATTTTTTGAGTTCCATGAGTCAAGACAAACCTTTCTTCATTCTAAGTTTCTTTATTTTGGGTATTTGTTGCAACAATGAAATGCTGACCAACACCACAGCATTGCAAAGGAAGGAAAGCATAAACTAATATTCCATATAAACACACATATAAAAAAACCCTGAACTGAATACTAGTAAATAAAATCCAGCAGCATATTAAAGAATTATGCAACACTTCCATGTGGAATTTTGTCCTGAGAATACAAGTATGGATTTGACATAAGAAAATCAACCAACATATTGAACCACATTAATAACATGGGGGAAAAATCCATATGATCATCTCAATTGATGAAAAAAAGGCATTTAACAAAATCCAACACACTTTCATGATAAAAGAACTCAAAAAACAGAGAATAGAAGAATATTTCATGACAAAATTAAAGTCATTCACGAAAACACCACAACTAACATTGTACTTAATGATTTAAGCCTGAAAACTTCCCCACTAAGTAAAAGAACAAGACAATAATGTCCACTTTTTTTTTACAGCTATTCAACATTGCTCTTAACCACAAAAATTAGGCAAGAGAATAAATAAAATGCATGCCAATTAGAAAGGAATAAGTAAAACTATATTCACAGATGACATGATCACTTATATGGAAAATCCCAAATTATATACAAGAACGTTAAAAAAGTTAATAAATGAACTTAATAAAGTTTCAAGTTATGAGATCAATACACAAAAATAACTTACATTTATATTTACCAGTAATGATTAATCCAAAAATGAAATTAAGGAGAAAATTCTGTTGGAAATAATGTCTAAACAAATATAAAAATACAATAATTTAACCAATAATATGAAAGACTTATATATGGAAAAGTATGTAATATTTCTCAAAGAAATTAAGGATCTAAATAAATGGAAAGGCATCTCATGTTTGTGGAAGACTTAATATTTTTTAGATGTCAATACTACCCAAAAATGTTCACAGATTAAATACATTCCTGTCAAAATTTAAACAACTGTTTTTTTTTTCAGAAATCAAAATGTTGATTTTCAAACTCATATGGAATTTCATGGAGCCATAACTAGCCAAAGCAATCCTGAAAAAAGGATGATGAATTTGGAGGAAACACTTTCCATTTTAACAATTTACCACAGTGCTACAGACATATAAACATTGTGTATAGTCATTTAGACAAATGAGATATAATTGACATTATAGAAACCAACTCACTCAGCTATGCCAATTGATATTTGAAAAAAATGTAATGTCAGTTGAATCGGGAAATAACATTTTCTCTAATAAGTGCTGCACAGAACAAAATTTCCACATGCAAATGGTAGAAGTTGGACCCCTACTTCACACTGTATACAAAAATAAATGCAATGAGTAAATGACCTAAATATAAAACCTAAAACCTAAAATCTCTTCTAAGAAAACATAGGAATAAACTGTTATAGGCTTGGATATGACAATGGATTCTTACATGTGCATTAAAGACATGAATAATGAGAGACAATGGATAAATCAGACTTTATAAAACTTAGATTTTTGGTATCAAAAATGTTGTTAAAACAGTGAAAAAACATGAAGAATGTGATAAAATATATACCAATCATGTTTCTGATATAAAATTAGTATTCATAATATATAAAGCTGTTAAAATTCAACAACGCAGAACCCATTATAAAATGGACAAACAACATAAATAGAGCTTTTTTTCCAAGGAGATATAGAATGGGGTGATGAGCTCATGAAAAGGTGCTCAACATCTTAAATGATTAGGAAAATGCAAATCAAAACTATTTTACACTGATGGAGAAGGCTGTAAGAAAAAAATAAAAGAATAACAAAAAATGTTGAGGATATGGTAAAATTGAGACACATGGGCATCACTAATGGAAATGTAAAGTATTGCAGTTGTTATGTGGTTTTATGTTATCTCAAAATATTAACTGTAAAATTTTCATATGTCCCAGCATTTCCACTCCAATGTATAAAAGAAAGTGAAAACAGAGATTCAAGTGGATATTTGTGTAATGATGTTCATTGCAGCCTAATGCACAAAAGTGAAAAGGAGAAAATTCACATATCCACCAAAAGATACATGAAAAAACAAAATATGTTATATACATTGAGTGAAAAGTATTCATCAAGAGAAAGAATGAAGTTCTCATAAAGATATTGACATGGATGACTCCTGGATATGTGAAATAAACCAGACAAACAGATATAGGTTTTCATTTACATGAAATATATATATATATACACACACATATGTATACATATATATGTATATATATATATATATATGTCAAATATATTGTCTCAGAAAATAGAGATTACCAGAAATTAGTAGCAGCAGAGAATAAGGAGTCACTGCTTAATGGTACAGTGTTTTTGTTTGGATTGATGAAAATATATTGGAAATAAAAGTGGAGACGATTGTACATTATAAATGTAATTAATGTCACTGAATTGTATAAATTTTTAAATGGTTGCCATATATTTTATATATATATATGTATGTGTGTGTGTGTATGTGTGTGTGTGTGTGTGTGTATGTGTGTGTGTGTATAAAATTATAAAAGAAAACCTTTAAAATTGCATTGTACCCAGGTGGTATTGTTTACTTTTTAAAAATTTATTTATTTATTCTAATTAGGTATATATGAGGGCAGAATGCACTTGATTCTTTGTACATAAATGCAGCATAAATTTTCATTTCTCTGGTTGTACACAGTGAAGAGTCACACCATATGTGTAGTCACTCATGTACCTAGGGTAATGATGTCCATCTAATTACACCATCTTTCCTGCCCGCTACCCACCTTGGCTCAAAGTTCCTCCATTATTCCCACATACCCCTCCATTATGGCTCAGTATCCATTTATCAGAGAAAATATTTAGGCTTTGTTTTTTGGGCATTGGCATACTTTGCTTAGCATGAGCTTTTCTGACTCCATCGCTTCATCTGCAACTGCCATGATTTTATTCACTTTTAATGCTGAGAAAAAGTGTATAGTGTTTATATACCACAGTCTCTTTGAAGTTTCCATTCATCTATTGAAGGGCATCTAGGTTGGTTTCACAGTTTAGATATTGTGAATTGAAAGGTAATGCACATTGAAGTTGCTGTATCACTATAGTATGCTGATTTTAAGTCCTTTCAGTAAAGACTGAGAAGTGGGATAGCTGGGTCAAATGGTGATACCATTTCAAGTTTTCTAAGGAATCTCCATACTGCTTTACGGATTGGTTGCACCAATTTGCAGTCTCACCAGCAATTTTTGAGTGTGCCATTTTACCCATATACTCACCAACACTTATTGTTGTTTATATTCTTGTTAACTGCCATTCTGACAGGCATAAGATGAAATCTTAGAGTAGTTTTGATTTACATTTCTCTGATTACTAGAGGTGTTGAACATTTTTTCATATATTTGTTGATCAATTGCATAACAACTTCTGAGAAGTGTCTGTTCAGCTCATTAGCCCACTTATTAAATAGATTGTTCAATTTTTGGTGTTAAGTTTTTTCAGTTCTTTATATATCCTGGAGATTACTGCTCTATCTAAAGTGCTTTTGACAAAAATTTGTTTCCAATGTGTAAGCTCTCTGTTTATATCATTGATTGTTTCTTTTTCTGAGAAGATTTTTTTGTTTGAATCTATCCCATTTATTGATTCTTGATTTTATTTCTTGTGCTTTAGGAGTCTTGTTAAGGAAGTTGGGGCCTAATCCAATGTGATGGAGATTTGAGCCTTCTTTTTCCCCTTTTAGGCACAGGATCTCTAGTCTAATTACTAGGTCTTTAATCCACTTTGAGTTGAATTTTGTGCATGGTGAGAGATAGGGGTTTAGTTTCATTTTGCTGCATATGGATTTCCAGTTTTCCCAGCACCATTTGTTGAAGAGGCTATCTTTCCTCCAATGTATGTTTTTGGCACCTTTGCCTAATATGAGATAACTGTATTTATATGGGTTTGTCTCTATCTTCTATTGTGTATCATTGGTGAACATTTCTATTTTGGTGCCAATACCATGCCATTTTTCTTACTAAAGCTTTGTAATATAGTTAGGTCTGGTATTGTGATGTCTCCTGCTTCACTTTTCTTGCTAAGGATTGCTTTGGCTATTCTGGGTCTCTTATTTTTCCAAATGAATTCAATAATTGATTTTTTATTTCTTTTTTCATATTTAATTTATTTATTTGTTCTATTTAGGCTTACATGATAACAGAGTGCAATTTGATTCATTGTACATAGATAGAGGATAACATATCAATTCTCTAGTTCTAAGTTGTATAGATAAGGAATGACATTGGTATTTTAATTGGGATCACATTAAATCTGTATAGCACTTTTGGTAGTATGGCCATTTTAACAATATTAATTCTGCCTATTTGAGAGCATGGAAGATCTTTTCCATCTTCTAAGGTCTTGTTCAAATGATTTCTTTGTTGTTCTGTAGTTTTTATTATAGAGGTCTTTTGCCTCTTTTGTTAAATTGATTCCCAAGAATTTTATATTTTTGAGGCTATTGTGAATGGGTTAGTTTTCCAAATTTCTCTTTCAGAGGATTCTTCACTGATGTATAGAAATGCATTTGATTTATGGGTTTTGATTTTATATCCTGCTACTTTGTTGAATTCAATTATTATTTCTAGAAATTTTCTGGTCGGGTTTTCTGGGTCCTCTAAGTATAGAATTGTGACATCAACAAATAATGAATAGTTTTCTTTCTTTTTTTTCCTATTTCCATCACTTTAATTTCATGTGTCTAAATACTCTGCCTAGAATTTCAAGGATTATGTTGAATAGAAGTGGTGAAAGAAGCTATCCCTGCTTGTTTCAGTTTTTAGAAGAAATGTTTCCATTTTTTCTCCATTTAAGATGCCTTAGGAGCCGGGCGCGGTGGCTCACGCCTGTAATCCCAGCACTTAGGGAGGCTGAGACAGGAGGATCGCGAGTTCAAAGCCAGCCTCAGCAACAGCGAGGTGCTAAGTGACTCAGTGAGACCCTGTCTCTACATAAAACACAAAATAGGGCTGGGGATGTGGCTCAGCGGTCGAGTGCCCCTGAGTTCAGTCCCTGGTGCAAAAAAAAAAAAAAAAAAAAAAAAAAAGATGCCTTAGGTTTAGCATAAATTGCTTTTACAATGTGGAGGTATGTTCCTACTATCACTAGGTTTTCTAGTGTTTTGAACATGAAAGGGTGCTGTATTTTGTCAAATGCTTTCTCTGCATCAATTGATATAGTTATAGTATTCTTATCTTTAAGTCTATTGATGTGATGAGTTATGCTTATTGATATCTGTATGTTGGACCAACCTTGCATCTCTGAAATAAACTCCAATTGATCATGGGGCACTATTTTTAAATATATTTTTGTATGTAATTTGCCAGAAATTTTTTGAGAATTTTTGTATTGATGCTCATCAGAGATATTGGTCTGAAATTTTCTTTCTTTGTCTGGTTTTGATATCAAGGTGATACTATCCTTGTAGAATGAGTTTGAAAGAGTCCCCTCCCTTTCTATTTCATGGAACAAATTGAGTATTGGCATTAAATCTTTGTATGTCTTGTAGAATTTGGCTGAGAATCAGTCTGGTCCCAGTCTTTTCTTGTTTGGTAGGCTTTTGATGGTGTCATAATTTTTTTGCTCAAAATTGTTCTGTTTACCTTGCATATATTCCCCTGGTTCAGTTTGGGTAAGTCATATGCCTCTAGAAATTTGTCAATTTCTTTGAGATTTTCTATTTTCCTGGAATATGATTTTCAAAATAGTTTCTAATTGTCTTTGGTATTTCAGTAGTGTCTGTTGTGATATTTTATTTTTTCATTATGATTTTTAGTAATTTGAGTTTTCTCTCTTCTTTAGGATGGCTAAGGGTTTGTCAACTTAATTTATTTTTTCAAAGAACCAGCTTTTTGTTTTGTCAAATTTTTTAATTGTTTCTTTTGCTTAAATTTCATTGATGTCAGCCCTGATTTAATTATTTCCTGTCTTCTACTTCTTTTGCTGTTGCTTTGTTCCTGTTTTGCTAGGGCTTTTAGATGTAGTGTCACGTCATTTATTTGTTGATTTTTTCTTCTTTTAATAAATGAGCTTAATGCAAAGAACTTTCTTCTTAGTACTGCCCTCATAGTGTCCCAGAGATTTTGATGTGTTGTATCAGAGCTCTCATTTACCTCTATGAACTTTTTATAACTTCCCTGATATCTTCTGTTATCCATGTCTTATTCAATAGTGTATTATTTAGTCTCTGGGTGTTAGAAGAGTTTCTATTTTTTTATTTTTTCATTTATTTCCAATTTCATTCCTTTATGGTCAGATAGAATGTAGGATAGTACTCCTTTTTTGTTTTGTATTTGCTAAGACATGCTTTGTGGCAGAAACATGTGGTCTATTTTGGAGAATGAACCATATGTTGCTGAGAAAAAAGTATATTCACTCATTGAGGGATGGGATATTCTATATATATCTGTTAAGTCTAAATTTTTGATTGTTTTATTGTGTTCTATTCTTTCTTTGTTTAGTTTGTGTTTGAAAGATCTATCTAGTGGTGAGAAAGATGTGTTAACATCACTCAGTATTATTGTGTTGTGGTCTATTAGATTCTTGTAGTTGAGAAGGGTTTGTTTGATATACATGGATGCTCCATTTGGTGGGGCATAAATATTTATAATTGCTGTGTCTTGTTGATGTATGATTGTATGATTCCCTTATACAGTATGAAATGTCCTTCTTTATTTTCACTAACTTTGGTGTGAAGTCCACATTATCTAATATGAAGATGGAAACTCCTGCTTGTTTACATGGTCCATGTGAGTGATGTGTTTTTTCCCAATCTTTCACCTTCAGTCTGTGGATGTCTTTTCCTGCAAGGTGAGTCTTTTGAAGGCAGCATATTGCTGGGTCTTTTTTTAAAAAAAACCAATCTTTCAGTCTATGTCTTCTAATTGATGAGTTTAGGCCATTCTCATTTAGAGTTATTACTGAAATATAATTTGTATTCCTGGTCATTTTAGTTTATTTTTGTTTTTTAACTTCACTCAGTTTCTCCTTCAATTGGCCTTTTTTTAGTGCAGTTCCTCTTTGCAGATTTTCATTGTTGGATTTCATTTCCTCTTCATTGAATATTTTGCTGAGAATGGTCTATAGTGCATGCTTTCTTATGGTCAATCCATTTAGCTTTTTTATTATGAAAGATTTTTATTTCATCATTAAATATGAAGCTTAATTTTGCTGGATATAAGATTCTTGATTAGCATCCATTTTCCTTCAGAGCCTTGTATATGCTCTCTAGGTTCTCCTAGCTTTGAGGGTCTGAGTTGAAAAATCTGCTGAGATCTGAATTGGTCTCCCTCTATATGTAATCTCACTCCTCTCTCTGTGGCCTTTAAAATTTTATCCTTATTCTGTATGCTAGGCATTTTCATTATAATGTTCCTTGATGTAGATCTATTGCAATTTTGTACATTTGGTGTCCTTTAGGCCACTTGTATTTGGTTTTTTGATTTATCCTTTATGTTTGGGAAATTTTCTGATATTATTTCATTGAATAGATTGTTATTCTTTTGATTTGGAATTCTGTGCCTTCCTCTAGCCTGATAAATCTTATATTTGGTCTTTCGATGCTACCTATAATTCTTGGATATTCTGTTCATGGTTTCTTACCATTTTCAATGTGTGGTCAACTTTATTTTCAAGATCGTATATTTTGTCTTTATTATCTGAGGTTCTTTATTTCCAAGTGATCTAGTCTGCTGGTGATATTTTCTATTGAGTTTTTCATTTGGTTTATTATTTCCTTCATTTCAAGGATTTTTTATTTTTATTTTTCTCAGAATCTATATCTCCTTCTTGAAGTAAACTTTTTCTACCTGTATTTACTCTCTTACCTCTTTGTTGGTATGATCAATGGTTGCCTGTATTTGCTCTCTTATCTCTTTATTGGAGTGATTGATTTTTGCCTATATTTGCTCTCTTATGTCATTCTTTAATTCACAGATCATTTTAATTATGTACATTCTGAACTCATTCTCTGACATTTCATCAAATTCACTGTTAATAGATCCTATTATTGTAGTATCTTGGTTTGTTTTGGGCACTTTCCTCCCTTGTTTTTCATGTTGCCTATGTATCTTCCTTTCTTGCAGTACAGATCTACTTTTTGCTGTTCCTACACTATAATCTTCTAGTGTACCTGAAAATTAACTGTACCTCACCTTGATGCTGAGCTTCCAGTTCCCAGCTGGTGTCCCAAGATGGATGCTGCTCCAAATAAATGTGGTGATGGCAGTAATGGAGGTAACTGAGACCAGTGCATATTCAAACCATATTCAAACTTTGTCTGTTTATATTTACATATGTAGTCTTCTGCCATGTTAACTAATTGCTCAGAATAATTCTCTCAAATACCTGTAACTCTTCAATCACAAAGTTCTAGTTACATTCATTAGACTCCATTCACATAAGCTGGAAATGGGGTACATATAGTATTTTCAATAAATTTTCAATAATTATGAGACAAATGGGTATTCATTTAACCTGTTACCCGAAAATTAAATAATTTCAAAGACAGTTTCCATTTCTTTCATTTTTAATTATCTTACTGAATTATTTAATTAGTCTAGTCAATTCTCCTTTCATATTTTCCTATATTGATGACTTTCCATCCCCACTGTATTTGCCCTTAGTGAAGCTCTGCACTAATTCTTCCCAAGATTATCACACTAATAACCTGTTCCTCAGCCATTTCCTTTACTGAAAATCTTTCTCACCTCTTCCATAGACTATCACAATATTTCCCTGTTCTTCGAATTATAATTTATCTTTGTATGTTCATTTGTATTATTATAGCAAAATACCCGAGACAGGCTACTTCATTAAGAAAATAAGTATAATGGGCGGGGTTGCCGCCTGGCCTGTTCCCTGGCCTTCCAGCCAAGGGGCAAGTATGTCCTGTGGAGAGATGCATCAACCTGCATCTGACCTATGGGCTCCTTCTCTGTCCCAGCATTCTCTGCCTACCTGTGGATCTTCCCTCCATAACCTCTCACCTATGAGTAGAGTACACACTAAATTTGGCATCAGTAAAGAACCCTGGCTAAGTAACACATTGTTCACAGCCTTCTTTGTGTCCTTTTCTCATCATGTTGCTATGTAAGTCCTTCCACATTTTGATATCTCTGAGGACTCATTCTAACAGCAGATAGACTCACAGAAGTCAGCATGGAAGAGACCCTAGAGATACTTAACCTAGCCATTTGGAAACTCCAATAGGCTGCAGAAGCTGGAACCCCCTGAAATTGCAAGATTGACTAGTTTTTGGGCCCACTACTGATACCTGTATTTCTGCTCTTCATACTCCAAAAATAATACCTTATTCTACTGTGAGACAGCAGAATAAATCACTTCTGGATGCTCTGTGGAGTGAAACCAAGAAAGCAGACAGGCAGCTTCTAAGAAAGTTGGGTGACCAAAAAAACATGGAGGACACTTTACTGGAATTGAAAACTGGATATTCAAAGCAGATTGTAGACTCAAGAGATTGGATATAATTTTTTAAAAAGGAAGAAATACCCAGCAGTGCAGCTTCTGCTGAGGCTAGACTGGAAGGACCAACCAGAGTGTTCCCTCCAAGATCAAAATGGAGGGACAAAGGAATTAAAGGTGCTCACATTTTTAGGAGACCTGAGGCAAGTCTGGGTACAGAGCATTTAGAGATCAAGGTAATTGCCTGACTAAACTGCAAGGCTGCTGAACAATATTCTTTTGTCAGAAAGACATTGCCATTTCTCCAGAATGCCTGTGGATTACAAAGGAAGGAAATATTTTGAAGCTGTGGCATGGGAGCCAGTACCCAAGGGAGTCAATTCCTGACAAACTTGAATTTGGAGTCAATTCCTGACAAACGAATTTGGCATGAAATACAGGCCCAATAATCATGCATTGCAGCCATAGAATGTGCTTAAGTGATCAAGAGAAAATCAAATGTAAACAGATTTACACAGGAGACAACTGATCCTGGAAACCCATTCAGTTCTACCCCTCCCACTCCAGCTGTTTGTAGGACCTTCAGGAAAAGATGTATCTGGCCAGAAATTCAGAAAAATGGGAGCAGGAGACATTGAGTTTGGAGATTGAACCAAGGACCAGGAAATGTGGGAGCTGCAGGAGATGTAGTGTACTAAGAATTGGCTTCTCCACCACATGAGTGGAACTCAGGGGAGATCCCTGGGGTACAATCTTCCAGAATAGACAAGCAACTACTAGGCCATGGATGTGCACTGATTTAAAATGTCCAGACCAATTAACATTCAGTGAAAAGCCTAGAGCACATCTAAGCCCAAATCCTGCCTCCAGGAATTCCACCTATGAGATTGTCTTCTCACTCCAGTAATCTAGAGGGTGGAGCATCATGGTCGAGACAACTGGTCCTAAAACTGCTCAGAAGAGAAGTAGAGCATGTTTTGAACTCCAGTGGAATGAATTCTTTAACTTATCATCATCAAGATTTATTTTTTTCTCTCTTTTTTCTTTTCTCTATTTAATTGTGACCTTAATGTTACATGGACATTTATACATACTCTTATTTATTTTTTTTTCTCAATTCTAGCATTTTAGAAGCCAGTAATTTTTCATGGATCAGTATTTTGAGGACTAAGATGTTTGATTAATACATTTTAGTTTTATTTTCTATTCATTTATTTTTATTTTTAATTTTATTAAAAATTTTACTTTATATATATTTTTCTCTTATCTGTTTCCTTTGATTCTTTCTCCCTTTTCTTCTGCTAACAGCCAATCTCTATTTTTCTCTTTCACATTTCCTTTAATTTTTCACTTCTATCTTTGCTCCTCCTCCCTTGTAGTCATCACATCCTATAGCACTTTTGTTCTCTTTCTCTCCACCTTTTGAAATTATAAACTCTTTTGAAAGCTTTCTGTTTTTATTATCGGCAATAAATGATCATATCACTTCCATCTATTGTGACAATTACTATTATAGACGTTATAGTGGGAACTGTTTGTTTTAATGCTATATATTGTTTGCATTGGTTATTATTTGTCTCCTCCTAAACTGTGAAGTACTCTAAACCTTCAGAGACAGTACAAGTCCACATGGTAGAAATGCTACTACCTCACATCCATACTGCTAGATGGGTAGTCACACAAATAACATTAAAAAACAAGGTAACGGATTACCTCAAACAAACAAAGATACTTCAATAACAGAATCTAACAACACTATGATGGAAGAAATGTCAGAGAAGGAATTTATAAAGTACAGTCAAACTGAATTGCAAGGGAAAGGATGATGTAAGGAGTGGAATCAGAAATGAAATACAGGTAGTGAAAGATCAATTCAATAAAGACATAGAGATTCTGAAAAAAATCAAGTGGAAATGCTCACAATGAAGGAAACATTAAACTAAATTAAAAATTCAATAGAAAACATCACCAAAAGACTATAGTACTTGGAAGACAGTGTTTTAGGCAATGAAGAGAAAATATATACTCTAGAAAACTAAATTGGCCATGGAGAAAAGATGTTACAAGACCATGAACAGAATTTCCAGGATATATGGGGTATCCTGAAAAGACCAAATTTATGATTTATATGGATATATGAAAGCTTAGAGATAGGAACCAAAATAATATACAAACTTTTCCATAATTTAATATCAGAAAATTTCCCAAAACTAAAGAATAAAATGAAAAACCAAATATAGGAGGCTAACAGAATCCAAAATATACAAAACTATAAGAGACCCACACCAAAGCACAGAATTATGAAAATGCCTAACATACAGAATAATGATAAAATTTTAAAAGCTGCTGGAGAAAAATAAAAGGTGATATTTAGAGGGAAGGGAATTTGAATTTCAGCTGAATTCTCAACTCAGACCCTCAGAGCTAGAAGGACTTAGGCTAATATATACTAAGTTCTGCAAGAAAATAGATGCCAGCCAAGAATAGTATACCAGCAAAATTAAACTTCACAATTGACAATGAAATAAAAACCTTCCATGGTAAATAAAAGTTAAAAGAATTCACAACTACAAACCTGCACTATCCAACATTCTCAAGACAATATTTCATGAAGAAGAAATAAAAAATAAAGATGAAAACCAGCAAAGGGAGGAAGTAAACTAGAATAATAATCAGTCCAAGGAGAAACTAACTCAAAGTAAAACCCTAATTCAAAGTAAAAACTAGAAATAAATCAAAATTACAAGGAATACAAATCATTTCTCAGTTATAACATTGAATGTAAAGATCCAAAACCCATCAATCAAAATACATTAACTGGATGTCAGTTTCTAAGCCAACATGGTGAAGATTTAGACCTAGGTTTTCATCTATTAGGCACAGGGTCTCTGTTTTAGTGCCTAACTCTTTGATTCACTTTGAGTTGAATTTTGTGCAGCATAAGAGATATGGGTTTAATTTCATTTTGCTACATATGGATTTCCAGTTTTCCCAGCACCATTCATTGCGGAGGCTATCTTTTCTCCCATGAAAGTTTTGGTACGTTTGTCTAGTATAAGATAGCTATATTTATATGGGGTTGTCTCTGTGCCTTCTATTCTGTACCATTGGTCTATGTATCTGTCTTGGTGCCGACACTATAACATTTGTTACTATAGCTCTGTAGTATAATTTAAGCTCTTCTGTTGTGATGCCTCCTGCTTCACTTTTCTTGCTAAGGAATTCTTTGGCTATTCTGGGTCTCTTATTTTTCCAAATAAATTTCATGATTGCTTTTTCTAGTTATATAAAGAATATCATTGGGATTTTAATAGATATAGCACTGAATTCCTTAACAAGACATCTAAAGTGCAAAAAGTAAAATTAGGAATCAATAAAGGAAGGGCTGGCATTGTAGTTCAGTGGTAGAGAATTTGCATAGCATGTATGAGGCACTGAGTTTGATTATCAGCACTGCATATAAGTAAATGTATAAAACAAATGTCCATCAACAACTAAAAATAAAAATTAAAAAAAGAATCAATAAATGGGATTGAAACAAACTAAACATCTTCAGAGTGAAGGAAACAATCAATACCATGAAGAGAGAGCCTACAGAATGGGAAAATGTTTTACCTCATGAATTGGAATCAGATAGAGCATTAATCTTCAGGATATATGAAGAACTCAAGAAACTTAACACAAAAAAAGAAAAAAGAAACCCCAAATAACCCAAAAATAAATGGGCTAAGGAAGCTAACAGACACTTCATAGAAGAAGAAATACAATTGATCAACATATATATGAAAAAATATTCAACATGTCTAGCAATTAGGTAACTGCAAATCAAAACTACACTGAGATTCCATCTCACTTCACTCAGAATGACAATCATTAAGAATACAAACAATAATAGGGCTGGGATGGTAGCTCAGCGGTAGAACGCTTGCCTCGCATGCGTGAGGCCCTGGGTTCGATCCTCAGCACCACATACAAAGCAATAAAATAAAGACATTGTGTCCATCTACAACTAAAAAAAAAAATTTAAAAAAAAAAAAAAAAAAAAAAAAAAAAGAATACAAACAATAATAAATATTGGCGAGGATGTGGGGAAAAAGGTATAGTCATACATTTCTTGTGGGACTGCAAATTAGTGCAAGCACTCTGGAAAGCAGTTTGGAGATTCTTCAGAAAACTTAGAATGGAACCACCATTTGACCTAGTGATCTCAGTCCTAGGTTTATGTCCAAAGGAATTAAAATCAGCATACTACAGTACGGCAGCCACATTGATGTTTATGGAAGCTCAATTCACAATGTCTAAACTATGGAACGAATCTAGATGCCCTTCAGTAGATGAATGGATAAAGAAACTGTGATATTTATACAGAATGGAATATTAGTAAGCCTTAAAGAAGAATGAAATTATAGCATTTGCTGATAAATGGATAGAACTGGAGAATACCATGCTAAGTGAAAAAGGCTAATCCCAAAATGCCAAAGGCTGAATATTTTCTCCGATATGTGGATGCTAATTCACAATAAGTGGGGTGGGAAAAAATAGAGGTATTTTAGACTATATGGAGAGGAGTGAAGGGAGGGGAAGGATATGGGGGTAGGAATGATAATAGAATGAATCATATATTATGACCCTATGTGCATATGTGATTATTTGACTTGTGTAAATCTACATCATGTACAACCAGAAGAATGTGAAGTTATACTCCATTTATGTATGATGTGTCAAAGTACATTCTACTGTTATGTATAACTAATTAGAACAAATTAAAAAATTAACAATATTTCTCAGCAACAACAATAACAAATATTACATAGAATGGAAGATTGGATTTAAAAACAAGACCCAATGATATGCTGTCTTCAAGAAACTCACCTCATAGGCAAAGTAATCCACAGACAGAAGGTAAAAGAATGGGCAAAAATCAGACCATTCACAGGGATCTCATAAACAAATTTTGTCCTCATATCAGTAAAGTGGACTTAAAGCCAAAGTTAATCAGAAGGGACAAAGAAGGCAATTTCATACTACTTAAGGGAACTAAACATCAATAAGACATAACTGTCATAAATGTTTATGCCCCAAACAATGGAGCATTTACATATATCAAACAAACACTTCTCAATTTCAAGAATCAAATAAACTACAACACAATAATACCAGGTAACTTTAACATGCCTCTTTTGCCACTGGATATATCCTCCAAACAAAAACTGAAAAACAGAGCTATAGAACTAAAAATTACAATTGATAGTTTAGACTTTATATATATATATATATATAAAATATTTCATCCATCAATGACTGAATACACTTTCTTCTCAGCAGCGCACAGATCTTTCTCTAACATAGACCATGTTATGTAAGCTATCACATATGTTGGCATACACTTGAAATATTACCTTAATATATTTTTAGCATCTGTATGGATATTTTTTAAATTTTTTTTTTTAGTTGTAGATGGACACACAATATCTTTATTTATTTTTATGTGGTGCTGAGGATCGAACCCAGTGCCTTAGGCATGTGAGGCAAGCGCTTTACCACTGAGCTACAATCCCAGCCCTGTATGGATATTTTGATAGATCCCTTTCTATTGATATTAATTTTGGTGTTGTTACTTTTATCTTCATTGGACTTGTTTTATTTTTATCAATTTTAGCTGTATTATTTCTTCTCTATTTCATATATTCTTATTCCTACTCTTATTTTCCTTCCTACTATCTAATTGGAAATAATTTGTTAATCTAGCTTCTTTCTGATATATAAATGTTCATCTGAGTACTCTTTCATTCTAGAGATTCTTGTAGTTTAAGCTTTTAATGTCACTTAATGGAAAGCACTTTTTATTTACTTTTCTTTTGTTTTCTTCTTTGATCTACAAGATGTTTATAAGTGTGCCATTTAATTTTGAAATTGTTCACATGTGAGGGTGAGGTTCTATATATCTTAAGGTAATTGATTTCTAATGTAATAAATCATGAAAGAAACAGTCAGCATGATTTCAAATTTAAAATCGAAAGCAATAGAAATGCTTTTTATATTGATTGTATTGGTTACATATATGTCAACACTGATCAAATTGCATACTTCAACTATGTGAATTTTGTTGTACTTCAATTTTACCTCAATGAAAATATGAAAAAAAGTTGTTTTTATTTTTATTTTTGTTACAAGAGTAAGTCTAAGGGCCTAGTCTGTTGATGTCCTTCTTGCTGGCAGTATTCTGAATTATTGTATAGTATTGTATGGCAAAAGACAGGGAGTGCATGTGTTTATATGTTCTGCTGATCTGATTTCTCATAAAGTCACCAGGATTTAACCATGGAAGCTCCACTCTTAATGACCTTATCTAATCACAATTACTACCCAATAATTTCATCTCTAAACACCACAGTCGGATGTCTTCTATCCTCTGAATACCTCCCAGTGGGTATTAAATTCCAACACATGTTGCCTTGAGAGACACTGAAACCAGATTAAGCCATATATATATCCGAGTGAGCCCACTGAAATTAAAATGTTCTTCATAAATCATCTGTCAACATGTTGCTCTGATGACCAAAAATCAACATCAATTATTCAAATAATTAGCATGTGCTTTGGTTTGAATATGTGGTGTCTGCCCAAACTCCTGTGTTAATGCAGACATGTTGAGAGGTGAAATGATAAGATTATTAGAGCTGTAAGATAATCAGTTAATCCAGTTGGTGGATTAATAATTGAAAGTATTACTATCCTGGATGGTAACTGTAGGAAGTTAGGGCATGGATGAAGGAGGTGGGTCACTGGATATGTGCCCTTGGAGATTATATGTTCTCTACTTGACACTTCCTTCTCTTTCTCTGCTTCTTGTCTACTGTGAGGTATGCAACTTTCCTCAGCAATGCCCTTCTGTCCTGATGTTCTGCTTCATCTTGGGCCCATAACAATGGAATCTGCCATCTATGGAATGATACATCTGAAACCATGAGCCCATATATACTTTTCCTCCTCTACTTTGTTATTGTAATGTCTTCTGATCACATCAGCAAAAAAATAATTAAAACAAAGAACTACTCAAATTTCTATTTTCCTGTAGAATCTAGTTTTACAATGATCTGAAGAGACACTGGGGAGTAGGAGGAAGAATGAAGAAGAGTTTTGAAGTAGAGGTGAGTTGTGGGGTGATGGAGAAAGTATCTGAGTAAATTGTTGGAGGACAGCAGTGCAGGAGATAAACAATCAGAACAGTTTAAGAAGAACCAAGTTGAGAAAGGGGCACAAGAAAATGAAGTAAGTATGCATCATTGTAATTTTATCAAAGGCCCTTGTTGTGAGTAACCCATAACACTCTTGTATGGCTTACTGATACCCAGATATGATTGCTGCATTAACTAAAGAACATTACAAAAATACAGGAAGTATCTAACTGTCCCTGTTTCTGCTCTGTGATATTTCTACCTTCATTATTATGGCCCCAGACCATTCATTATTGATAATTAATATTTATTTCATACTTTCTTATTCTAAGAATTGCTGAGGAAGTTGTTGAGGTTGAATTTCAGTATTAAATGATTTTGTCAATTATCTCTTCTCTGCTTGTTGCTCTGTTGGTTTCCCAGTTATTTTATCTCTCCTGCAGGTACAACCCTGCAGTATTTCAAACAAGGATAAATCCATGATTTTGTTGTTTGATTGCACATTTCCTGGGTGGAAAAACAATGAGATGATGTACTGGGTATTTTCCTATGATACACTTCTTTAGCAAACATGAAAGGGTCAGGTCAAATAAAAAAAAAAAAAGAAATCAACTATACCTCTTATCTTTGTCTTGTTTTATAGCAACAACTTTTGAATCATATCCTTTCTCTCTCATAATATAGCTATAAGCTATCTCGTTTAAATATGGCATGAGATTGAGTTGTTGTATTAATACACTTAAAAATAACTCAGAGATTCCAGAATAATCTTGGTTCAAGTTTGTAATTGAGATGCTCAATTTTAAAGGAATCATAAAAAAATCCTGTATATTTTGGTAGGCAGGGTCTCATTTAAGGAACATTTCTTTTAAAGCAAAATTAAAAGCTAAATATGGCAAGTGAACTTTTTTAGAATTTTGTCTCCTTCTAATTTTGCTATTAGAAGGAGTTCTTTGTTTCTAGAAATTTTCTGGTTTTTACTGCTTTGTAAAAAAAAAATAAGATCATGGAATCCTGGAGGGCTCTGAAATATTCTTCATGATGTGAATTTAAATTTTCTTTACAATTTAAATATTTTAAGATGAGGGTCTTATAGTACCAAATAATCATTGTATATTTGCCTCAAACATGCATTGAGGTGGAGGATGGTGTTAATATAGGTGTCACATATTTGTCCTTATTCCCATTACTACTCATTCTCCCACATCACTTTCTGGATACATCTAAGGAGATGACATCCAACTTCTTATAGGCTCTTTAACAATGTCTGATAATTTAGTTTATCCTTTCTGATAGACTCACTACTTACTGATCTTTTACAGAAAGCCTTAGGAATTTTAAAATGTTTCTTGAGTGACAAGTTCTGAGTGATATTTATAATCCTGTATTACATTTAGTGAGTGGAAAAAATCAGTTTCATTATAAAGTGAAGTAATCATGGCACTGTGTATGAAAAAGACATTTTTCCTTCCTTTCCAATTTCTCTATCCCTCTACCATTCTCTTGCTGTCTATCTTCTCCCTGCAAGTACTTCCATGTACCATCACCATTTGACAAATATTAAGGAAAATAAGCAAGCGACTTCACATTAGAGTATTTCTCTCTAGAATGATGATCTCTTTTAATATGAGATAAACATTTATAATATTTTTATTCTTTTCTAAAAGTGTTTTGGTGTTTCATTGATATAAAATTGTCACCTGCAGTCAAACCTGCACAATGCAACAAGCACTTGGTGCTGCTCATTAGAGTTAGCCAAGAATGAACCTGATATTGATGTCCAGATTTCTAATATGAGGACAAAAAGATGCCTTCAATTTGGCATTTTACTTGCAGTAAGGGGGATTCAGAGAGATATGTGATAGTGGTGTATCATTTTACAAAGATGTTGCACCCAGGTACAGTGGTGCATGCATGTAATCCCAACAACTCAGGAGGGAGAGGCAGGAGGATTGCAAGTTCAAAGCCAGCCTCAGCAACTTAAGGATGCCTCAAGCAACTTGGTTGGATCTGATCTCAAAATTAAAAAAAGAAAGAAAGAAAGAAAGAAATGGGGATGTGGCTCAGTGCTTAAGGTCCCTTGAATTCAATCCCTGGTAACAGAAATATAAATAAATAAATAAATAAATAAATAAATAAATAAATAAATAAAATTTAATGCTTTGCAGCTTTTCTACTTGACACATATTTTTCTATTTCCTTTCTTCCTCTGTCTTGATTTTATTTCTGTTGTAAGGAGAAAAAGGGGATTGAAATAGTGTTACCAACTCTGTTTTTTTTTTAATTTTTCTCTTTGCTATCAGATGACTTAGTTTTCAGAGGCATGTTCAATGCATCCTTTTTCTGGATGTAATTTTGAATACCATAGTTGCAGCTGCCAATCTCTTACCAGATCTTTGCTTGGAGGAAAAATACATATTTTGCTTAAATATTAAAAGGTGTCTTTTATTATTTCCATATATATGCTTTTCATCCATTTGTATATGGAAATACTAGTTTCAGTATAATGTTTCTTTGAAAATGAGCAGAAAGACCTATCATGAAGTTTTGTCAGTGTTCCCATTAGTGGAACTGAAAGACCTGTCATGAAGTTTTGTCAGTGTTCCCATTAGTAAAACAATGAAACACTAAAACTGAATATTGTTTGATCATCAGTTTTAGCCTTAACTTTTCCACGAAGTCTTCCTAATCATTCCAGCTTCACTGATTGCTTCCCAAGATCCTGGGTTATCAGATATTTATGTAAAGAAATTTTAGGATAGCATTACTTGCTCAAGGTCTTTTAATAGTTAAATGTTAAAATTGGGATTTCAACCCAGGCCTCAGAGTCCGCCTATAATCTTCATCACCATTGTACACTGCCTTCTCAAAACAGACCGTTAATATGAGGGAAAACATTGATTACATAAATTTATAACTCTGGAAACAAAAGAGGAGAGGGCTATACTTGTTGATTTGCTTTGATCACATAATTTCATTTTAATCAATGTGTGTAACAATGTCCCTGACTTTTGTAAGTGTTGATTTAAAGGAATATAAGATTACTTGAGAATATTTATATGCTTATGTTTCAAACTGATGCTCAAAGATTCTCAGTGATTCCTGAGGATGGCAGTTAGGGAGAGGAATAATGATAAATATTAGGGAAATATTACAAGTCAGGGTTATTATCTTGGAAATCTGAAAGGCAGAGCAGATGAAATTCATTATATAATTCTGACTGAAAATAGCACTGGCCATAGAGGGAACCTATTTCTCAAGCTAATGTAGCTCAGAAAGTGGTCTTTGTCTTCATTGTTCTATTGTTTTTACTTTCTAATCTGATATTTGAGTTTTTGTAAACTTCCTGTTTTCCAATCAAATCCCCTTCTCATTTGTCAGGGTAAAACTGTGTTTCTGGTGTATCCTAATTCCAGGAGGTGGCTGATTTTGGCTTTCCTCTCAAATATCCAAGCCCTTTATTTTATTATGAAAAAATGTGAAGTTTTAAATTAAAGAGTGATGACAATATACAAGTTACTATTTGTATAAATTGAGTGACAGAAATGAAAATCATACCTCTTTTTTAACGTGGAAGCTGGTAAGTTAGCTGTAGCTTTTCTAGGTCTCAGCTATTTGGTCCAGCTCTGCAACTTCATAACTGTGTAACTTCTAGCAAATCTACTCCTCCTTTTTAGGACCATTTCCTCATCAACAAATTAGATGGTTAGAACAGCCAATTGAACTCCAAAATGTGTTTATTTGGAGGTTCTTAAATGCTCAAGTAAACTCCAGTAGCAAATTATCCATGAGTATGTGTCATTTGTATTGAGTTTTACCTCCTAATGTGAATCTATGTTCCTGCAGACCTGTCACCAGAGAAAATGAAAACGTAAGAGCTAATACTTAGTGTGGCTTTCACTATATGGCATTTAATCAATTGCCATGTATTTCGTCTGAAAAGTAAGCCTAGAATAAATGCACTACCACTATCTTCATTTTATGGCTAAGAAAATCTGCACTGACAACAAAGGCAAAAATGCTATGGCAAATTCTCACAACTACTAAGTGGCAGAGTTCTTTGAACTCAGCCAATTTGGCTCAAGAGACAATGCACTCAATTTCTATAGTATTTTGATAATGCTTATTAATAGTAGTTAGAAAAATAATAAATAATGGTTAAAAGATGCAAAAAGATATTGCAAATAGCAGATATTTACAAACACTCTTAACTTTACAGGATTCTGAAGTTTATATGCAGATTTCCATCTATTGCTTCATTGTTTCCTTTATTAAATAAAGTTAGAAAAAACATATTTGAACTTTTTTTGTTTTGCATTTTCAAATTGACTTTAATTGAGACAGAGTAAAAGCTCCCATGAGACTGGATTGTGTCAGGACAGACTCATCAATCCACTAGTAAATAGCCACAGAATTATATAAAGAATATATTTACTCTAATCTGTCTATATACAACTGAGCTCTTGTCTAGAATTAGGCCATAATGTATCATGTAATATTTAAAAGTAACTAAGTTTAAACTCTTTTCAAAAGCTATTGGCTTGATTTCTCATAACAAAAAATTATATCTGCACCTTAATTAATTTCTTTCAAGGTACATGCTCTCTTGATATTGTGTGCTTAGATAATACCCAATCTCTGATGGCTGATTTTAATGACTGGTGAAATTGTTTGATTCATAGTGATCTCATGCACATACAATTCACACAATCCATTTTGCCTTTGTCTATTCTTTCTGGAGATACTTAAAGAGTACTCTGGTCTCTTTACTGCAACTCTTCCAAGTTGCCTTTAGGTTCACATTTACTGGTAACTGTTTTACAAGGTTAAGGTCAAGTAGTAATAATTGTGATCTCTCTGGATGGCTGAGTCTACACACACAGTGGAGTGGTTTATTGAGACAAAGATCAAGATAATTCAAAGCAAAAAATATTCTAGCTTCAATTATCTGGCTATTCCAGATGACTGTGTATTGAACTGATTTATCCACCTAATTGCTTCAATTTTCCACTTTTCTTTGTCTGGATTTCCCTCAATTTGTGAAAGTATCGAGATAAATGAATTCACTTCCCCAAATCTATTGTTGTTTTTTTCCTTTTTAAGTTACCAAGTTTCAAATGTGCTTCCCTTTTAAAAAATTCAGTACTTGGGAAGAAATCTAAGTTGTTTCAAATTTGTAGACTTGTACTACAGTGTGACTGTGGGCAATAGTAATTCTTGGTTTTAATAATCTCATTGAACTATTCTATGAATAATTTTTCAGAAGACTGGGATTAGAGGACTCTACACAAATAATGAAGCTTAGTTCCAGGTTCCCTCCAGTATTATAATTGTCATCCATGCTGATGCTACTGGACATTGACGGCAAATTTTTGGATTCTCATCTCCAGAACTGCAGTCTTCTTTGCTACAGAGACTTTCTGGTTCCTGCCTTGATCTGAAAATTTGACTAAAAAAGTGCCCATCATTTTAAAAAGAAAAATATACTGTGTGTTTTTCTAAACATAATTTTGAGTGTCTACTCTTGCTGCTTCTGCAAAATATTTCCTCTTCAAAGTAGTAACTATTACCAGGCAGCATCGACTGGCTGGAAGGAACACTGAAGAAAATGAAAGGTGAAAGAGCCTACTGGAGTTGCCTGGAGGTGCCAAGTACTTATTAAACAAAACTGTCAAGCTGATTTTCAAAGGCCTGTGTTTTAGAGACTTGTTAGTGAGTTGAATTCATTTTTCATGCCAATGACTTGAAGTCCAAATTTCTACAGTAACCTATTGGTTACCAGATTAGAAAAATTGAAACACAATACAGCATTTCCAATTTTCAACCCTATGTTCTATGCATAAGACCCAAAATAAGAAACGTTTTTTTTCTTATAATAAATTCATGCGGGTTACATAATGTATTTCTTTTTTACTGGATACAATGAAGTCACCCAAAGCTGTGTGTGATTTGTGTGTCGTGGTATTTTATGTATTTGCTCAGAGTTCAAAATATTTATCTTATAAAGAATCATTAATGATAAAATTACATTTTTTTCCAAAGATTCTCCCCAAAGCCATAAAAGAACAACATGATTGAAGGAAAGGGTCATGATCAGAAAGTGAAAATTACCATTTTCCTTTCATGAAACATAAACTTGGTGAACTTTATTTTTAGAATTTCATATTGTGCAATTGCTTCTTGTTATATTTTGAACTCTCTGGGGCGTAAGGCTGACTTTATGGGTATGCTACTTGTGTAGTCACAATGGCTCCACACTCAGAGAGGGTCTTTGTGCTCTGAGTAATGCTGTGTACTCACTACCTTTCAATTGTGTTTTGCACATAAATACCAATGAAAAATGGAGCATACGAGAAGGCTTTAGAATATGGACTCCACTACAATTCCTCCTCCTAGTTTCTCTCTGCCTCCCTAGATCAAGTCCCGGCCATTTATGGTTGTCTAGGTACTTTGGTTAAAGTGAGATTCTCTCCCATCTATCACCTCCAATCTGAGAGTGAATTCTGGTGTGTGTTTGCATTTCTCCTCTATCCACTGTGGTTTGGAACATTGAACTCAGGAAAGAGTGGTACCTTGCTTGAAATCCTCCCTCCCTTTAGAAGGACATGACATTTTGGTCCAGTAGCTTGCAGCAGTTTAGAACCCAGCAGCCAACAGAACACATACCAAGTTATAGGGCAGAGTCTTAAGAATGTACTCATATTACTGGAATATCTATCCATGGAGGATTACAACATTAAATATTAAACTAAACATAACATGACAGGTGGAAGGATTATAAAAGAAGGAAAAAAAAAACTTTAATGACACTTTTCCCCTCGTTTAAAAAAATTATGTGAATATGGACACAATACCTTTATTTTATTTATTTATATGTAGTGCTGAGGATTGAACCCAGGGCCTCACACATGCTAGGCAAGTGCTCTACCACTGAGCCAAAAATCCAGCCTCCCCTCCTTTTTGAACCAAAGTTTTGGTGGTTTAATTTTTTGCTGAGTCTTGAAAATTATGCAACTAATCTTGCTAGGGAGGGAATCAACCAACCAACTTTAGGTAGCAATCCAAGAGGCATACTAGCTAGATAAGATCATGTTATTAGGATTTTTTAAGGTGAGCATATTATGGCAGCCCACACACTAACTGGAAGTCAAGAAACCCAAATTTGAGAAAATTTTGCCACTATTACTCTGTGATTATATTATAAAGAGATCCCCTAAATTTCTGAACTTAAATTTCCTCATTAGTAAAATGAAGGTTATTTTATGTGCCCTTAAAATATTAAAAAAGAACAACCTGGATTTCTGTAAACATACTATTAAAAATTATGTTTGCTTTAGTAAATGGGAATAGGTGTTTTTGTCTATATCAATGATTCCCAACAGGGAAAAATTTGCCCCTTGGCATATTTTACCATACCTAGAAACATTTTTGTTTGTTAAAATTGGGGGAATGGAGTGTATGCTACTGGCAGATATTAGATAGAGGTCATGGATATTTCTAAACTTTTTTATAATGTATAAAGCCTCTCACAACAAAGAATTATCAAGTCTGAAATGTCAAATTCTAAGGTTGAAAACATGTAATCTATGAAAGATACACTATCTTTTTGTATTCATGTTGACTTTCCATATATTTCTCTAACAATGGGAAGAGGCCTGATAAGGTCAAAATCAAGGGTTAGTAAAAAAATAAAAATATGAAGTCTATCATTGGGCAATAGGAACATCTGTGTCCTGTAATCTGTTGTTTGCCAAGATAGAAAAAGAATGATGCATTGTTGTTATGAAAATTTCTTTTGCATAGCATATGTAGAAGCATGAAGACTTAGAATTGCTTTCTTGGGCTAGTAATTGAGTAATTTTTCCACTATGAACTTTTTTTATATTGGTGGAATGTTAAATGTGATGATTTTTTTACAACAATTAAATCTGTACAAAGGAGATAAGCAGCATTATAACAAAGTTAATTGCCATTAACATTAAAATCCTAATGTTTTTGGTGATGTATAATAAGGATGTTACTAACTCCAAGAATTACTTATTCATTAATTTATTGCTATATTCAATTATTCAGTATTTTATTAAAACATTACCACTTTCCATGTCTTCATAGAACACAATTAATGATGATGGTAATAGTAATAGTAATAATAATAATAATAGTAATAATAATAATACAATCTACATAGTTTCTTATATTCTAATAGCTATAGTGAGACATATACAATCAGTAAATCAAATTTTGTGGCTAATATTGTGATAACTATGAAGAAAACATGATGTCATAGCTATAAGTTGTAAAACAGAAGAGATGTTTTTAGAATTGCATGGAAGAGAGAGGTTATTTTGACTGAGATTATTGGGAAGTTTTATACATTTAGTGATTTTTCATGTGGTAATTATTTTATGTGGTTGAATTTGGATAATGTCTTATTTGTCACATGAAGAAAGGAATGGCAATACCCAGGTGAAGAAAGTAAAAAAAAATGTAAATGCATTCTTGCAAGCAGATTCTGTAATGCAATATTGTATTGAAAGGGTTTTTATTGTAAATACGGGAAGCTCAACTTAGAATAATTTAAGTTAAAATTGTCATTGACTTAAGCATCCTGAGATAACTTATGAAATCCGGGAAAGAAAATAAAGAAACATGATGCATGTGTGAGGAAAGAAGCAGAGACTATAGGAGGAAGTCTCATTGAGTTTCAGAACCTGATTCCAGTAATTTGAGATACATCTGCATTTCCTCTGAATTCTAAAAACTTTCTGGGGCCTTTCTTGGGTGTGATGCCCACCCCAGGACAATCTACTATGGTCAGAAGTGAAATTATACATACCATTCACCATAGAAGAGAAACATACAGGGAAAGTGTGTTCACCAAACATAATTGGTTCTAACCCATTCTCATGGCTTACTTAACATTTATTGTCTTGATTGTCAAGTTGTGTGAGCATTTATGAATTCTCTCAACTAAACCACAAAAAATTCCCATAAGTAATGTACTGTTACTACTACAAATATTACAGATGAGTAAACCTAGACTTTAAAGGTAAAAATAACTTGATGAAGGTAATATACAAATTTGATAAGTTAGCAAATCAAGATTCAAAGACAGATACAATAATTCAATAACTACACAATACTGCCTCATTCACTTTTATGAAATCATTGCAGAACCAACTTCATGGACACATAACCAATATAGTTATACAAGGTCATATGTATGCTCAGAAGAGCCCCATGCTTGTGGTTTAATACTCTATGGTTGTTTCTTTGAAACTATGAATATTAATCTTAAACTCATGGGCTAAAATAGTCCTCTCACTTCAGCCTCACAAATAGTTAGTACTACAGGCATGTGATATTTAACCCTGCTGAAATCCTAATGCTTTCAGTTTTGAATTTGTATTTTATACAATGGCACACTGGAGCATGAGCCAGATGTTTAGAGTCTGTTCATTTGTTTTCCAGCCTCCTGTCACCTCTCTGCCTCTATGTGAGGCAGCAGCAAAACTATACCATCATAGATTGTGTAAGGGATAACAGAATAAAGGAAATTGTTTTATAGGTTTGCATCTTTAACAGAATTCCCTCACCAAAACCATTTTGATTTTTGATTAAAGGCTATTACAGTTTCTATTTGCACTTAGCCTTAAAAATATGTAGCTGTCCCTGAAGAGATGTTAAGAAAATGGTCTACAAAAGCATAGAATTTGTGTGATCCTAAACCAATAACCTGTTGGGGAAAAACAATATAGTCTAAACTTCTCAGATCAAAAATAACAAACACCATCAGATACTATTAACATGGATGTATTGAGCCCTATTACCTAACTATCTGCAAGTATCTCAGCACAATGATACTGAGTTTTAGAACCAACTTTTTCAGTTCACATCTAATCCTTACTGGATATGTGTCCTTGAGCAAATTAATTAAAATCTCTGTGTCTTCATTTCTTTATTCATAAAATAAAGATGAAAATAAAAACACCTGTTTCATAGGAATGTTATGCGGATGAATAAGTTGATGTATGAGAAAATCTTTGAGAAGTATTTGGTATGTATAAGTACTGAATAAATGTCTTTATTCCAAATGTCTATGTATCTAAAAATTTAGGAAAATGATTTAGCCTGATTAATAAATGTGATCACAGAGTAGTGTCTACAATACTTCTACATACTTCAATCTTGAACTTTAATATTTTAAATCTATAAGCTTACATTCAGTTGTCCAAGATATGTTCCAAAGCTTACTAAATTGAGTAGGTTATAATCTATTTCTTCATTCAAGGTAGTAAACTTCCATTGTATGAAAAAACATAACAGTGGCACTGTATAGATAATATTCAATTTTAAAAAGAATTTGGACTTCAAGAAAAATAGCTCTAAATTAAATTGTAGTAGCAAGTTTAACACACAGTTTTAGCAACTGTGTTTAATATTAGATGTGAACAGTTTATAAATGCAAACAGAAGAGATGATTGTTTAAAATAAATTACATAAGTAAAGGGTTATTATAGTTTCTGGCATAAATAGATATTCAATAAAGTGTAGTTACTAGTAGTAGTCTGGAAATCTGTTGAAACTTCAGTGATGAGGATGTAATTCAGTTCTGTGACTACTGGATCATCTCTTGGGAGTGATTGAAACTGAAGTTCTTTTAAAGGATTTCAGATTATCTATTATCATGCTGTTTTATGGATGAATAAATCAATGGCTATTACCTTTTGGGGAAGAAAATGAAGAACAGAATGTTATGAGAAAGGTCACAGATGTGAATTTTATGGACAGTTTTATGAAAAAGCCATTAGATGGCAACAGTTGTTCACAAAGTTGTTCAGTTGTTCAGTACCTTACATATAGGTGCTGACTGACAATGTAAAATCACAGAAGAATGGAATCTCTGGCTTCAGGAGTCTGTGAACATATACACAGGGTCAGTCACATAGGTATTTGATAAATGTTAATCCAACCCCTGAATTTTTCAAGTGAAAAAATGAGAGAGTTAGTTTTCAAGGTTATACAGATAATTTAGCTGGTTGATTAGGAATTAGAATGTCATCAAAATGTTTCAGAAAACTCAAATGATATTCTTCTCCATTTAGAAATAGACTATTGAACCCTGAGAGGACAGCGTGGGATATAAAACAACATGAACAATGAAATGTTCCTTTCTCTTAAAGGCAGAGCAACCAACAGCAGATTATGCACCAATGTACAGAAAACCCATCCTGTGAACAAAGACTCACTTATCTCTTCTACTACAACCTCAAATCACTTCTCTCCATTGTATTAATCAATGCTTTTGCACGGAAAATATCTCAAATAATCCAAATTTAACTGACACTTGTTGAAATTTTTGTTCAACCATTTGCCAAAGACAGGAATTCTTCTCCAATATGGCTAACAGTTTTTTTCAACTGTAAGTTAAAAATCCTCAGTTCTTTCAACAATTTTTTGCATGTTATTGTTTTCTGAAATCTCCAGATACATTGTAATTTATCAGTTAATATTGATATATCAAGTTACAAGAGATTGGATTATTAGTCCTATTTTTTCCCTCTTTTGTTAAGAGGATTATTCATCCACATAATTTTCCAAGTACATCTATAGTTTCCTCTCAGTGTAGGTGGAAGACACTTGGCTTTTTGATTTGCTTTGACCAATGAAAATTTTAGTGGGAAATATTTTAGTAAATTTTACAAATTATGTGCATGATTTGGCTTGGCTGTTTGCTCTCTTGTGATTCACCATGAAAACAATAAACCCTGAGTAACAATTAAACCTAGAAGAAAAAAAAATTTTTAAATATTTATTTTTTAGTTGTAGGTGGACACAATATCTTTATTTTATTTTTATGTGGTGCTGAGGATCGAACACCAGTGCCTCCCGCATGCTAGGCGAGCACGCTACCACTGCGCCACAACCCCAGCCCCTAGAAGAAAATTTAAAAAGTAAAAGAAAAAGAAAATGCATTATCCAATCCATGGTATATCCACGACCAGTCAACCAAAAATTATACTCAGAGGCTTACCAAATCATTCAGAGACCTATAAGTGAGAAATATGTTAATATATGGTAATTAAATGTTTCCAGGATGATTTATTACATAATATCATTGCAACAGTAGTCAACTAATACGTCAACCAAGTCCCCTAGTAGTTGACTAATGAACACAGCTAAAAAAATGTCTAGTATATAGGAATGATGTAGGTTAACATATATTTTCATTATCTTTTCTTCAAGTACTGAGGATTGAACCTTTGGGTATTCTACCACTGAGCAACATCCCTATTCCCTTTATTATTTATTTATTTTTATTTTGACACAGGATCAATACATTGTGAGATTGACCTCGACTTTGCAATCATTCTGACTCAGACACCCAAGAGGCTTGGATTACATTACACTCTTTTTGCTGAAAACTTCTTGTTTTTGTCTTTTATAAGTCACTGATATATGATAACCTTAAGTTTTATATTTCCTTATGATGATTTTCATCATGAGAAACTTTAAGTTGACTGAAATGATGCCACACTGGTCTCTTGATTTCATCTTGCATGATTTGTCCTAATACTATATATAAAATGACAATTCACTCAAATGGGAATTTTCTTTACTAGTGAAAAATAGTTTATGAAATGAAGACTTTCAAGTCTTCTTTCAATCTTTACAGATTTCCCTTGAAAATATTTCTGCGGAAATTGATTTCAAGATATTTTTCTCCAGGTTTACATTTTAACTTAAATGCAATAATTATATTTTATAACAAATTATCTTTCCCAAATTTCCATAAAATTCCTGAACTTATGTTATTTTTTTGCATGTGAAGTGTCCCCCACAAGCTCACATGAGTCAATGTAAGGATGTTTAGAAAGCAAATGATTGAGTTGTGAGAGCCTTAACGGAATCAGTGAATGAATCCCTTGATGGGATTGAGTGGGAACTGAAGGCAGGTGGGGTGTGGCTGAAAGAAATGGGTCATTGGGGTATGCATTTGGCGTATATATTTTGTATCTGGTGAGAACAGTCTCTCTCTCTCTCTCTCTCTCTCTCTCTCTGCTTACTGATCAATATGTGAGCTGCTTTCCTCCACCACACTCTTCTGGCATGATGTTCAACTGAGGTTGAACACCTCAAGCCTGGAGGAACAAAGCCAGCTGTCCATGAACTGAGACCTCTGAAACCGTGAGTCCCTAATAAATGTGTTCTCCTTTAAAATTGTTCTGATGAGATCTTTTAGTCACAGCAGTGAAAAAGGTGACTAAAACAGAATGGATCTGAAGAAAACCTTTGTAAAAATATCTGATTGCTGTGGGGTTAGAACACTAAAAGCCAAATTGTCAAGCCATCTCAGTTAGTTGTCACTGCTGACTACCCCTTCTCCTCCTCCTCCCTCTTCTTCTTCCTCCTCTCCCCTCTCCCTCCTTCTCCTCCTCCTCCTCCCCTCCTATGCCTCCTCCCCCTCCTCCTTCTTCCTCTTCTTTTTCTGCTTCCTCTTCTTCCTTTCTTCCTCCTCCTCCCTATCCTTTTTCTTATTTTTTTCTTCTCCTTCTCCTTCCCCTTTTTGCATGTATTTTTAGCTGCCCCTAGTTATCTGTCCCAAATGTGCACCTGCACTTTGCCATTGAATATCCTTAAAATGAGAAAATGGTCAAGTACATTAGCAAGTGGCTAATTATGCACACCAGGAGCCAATTGGAGAAGCAGAAATATACATCCTAAAACAGGAATATCTCTTTAACCTATTGAGTCTTAGGGTAACTTATACATAGTATTGTATCTATCACTTATTTAAAAAGGCAGCAATCATCATCAGCTATCCACCAACATTTTTGTATGTATATATGTAGATATTTATTTATGACTATTTTGAATTAATCATGGCACTACATACTGTGGTAATATCGCAATGAAATAGAATCTATTCTCAAGTAATTTACTTTTGCTGAGATAAGACTTGTAGAAATGAAATAAAATCAACAATTAGAGGCAGTATGTCAGAGTTTTACTCTTCAAAAAATGTGTTTAAAATGGCAGAAAGATAAATAGAGGGAAGGGAGCATGAGGTGGGGGGACAAGGATAGGTACTGGGGACTGAATTGGAACAAGATATATTTCATGTTTATATAATTATGTTAAATTGGATTCTACTGTCAAATATAACTAAAAAGAACTAATTTTTATTTATTTTTTAAAATTTATTTTTATTTTTATTTATTTATTTATTTTTTGGTACTTGGGATTGAATTCAGGGGCATTCGACCACTGAGCCATAAGTCCTCAGCCCTATTTTGTGTTTTATGTAGAGACAGGGTCTCACTGAGTTGCTTAGCACCTCGCCATTGCTGAGGCTGGCTTTGAACTTGTGATTCTCCTGTCTCAGCCTCCCAAAGTGCTGGGATTACAAGCATGAGCCACTGCGCCCGGCTAAAAGAAATAATTTTTAAAAAGAAGAGAATTAAAATGAAATAAATTATGGTACTGTCCTAAATTAGCAGCTTTCAATGTCCCCTTCTAATTTAAGATTCATACGCTGCCCAAACTCATCTCATGCATAGATTCCTTGATTAGACTGAAAACTCGGGATGTGTGTGTGTGTGTGTGTGTGACTGAAAATTTCAAGGGCATTTTACAGTACGTAAGAAAGAGAAAGATAGTCTCTATATTTAATATTTATTTTTATTAAAACTTTTCATACTTTTGTATATTGTTCCAATATGTTTGGCTGTATAAAACCATAGCAAGACCATGAATGAGAAAATGAAATATTTACTTATTTTATATCTTCCCTTTTGATTTTGCATAAAGCCTATTTGCTACATTGTTTAGAAAGTTTTAAATATATGTAAAATGTTAAAGCAAGCATAGAACAGGAAAAGTAGCAATTGGAGAATCCATAGGCTTCTTTAAAATTTAAATTTTAAATGTCAGAAATAAATGTTACTTTGTCACTTTTTCCTTCATCGTTTTAATGTAAAGTCTTGATCGATGTGACAATAAACCTGTACTTGTAAGCAGTTCTCCTAAAGCTTCTGAGTTATTAGAAAGTAGGTTATAATACAACTCTGAATTATTCATGTAATTCTGTCCATAATACCAGCAGTCAAGGGTGAATACTTGGTTATAATAATAATAGCATCGAGTCTATTTTCAACCATCCTCCTGATGTATTCGATTTTTTAATTTAAATATAGAAGAGTGAGAAATTGTTTTAAAGATACAAAAACTTAGGTAAGTATTTATTGAGCTGCTACTATTTATAAGTCATTGTTTTGGAAAAAATATAAATTTCATGCCCTTAGTAAACTTAAATCTGTGTGGACATCCACATATTTAGGCAAAGTTAATGTATTCATGTGATTAAACTTTATTATTCTCAAGTCAGAACTGTCACAAAACTTTAAATACTGAGGACTAGAATTCAAGATAAATTTAAGCACTTCTGAGGAAGGAATGCCTCGAAAATAGTTAGGGAAATCGAGAGTGTGAGTATAGGACTGCAAGATGATGGGATAATGATGGGCTGGAGTGGAGGAAGAAAGAAAGGAAGAGGCTAGAGAAAAACTTTTGAATACAATTTCAGCAAAGTTCCCATTTCATCCTCACAGAGGGATATGTGAAGATGTATTTGTTCTTTTTCTCTGTTCCCTAGTGGAATGTCAGTGCAGAGATTACAATTTTATTTCCAATATTAAGCACATAGTACACACTCAAGGAAAACTTATTGAATGGAAAAGATTACCAACATGTGCAATTTATGGATAACTGCTGCTTTTGCATCTATTTATATATATATGTGTATATATGTGTGTGTATATATATATTTAAGTCACTGGAGCCAGAGTAGAATTGTCTCCCATTATGTGAGTTCAGTCCATAAACACATCTTGTTTAAACAATGTCTAGTTATATTTTTTTCTGTTACATAAATGTGTTCTGAAGAAGTATTCATTATGCAGTTCATGTCAGTGATTGCTATTCCCTACTGTCTAACGCCCAGTTTATGTCTCTTCTTTAAAATTATATGTTCTGGCTTGAAGTCATTTGAGTTTGTGAGCCTGTCAAGTACACTTTTGTGCCCATTTGAACTTTTAGATTCAAAATTAATCTTATGTGTCTTGTCTTCCCTCATGTATTCCATAGAAATTTTGGCCTATTCACTATGTCACAGAACCCTATGGTAGGCAATAGAGAAATGAATAAAAGGCACAGTCTGTTTGGAGACAGTTCATGGTACAGTTGGTGTGTTCATCAAGTTTTCTATCACTTTGATAAAATGCCTGAAAGAAACAATTTAAAATGAGGAAAGATGGAAACATTTATTTTGACTCATGGTTTCAGAGATTTGACTCTATTGTTTCTGGGACTGTGGTGAGGTAGTGGAAGCATATGGTAGAGGATAGCTTTTCCACTTTAAGGCATCCAAAAAGGAGAGAGGGGAGGAGGGAGGGAGGAGGGAGAGAGAGAGAAAGAGAAATAGATATTAAGAAAATTAAGATAAGGGCTGGGGCAAAATATACCCTTCAAGGATATGTCCCCAGTGATTGGCTTTCTCCAATCTAGTGCCACCTCCTAATGTTTTCACCACCTCCTGGTGGTGCCTCAGGCAGGTGACCTAGCCCTTAAGACATGAGATATTGGGGGCCTTATCATATCCAAAATTAACAGAAGGGGAGATAAACAAACAAATAACTCACTATAGATAGCATGCTATAAGAATATATAGCTGTTAATTCGCTTTATTTGTTTTATTTTTCTCTTTAACAATCTGTTTTCTTTCTCCTTTCACCTTTCTTAATTTTTTGGAGCTAAGAACTATTTTGAACTCAGGGCTCAGATAAGAAGCTGGATCACCTGGAATGGAGGAAAACTGATCATTTATTCATCTTTGCAAAATAATGTCATGGAAAAGCACATAGAATTTTGGAATATAAGACAAGCTTGAAGCTGGGCGTGGTGGTGCAAGCCTGTAATCTCAGCACTTAGGGAGGCTGAGACAGGAGAATCGAGAGTTCAAAGCCAGCCTCAGCAATGGTGAGGCACTATGCAATTCAGTGAAACCCAGTTTCTAAATAAAACACAAAATAGGGCTGGGTATGTGGCTCAGTGGTCGAGTGCTCCTGAGTTCAATCTCCAATACCAAAAAAAAAAAAAAAAAAAGAAAAAGACAAGCTTGAATTATTGTTCTGTCAATGAATAATTTATACAAATTTCTTAATCTCTCAGAAGCTCTATTTTCTAATTTGTAAAATGAAGATAGTGGTACCTCTCTTATCTTTGAGTTGTTAAAACATACAATATAATATATATGAACATGTTACACAGGTCATAGCACTTAGTATGTAATCATTACTAGTAGCCCTTGTATATCACTCCCTTAAAATACTGAGAATATATTATATGTTATATGTGTCTCTAGGTTCTAGAGATATAAAGCACAGCCCATGATTTCATAGATTGTAAATCTAGCTATTATTTAATCTAATTGAGCATATTTTTATTACTTATCATAAGATTAAAGAATTCTGTTACAAAATAAAATAGATTGTATTTACTTAATTATCATTATACGGATTAAAATTAGTTCATTAAATTTTACAATTTTCCAAAGTAGAAATTTTAAATAGTATCTTTAAATTTGTTAAATTGAAGGTAGAAGACAAATAGATCATATGAAAACTAATCTTTTAGACTTTCATTATCCTAATTTTTAACTCACATCATTTCTAGATCCTGGAAACTTAGGATACCCTTTTATGGTGGATACACCCACACACACAATATTCTATAAACCAATATGAAGAAAACACAAAATCTTTATGAAAAAACTTTGTGGAATAAAGACTCTAATCAAGCTGAGCTAAATTGTGTGAACACATTTGCTGAAGTGAGTCAGCGTAGCATAGTGGTTAAGATAACAATTTCTGGACCAAGTTCTCCAAATTTGAAGCTTACTCTTTCATTTATTAACTGAAAGACCTATTAAATTTATACAACCACTCTGTTCTAAGTTTTTTAATCTGTAAAATGAAAATGGAAATAAAAACACCTATATCTTAGGTTTATTATGAGAATGAGTTAAGTTAATATATGTGAAATACTTAGAACAGTGATGCATAATAAAACTATGTCAGTGGTAGCTGTTATTGTTGGCTATATCTGAAACATAAGGTATTATCTCAATAAAGCCACAACTCTATGATAAATGTTTGATACTAAAATAGAGAAAATAGGAATCTTTGTAGTGATAACTCTTGGAGAACATACTGTCTTGTGGGTCAGGGCACAAGTATAGATTTTCCACTTTTAAAACAAAAATATTAAAAGGATATCTGATTCAATAATGATTGAATCTAATGCAGATCTAAGTCTTTTAGTAGAATGAGCAGCAGAGAAGAAAGATGTAGGTGATAATCAAACCTGGGTATGGTACTATAGGGTTTGGACAGCCAAGAGTAACTGTACAACAAACCCAAGAATAAGGTCCAAAATTAATTTTACCCTCTTCAAAATGTTTCTCAGAAGAATCTAGAAACCTTTAGTATAAACATTTTGTTGTTTACTCATTCGGTATACTCAATAGTATTCTATTAAGATGAAGTTCGAGATTTGGAAAAATCTAGAACACTGTTGTGTGTTCAAATTATGTCGTTGTGATAGTTGACAATTCATTTATTTTCTTTCCAACATAGTGCCTGCCTTCTCCAAAACTATCAGAGACAGAAAACAATGATTCACATAATCTCACACATCTTAAATGCTATCTTTCAAATGAAATTATGTATTAATCACTAGGTTTTAAATTGTGTTATATGATCATTACTTCAAATTTTCCCCATTTGAAAAAGGATAGCATAAGTGCCGCTCAAAATGATATGCTTTAAAGTATGGATGCTATTAAATTGCTGCTCTATTTTACATTGCTTTTACATTATAGAAATCATTGTTCCTAGCCAGGCATAGTGGCGTATGCTGTAATCCCAGTGACTCAGGAGCCTAAGGCAGGAGGATCACAAGTTCAAAAGCAGCCTCAGCAACTTAGTGAGGCCCTAAGAAACTTAGTGACCCTGTGGCTCAGTGGTTAAACACCCCTGGGTTCAATCTCTGGTACAAAAAAAAAAATCATTGTTCTTTAAAAACTTACAATATCTTTTCATTTCTGTCTGTTAGACGAAAGCCACTTGTAACAAATATTTAAATTCTGTTTTGCTTGGATTTTTAACAATATTAAGAATCTTATGCAATCCACTTTTTAAAGCAAAAAAGAAGTACTGATATATTTTATAAAGGCCGGTATGACTAAACTTAACATCTAGCAATCTGTGTGATTTACTCCAAGATATTTCAGCTTTCTTTGAGGAACAAATTCTAAATAGAGTTAATTTGCATAACAATGATATATAGAAGTTGATTTTTCTTTACTCATAATAAGACCTATTGTCTGACCTAATGATAGGACCAAAAATAAAAGAAAGAAAACACTTTTTTTTTACATGACATATAATTATGCTATGAAGCTCAAGATGCTTCAAGATATTATCCAGGCAAATAACATTTCATATCAAATATAAAATGGAAGTGTAAATAATAGCACATGTAACTACATTGATTACCTGACAAATAAAAATCAAATTGGTTATCAGTATTTTGCTAGAAAGTTTAGAAAAGAAGCACCCAGTTCATGGTTATGCATTGATGGGAATTCAGAATTTCCTCACTTTTCTCAAAAGCATAAAACGTAAGCTGTCACTCTAAGAATTAGACTATTTAAACTGAATTTCTCACAATTCCTTAATAATATTATCTCCCCCATAAGGAGTAGTTTTAGGTTTGTATTATTTTCCATTTTCTTGCAGTTATTGTCATGAGAACAAATTAATACATATTATGCCTTTCTGTATGCTCATTATAAATTTTGCCTTAAAAACAGAATTGTTTTACCTACTTTTTTCTTGTTTCAATGTTTATAACCAGAAGGAGATATGATAGTTTTAATGCCCAGTGCAGTCTGTGAAAAACTATAAAAATTTAATAGACTCATAAACATAGACTTTAACCTTTTCAATATTTTGCATGTTGATTGGTTACCTATGCTGCTTTATCTCACAGGTTACTGAGACTAAACAGGAAGAATAAGGATGGATAGTTAATTACATGGCACAAGCCCCCAAAAGTCAAAGTCATGCAGTTTCTTCTTATCTGGCCTAGCATATGTTCAGGGAAGCCATCTTGGAATTAAGTTATAAATGGGTCTAGACAAAGATAATATAAGTATTTCTTTGTTAAATGATAGGATGGTAGACACTAAAGGAGATATTGAACTCTATTTTTAGAAATTCCTACATTACTGTATTGAAGTTACTTTTGAAGTATCTTCCTTAATGGGAATAAGACTTATTAGTGACTAAAATGATAAAGGTAGGGAATGGGACATAGCTCAGTGGTACAGCACTTGACTAGCATGTACAAGGCCCTGGGTTTAATCTCCAATCTTGAAAAAAAAGATGATTAAACTAGAAGAAGAGCAGTGTTTTTTTGTCTATACTTAAGGTTGGAAAATCTGTGGACATCCTGGTACACTAGCAATCTTCAGCCTTGCTACAACAACAACTATTGTGTTTCAGGGTGCTGTGAGGTATGTCAAAGAGAATATGTTACTATTGCAGTTGTAATCCCAATGTGTGACTCATTTGTCTTCTTTAAATAAATAAATCAGAAAATATTCTAAGTTGTTTAGTTGATGTCACTCTGAAGCTTCTACAACAGAGTTAATGTCTGAGAAATTGCACATAATGCTGGGAAGAACCACTGAGTGTGCTGTTTATATAAATGTCAATTTTCACATGCATTGCAGTGGGGAAAAAATTACTGTGAAACAATCGACTAGTCAATGCTGAAAAGGAAATTTCCTCTCCAGTCAAATAAATGTCAACAGTGTTGCAATAGTCTTTATAGCTGAAAAGAGAACAAACAAACATAGCAATGAGTTAATATCAAGTGAGCACTCAGTATATGTCAAGCATCAATATAACAATTTTGCATGAATTCCATTTTTTATTTTCATAACAAACCTGTTAGAGAAGTGCAGTTTTTACTTCCATTTTTCAAGTGAGGAAACTGAGACATATGTTAAAAAAGGTCCTCAAATTACCATGGCTATTTAAGATTCAGACCTAGAATTCAAAACTTGTTCCTATAATACAAAAATACTAATCTCCAAAAGTTATACTGATTTCAAAATTCCAGTATGTGATTGGTATTCAATAAATATGCATTAGATCACTGGATGATTCTCAAATTATTAAAACTATATTTCCTCCAGGAAATCTATACCTAGTTTCTGTTATTCCTTGGTAACCCATTTAATTGGCTGCCTTTATTTGGGTTGGAGTTGGGGCTGATATTGTAAGTAGTCATCTCAGCAAGGAGTAGACAGCAAATCAGAAAGTATTTCAGGCAGGCCGACATTGTTTCCAGAGAATGTAGGATTGAGGATCTATAAGAACCATAGAAAGGAGCATGATGTAAGTTCAGGAGGAACTCATAATAAGCTTGTTTTATTCACACACTGCTTTTCTCTATATACAAACAAAAAAAGTAGGGGGGATGAAAGGCCAACATTTAGAGTCATAAAAATTACTCAAGGTCAGGAAAATAATTTGAGTAAGAATTTTTAATTATTAAAATTGTGCCTTGTGCTGTGGTTTTACTCAATGAGTGGATCACATGCCTAGCATGTGTAAGGCACTGGGTTTGATCCTCAGTGCCACATAAAAATAAATTAAATAAACGCATTGTGTCCATCTGCAACTAAAAATAAAAAAACCAGTGCCTTAATTTTTCATTGTATTTTTTCTGGAGATAATCATAAATTCTCAGGAAATTATAAGAAGTAATAGATACCCATGTATCTTTTCCCAGTTTCCCCCCAATAGTTACATCTTACAAACCTATAGTACAATATTGAAAGTAAAGTATCGACATAAATACATCTTGGTTAAAAAAAAATCTAAATTATATTTGCTTATACAATTAGGATCCGTTTGGGTGGTTGCCCCATATTGCACTGATATAACTCTACATCAGTTCATTTCTGTTCCCTGAAAAGCATGACTGACAACAGTGGCAAGTCTGTCTTCACAAGCTTAGCCAGGAAGGCAGCATGCTCATGAGACTGTGTTTCTAACCGTTTCACCTAAGATAAGTATGCTCTTGCATCTCATTATGTTGTTTATTTAAGAGTATAAATGCAGGCTAATTGAGAATGATTTTCTCATTCCTCTGATTATTTTATCAGTGTTGAGGAACATATTTCACACAAAGTATATTTTCCACAAAATAATTGGAAAATTTGCAATAGTGCTGCAAGCCTTGCTTTGTTGAATGCATTTCAAAGAGAGTAAAATACTTAAAGAAAAGAAAAAAAAAAGGAGGACAAAATACATTACATGCTAAATGAGTTTTTGTTAGAGATTCTGGTTTCTTCAAGCTCTGAAAATCAAGTCAACTAAATAGTCACACTTTAAACATCAATGTCTCCACAGGTTGAATTCATACATTGCTATTCAACAGAGGGTCACTACTGAAAATCTCAAAGAGGGCCAGCTTTTATTTGGGAAAATCGGTTACAAAAGCTCTTACCAAACTAATGATTTTGTTTTCCTTCCTTGTCAAAAAATCACAAAAACCCTTAAATTTTCTAATAAGAATTTATGGTCTGGAAGTATTTTTTCATGCTTTTCTTTCCCCCTTGTTTTTACAATGTCATAAATCTCGTGCAATAAAATTCATAATGGGAACAGAATCATCACACAGAATCTTCTTGTTTTGGAGTCTGATTTCCAGCACCTGCTGGTAAACCTTTCCCTCCTCCTTAATTCAAACACAAGCTACTATTTGTAGAACTCCAAGAGAGAGTAATCCTCTAATAGGCAAGGAGCTGAAAAAAGGGGAGGGAAACATTTCACATTGCCCAGGTTACCTGTCATTTGTCCCTAGTTTTCCAAGTGGGGAGTAGAGGGATAGGAAACAATTTTGAGAAGCTTTCAATATGTTCAACCTACCATCTTTTATCTCTATTTAAAAATTTCCACTCTAAAAGAATTCAAGCTCATCATAACTGAATTCAGTTACAGGAGTTTCCAAATAAATACTTCATGTCTAGACATAAGTCAAATAAAAATTTCAAGCACCACAAGTATACACAATATCATTAAAATAGCACAAAGACATGCTGTGTTTGAATATGAATGTATGTTATAAAGAAGTAACAATTAAAATATAGATTAATATATCACCCACATTGAAAATAGTACATATTTCTAGTATTCATTTAATTACAGTTGTGTACATTTTTCTTCCTACCTTACCCTAGTAATTATTAATGTTTTGAACCCATGTCCTTTCCTTAACATCAACTCATCACTTGCCACTTCAACAGTGCTGTGCCCAGAGAAGGTACTCGATAAAAGGTTGTTAAATTGAATGTGGCTGCTATTTTTTTAATCTACAAACTTGCTTATAAATCTGAACACATTTATTCATCAAAAATGAGCAGGGGTTTGAAACTCATATGTTTTATTTGAAAAGGAACTGATCAGCTTTAAGCTACTATTTATGCTGCCCCATTCCTATCACTTTTTAATTTGACACTGAGCTTTGAGCTGGCACTGCAAAATTCTGACAGCCAGAGGAATGGAATCAGGGTCAAGTCACATGCAAAAAGTTCAAGGCAACAAATATTTTCGAATAAATACTCAGCTTTATTTCATATAAGTTAGTTTTTGATGTGTTTTTCAGGAAATTAAAAAATATATAATTGCATACCATCAGGAAGCAATGATAATATAATTTTTACTGTTTTATCTGAAAAGTCATCATTTCTATCACACACTACATCATCAAAAGGTTAAAAGTGAGCAAGAAAACAAATTAGACCAAAATAATATATTAAAATTCTCTATCCTGAGATTTTCCATTTAACTTAACTCATTTAAAAAATACCAAGCAACCACCAGGCACGATGGCACAAGCCTGTAATCCCAGTACTTAGAGAGCCTGAGACAGGAGAATCACGAGTTCAAAGCCAGCCTCAGCAAGGGCGAGGCACTAAGCAACTCAGTGAGACCCTGTCTCTACATAAAAAAACCCAAAATAGGGCTGGGGATGTGGCTCAGTGGTCGAGTACCCCTGAGTTCAATATCCAGTACCAAAAAAAAATAAAAAATATAAAATACCAAACAACCACTGTATGTCAATGTTGGTTATTTTCACAACATATGGACTGAACTTTGGATGGTGATGTGGGAGTTGAAGTTACTGGCATGGTAGTTATGAGATTAAGGGAGTTTCAATAATTGCTCTTTAGAAAATTAGTATAGAATGGGTATTCTAATTGTTTCTCTCACACACACACACGTAACCTTGTAAATTACTGTTACTATCCCCTCCATAGACAAATATTAAAGAGTTTGTTGCACAAAATTTACATTTGTTAAAAGATTTCCTCTCCTATTCTTCTCCAATTTGAGCACAGAAAACCACACAAAAATCAATGTCATATGCAAAGATCACTACCTAACATCATAGTTTTAAAGCACATCACATGTTTAAATAGAGAGAATATGGATTAGGGCTAGTAGTTTGTGTTTGTGTGAAACAATTAGGAAACTCTTTCTATACTAATATATATACACACAGACAGAGATATCAAAACTGATTTTAAAATTGAGTATGTTTCTATAAAAGATTTTTTCTACAAATGTTTGTAATGATTTTGATTGAAAATATCATGTCTCAAGATCATAATTGCTTTTTAATATTGCAGGTGTTTCAGTTACCAAAATACTTGCTTTTCTCCAAAAGATGTAAAGACAATTTTAACCAACAGTCATCAAATGCTTTTAAATTCAGTTTGTTTGTTTTTTTCCCACAACAAATTTTCAAGTGTAGGATTTGATCCCTTTTGAGATGTGAGCCTATGCACTTTCACACTCTCTCACACGGCAATATATGAGACCCATAGCATATAGTGACCTTCAAATGTGCACTAGATGCCTATCAATATTAATGAGATTTTGTCAGTATTCAGTATGGGCAATTTGTGTGGCCGGAAGTGGTCATTGTTTTGTGATTTACATATTGGTTTTTGCAAAGCACAGTGAGTATATCATTTCCAAACTGCACAGGGACCCCTAGAAAGGAAAGGTAATAGATAAATTGAAAAGATTTTATTGTCTTTATTTTAAATTCTTCTATTTGTGAGTTCTTGAAATCATGCATTAATATAGTAGTACAATGTGCAAAGGAAATGCACAGTGATAGCTCCATAAAATAAAATAATTTATAGTCCACAATTTTGAAAAATATCAAGTTGTTCTTATGTATTTTTAATTCATTGAAAATAAAGCTAGCCAGCTTTCAAATACAACACATTACATCAAACTAGGACATGCAGAAGTAGAGCACTAAGGGGTAGAAGATATTTTAAGATGTGATCTTATCAGTTGAGTTTTCACGTAGGTAAGAGGCTGTAGCTCTTGGGGCAGGCAGTAGGCTCTTTGTCCTACACTCCCTTCCACACCAAGATCTTTAGCCCTGCCACAAGGAGGTTAGTAGGTAGCATCAATACAGCCAAGACTTCCATCTCATCCATGGACAATGATCAGGGATGGACAGGAAGGCAAGAAAGAGCTACTTTAAAAATTAGTTTCACTTCTGTGTATAATCTTGAGTTCAGTATTTCTCTCTCTGGGAATAACATGGAAAATGAAGGTGATTAACAAAAGTGTGTTTATGTAGAATTTCAACTACTCAATCTAATGAAAAGTTCAAAATCAGAATTTCAGTTTAAACACACTCAGTTGTTTTTCATATGATGAAAGGAACTCATTTATAGAGAACAAGTCTTCAATAAGGACCAAATCAAGCCTTATTCCCTAACAGTGGCTACAATACACTCGTTTGAACCCAGTCCCTGATAATGCCAATATGTCTCGCAAATCTGATCTTTTCTGTTTACTGTAGCCCTCTACTAGTTCAAGACAGACCACTGATTTAAACCTGACCTTTTTCATGCATATATTCATATGTTCCTGTGGCAATGTATTTTACAGAGCAAAACTCAAATTAATTAAATATGAAGACTACCAATACATCGACAGATAAATTATGAATGGTAAAACATTAAGGCAATATAATACTCCGCTATGCAACAGGTACACCCAGATGGTCCTTTCTACAGCATGGCATCATATGCCATTTGAAGATCAGCAAGCTACCATCCCTAACCCATATTTTCTCTATTTAATAACATACAAAGTGCTTTAAAACTATTATGTTAGGTAGTGATCTTTGCATAAAAGACTGATTTTTGTGTGGTTTTCTGTGCTCAGATTGGAGAAGTATAGAAGGGGAAATCTTTTACCAAATATAAATTTTGTGCAACAAACTCTTTAATATTTGTCTATGGAAGGGACAGTAACATTAATTTACAACATTATTGTTATAGCAGGCTTTTCTATGCTGGCTGAAGCAGGACAAGTTATGGGGTAGTCTCCAGTCTATATAAACATGAGACATAACCAGCCATATTATAATGGACTTCTAAGGTATGTGAAAAATACCTGGGGAAGGTAAGATGCAATCAATATTAAAAATGTTTATATGTTATTAAATACTATTTACAAGAAAACAATGCAAGAAATCAATTCAGTGTGTGTGTGTGTGTGTGTGTGTGTGTGTGTTTTGGAGTTTGGGGGAGCATCACCCACACTAGGTTTTTGACATTTTATAGAAAAATAGAAGTGGCCTAGGCACGATGGTGCATGCCAATAGTTTCAGCACCTGGGGAGGCGGAGGCAGGAAGATCTTGAGTTCAAAGTCAGCCCCCTCCCCACAGCAAAAGCGAGATGATGAGCAACTCATTGAGACCTTGTCTCTAAATAAAAATACAAAATAGGGCTGGGTATGTGCTCAGTGGTCAATTGCCCCCGAGTTTAATTCCCAGTGGGAAAAAAAAAAGAAAAGAAAAGAAATCAAAAGAAAACAACAACAACAACAAAAAACAGTGAATTTTTTTCTACTTTTTCAATGGACTGTTCTGGAATAATAGGGACATAGTTTGAGTAGCTGGTGAGATGAAAAGACATACCTAATGAATTGCTTAATAAGTTGATCTCATTTTTTTCTGCTTTGAGAACAGTCTTTTTCATCTTTTTTTTTTAGTTGTAAATGTACACAATACCTTTATTTATTTTGGGGGGTGCTGAGGATTGAACCCAGTGCCTCACCTATGCTAGTCAAGTGCTCTACCACTTAGCTACAACCCTGGTCCCTCTTTTCATCTTCTCTGTGTGTGAAAGGGGGACTTTGGAAGAGGAGAGGGAGAAGGATAATAGTTGTGAATTTATGTCTATACATTTATACTAAATACTATTGAGTTTCAACCCAAAACAAGCTGCCCAATATTCCTTCCCTTAGCATGGGAAGCTATGTTATAATACAACATTTTTGGCAGTTGAATAAACCATCACTCTTGGAGAGCATCCAAGATGAACCTATTTTATACCAAATCCTCCTTGGTAACAAATACTGTTATAAAGAGAACTCAGTGTACTAACTAGTGAGTTAGATTATGTGAGACATGGTGTAATTTCTATACTAATATTTATGAAAAAAAATCATAGTGGCCTAATGTATTTTTTTAACTGGAATGCACAAAGGTTTAATTTTGTGGATTCAAGGACAGTACTCTAGGTATTTGTAGGTGATTCTCCTCCTCTACTTACTGGAGAGAAGAAATTAATTGAGTTTTGTTTTTGAAACTGTATTCATCTTAGTAATCCTCTAAATTTGGAAATGTTCCACCAAAAGGGCTCTTAACAACAGATACTTTCTTCTCATCTTATAAAAAAACTCGATTGGCTTCAGGTGTATTTTATATTCATTTTTCTTAATGTTTTATTAAAATAAAACATCTGTAAATGAAAAAAATGGAATATTACTATTTAAAAAACTACTATGTGGGTAGTTTTTGAATGGATAAGTGTGTGCTATATCAATTCAAATGGTATTTTTCTGCACTGCTACTTTTTCTTTAAGACTATTTTTTAAAATCTTATGTTTAAAATTTTAAGTACAAAGTCATAAAATAATTTTTTGCTATTCTGAGGTTCTATGTGTGTCTTTAAAAAGATCTGACAGGTGTAAAGATACATCTTTCTTCCCTTGGAAACTGCTTTCTAACCTCCAACTTTTTTCTTCTTTTCTATTCTCTTTTTTTTCCTCCTCACTCCCTAAAAATTGGTATTTTAAATAAAAACTGAAATTTATGTTCTACTTACAGCCTACAGACAATTAAAACAACAACAGCAGCCTGACTGAGGTGCAAGGGAAATATCTAAATGCTAAATACTTCCAAGTGAATACTGATTTTATTAAAGACAAACACACTCATGTACTAACTTAGGCAATTGTTCCCCCTACCCTTTTCTTTTTAAACATAAAAAAATCAATATCCAGGAACAATATTTCTCTTATTTTATTGCTGGAAGGATAAATGCAGGAATTTTGTAGCTTAATTCCCTATTGTTATGCATGCAGAAAACCCCAATTATAAAGACAACAAAACTCTCTTTCCATATATATGTACCTGATTTTCATATTGTACTTTATTTACACATCTGTAGCATGTGTTTCCTCTCCCTTTTTACATCCTTTCTCCCTACACAACATCTCCATTTTCTATTGGTCTAATGTGGTACTGGCAATGAAATGTTTTTGCCTTCATTCCCTTAGATATGAGTAATTATATTGTTCCTTTTGATTCCACCAATTCTTATTTCAAGAGAGAGTTCTTTGTGAAGGCTTAAGAGAAATCAAAGACAAAACTACTTTTCCTACAGACACTTTGATTGGGAGCTGGAGTAGTAGCAACTTCAAGACAAGAAAAGCCCCAGGCAGAAGCCCCAACAATACATGATCTTTAATAAAATATTATGTTCATGGTACAAAGAGGTTGATAATAATATTATAAAACCAAGTAGGCCCTGGTTATATTTTAGGAAAAATAAAAAAGGCAGTAATGGAAGAAATCTTGCTAAATACATATAAAACATATGTATCAGTAATACATATCAGTAAAATATTGATAGTGATGTATATAGATATACATATTTATATAAATATCTCCTAAATATTTGCATATGGCTCCATTAAAGAGTTCAGGATACACTGTATGTTGGTTTCTATATAAAGGTCTTTAGTAAGAAAAACTAATATTTTCGTCAATTCATAATTTTTACAGAATATTGAATGAGGATAAGTTAGTTGGTATAAACCAAAAAGGAACAAACAAGCGTGCTACTATGAATTTTGTACTTTTAGATAAAGCTCTTTAAAATTAGTATTGTTTATAAAATATATTTGTTCATGAGTATGCACACATGTGGCATATCTCACACACAACACACATATGAATTGTTCACCATGCAGCTGTAAATGATTAGCCAATCTGAAAAATGCAAAACATTACATGTGTTAATTAGTAACTATTAAACTTATTAAATAATTTTGCTTTGTCTAACACAAAACAACAACTTCAAACTATGAATTGAGTAGGGCTTACTGCTGGAAAATTATAGTTAAATGTGCAATTTGTTGCTTCTTACGCATCTACCAAATAGTTGGATAAAACATGCCTGTACATATAAAATCTTAAGACAGAACTGCTTCATATTTGGTAAATTACTCCTCAGACACCCCTACAAGTAGCAGTCTTTTTTAATGAAAGGATTTGTAAAATCCAATAATACATGTGAAATTGTATGTAGAAGTGAGACGAAGAGTATAATAAATCAATATTTGCCAAAGATGGCTCTAGGTACTATTTTTCTTCCCCCAAACTCAGATAGGGATGTTTGGAATTTAGTCTTAATAGGCAAATTAAACAGTTCACTTGTGTTTGGCCGACCAGGAGGAGCCTTTAAAAAGAAAGAGCAGTTTCACTTACATATACAATCACCTTCCAATCCTTCATCAGAGGAATGGGGGCTCACTTACCAGAAAGGCACCTGGTATTAGTTGGGGAGGAGGAAGGATGGATGAACCAAGGGAATATGGAAGCCTCGGGAAGATCTGAGTCCAATTTCAAAAGGGGCAGCTAGTAGAAAAGACTGGTTGAGACAGAGACACTCTCAGACATTATTAATAAAATTGCATTTCCTGAAATAAAACCTACCCCTAGTATTTCTCACCATTCAGTGTGTGTGTGTGTGTGTGTGTGTGTGTGTGTGTGTGTGTGTGTGTATTTTGGGGGCATGTGTGAGCACACAAATAGTCCTCCTTGTGTGTACTAGTGCATTTCAGGGCTGATTTGAAAGGCCAAAAGTCAGATGAAGAGAATCAAGAATCAAAACAATGACTAATGATTTCTAACCTGAAGTAAAGCAGATGCGCTGCTCACCCGGAAAGTGCCTCTGTTAAAACACTCCACTTCACTCACAGTATACAATAAGGCCAGGAGAAGAAAACAGATATAAATTTTTTGGAAAAATGTTTTATTTAAACCTTTTTAATCTTTTACAACAATAAAATATTGCGTCAATATAAACCCCTTGACTAAAACTGTTCACATCAAACATTACAGCGAATTGTTTTCCTTTCGACACCCAACTCATCTTTGAAAGAATTTCCTTTTAAACACAATGCAGACTTTATTGAAAATAAATAATTGTTGGCAACTGCAATAGGCAACTTGAATAAAATAGTTGAAAAAGCAACTCTTAATGAAAATAGCGTTTATTATACATCAGTTACTAAATGAATAAACTAAATGATCTTTTTTAAATTAATAACTTCAAAAACGTTTAATATACAAAACTGTACAATTATAAAGTCGGCAGCAATATTTGGGTTAACTCAGGTTTGACCATAGCACTTAACTGTAAAGGAAAAAAATCAAACAAAAAACTCCAATTTGTGAAATATTAATTTGATGTGGAAAATAAAATCCCAGAACTAAAACCTAACTATCAACAGAATGCAGAGGCTTGACAAAAAGAGTAAAAGGGTCCGGGATTTGAATTAATACATGCTCTTCGACCTGCAGCTGGGGGAGACACAGTGTGGAGAACCAGAGGCCTGGCAGCCCATACTAGTGCATCCTCAACAAGGGGCCCAAGGCTTTCTGGTCCTTAGGTAGTTTGAAGCTTTGTCTAAGGTTGCTGCGCCGGAAAGTCGAGCCCAGCGACCAGCCCTGGCGTGCAGAGTGCCCAACCAGATCCGGCCAGCGGCGGCTGGGTGTTGGGTGCTTGGCGCGCCCAGGACTTGTGTGCTCATTGGGAATGAAGTGCACCTGCGAAACTGGCATGTGGACGTGAGAGCTAGTAATAAAGCCACCGCAAATGCATATTTTTGGGATCTCTACACAGCCTAGCGAGATTTTTTTTTGTAGTTTTTGTTTTTTCGTATACAGTAATACGATACACACCGCTATCTACACACACACGTTATGCACACGCACCCACACACACACGCACAGAGACACATACACACAGAGAGATAAAAATAATAATAATAATAATAAGCAGAAACCTAGCCGCCCAGGCGCTACCTAGCTTGCTGGATCTTTGCCGAGGGCTTTCACCAGCTGTGCTTGTCAGAGCCCACTCACAGAGAGCAGTATATACACGACAGAGGAGCGGTAAGCGGCTGGACCAGTGACTTTTGCCAACCATCTCATTGTCGTTCATACCTAACAGAGTGTGCCTCTCCAGCCACTCTCTTGCAACCCATCCTCGGGTTTCTCATACAGAGAGCGGCGGTGAAGTGGAGATGAACTGAACTGGGAGGCACTGGCCCAGTCATTCGCCTTCCTCTCAGGTTCTTGGTCTCCAGCAAAAGCAATCGCTTGGGAAGGCAGTCTTTCCTCTAAGGATGAATAGCCCAGGTGGGGTCATTCAGGCACTCAACCTGGCTAGGCTAGGGGACCTTGAGGAGCTCCATGCACAGGCAATGGGGACCTCAGTAGGTACAGAACCTTTCCCATACCTCAGGCCACCTCTTTTCCTGCGATCTATAATGTGCAAGTCTGATGGGACTCCATAGTTGGAGGAGGAAGGACAGAAAGCTGTGAAATCGCCTCTCCCACTTAGCGCTAGTTTGCAAACCCCGTTGGCTTGCCCATTCTGCCCATCTTAGGCTCTCCACCCCCCGGGGAAAAATTTAACCAATATTATTATCAACAACTCTCTCCATTGTATCATCTCCTCTCCATACAGGTTTGGGGTAGGGGTAGTGGGTGGGTGGGTAGGCATTTTTCTCCTTCCTCCTCCCAGTCTCCCATCCCTTTCCTAAGCAATTAAAAAACCATCAGCTCAATGAAAGAATAATAATAATAATATCAATAATAGCGTGGAGTGGTTGATTAGATACAAATTATCTCACAAATATTGTGTACAACTTGTAGTAAAACACCTCAGACATTTAGAAACGCTATAGAAGTTTTAAAAAATGCAAAACTAGTCTATTGTAAAACAGATTTCACCTGAAATACAGCTGCTATAACCAAGGCGCTGAAGGGTTATTCAGAGGCACACATCTGTCTTCCCACCCCTTCCACCCCCACCCCCCCATTATCCCAACTCCTTGCTCTTCCTAGAGTGGAGTGATCAAACAAACCTTACTCAGAGTAAACAATACGTATTGATCAGCATAAAAGGTTGGAGGGAAATTGCCAGGGCGGCAGGGAACACGAGGTCCCTACCTGAACTGCTTAATATAACTGCATCAGAGTTGAGAAGCCTGAATGTGTGTGTGTGTGTGTGTGTGTGTGTGTGTGTGTGTTTTCTCAGCATAAGTTAGAACCACCTCAAACAAAAAAAATTAAAGGAAAGAAAGAAGAAAGGAAGAAAGAAAACTAGAGAAATAGTAATAATATAGAATATTAAAACGAAGAGAAGAGAGTGAAAGAGAAAGAAATCCGCGCTGCTCCCAGTGCGGCTGGCCTCCTCGCTTCCTCCAGTCAGAGATCGTGGCATGATGTGTCTGTTTTCACGGTGTGAGAATAAACCTCATGCGGCTGCTGATCCCCTGGCGGAGTCATTCTTTTCTCTTTTTGTCTTCGATTACAGAACCAGACACGCACCACTTCTTTCTCCAACTGGAGGCTGTCTGCCAGCGAGGAGATCTCCTGCGCTGCAGGCTTGGGACACTTGAGGAAATGCGTCTCCAGTACGCCCTTGACACTCACCTCGATGGAGGTTCGCTTCTTGCGCTTGCGGCCCTGGGCGGCGATCTTGTCAATGCTGGTCGGGCTGCCTGTGGATGAATCCGCTTCTTCTAGCCACTTGTTCAGCAAGGGCTTCAGCTTGCACATGTTTTTGAAGCTCAGTTGCAAGGCCTCAAACCTGCAGATGGTGGTCTGGGAGAACACGTTGCCATACAATGTGCCCAGCGCCAGCCCCACGTCGGCCTGCGTGAAACCCAACTTGATTCTTCTTTGTTTGAATTGTTTGGCGAACTGTTCCAACTCATCCGAGGTTGGCGTCTCCTCGTCTGAGTGGTCCTGGCAGTGGTGTGAGCCAAGTTCGCCATGGTCCGGGGGCTCACGGAGTACAGGATGCAGGCTCTGTGTGGAGGCGGCTGCCGGCGGTGGGGTGAGTCCCCCATGCTCCAGCATGCCGCTCACGGTGAAGCCCGGCTGTGAATACACGTTAAGGGGTTGGCCGCTTGACGTGATGGACGGGTTTGGAGCCGGGCTCGCCCCCCAGGCGTTTGGGTGGTTAGTGTGCGGCGAGTGGTGGGCTACGTGTGGCGAGCGGTGATGGATGATCGCACCCAGTTGCAGGTCTTCACGCCCCGGCTTCACGTCCTGCTGGTCCAGGGGGCTGGTGGCTAGTGTAGAGGACCAAGGGCCCCCATCGCTCAGACTGGTCACCCAGTGATGCCCGAGGGGATGCCCATTGCTGGGAACTCCCTGCAAGTAATCACTTTGGAGAAGTTTTTGAGGATTGCGGAAAGGACTCCCCTGCTGCATGCCCGCAGAGTCCGCATGGACTAGGGAGCTGGAACTGAGAATGCTGTAGGGATTCGAGGCAGCTGTGGCCATGGTCGGTGAGGATCCCCTACTAGTTATAGTGTGGCAAAGGGAGCAGCTTCAGCCTTTGACATCTACGGTGCGGGGGAGCCAAAGCCGCCAGTGGCGGGTTACCGGCACTGGCCATGGCCAATTGCAGTGCATTTTGGCCTGGCCAGGCGTGAGCACAGCCAATGATGGCGCAGGAGGCCGAGCTAGCTTTCCAAATTAGGCTGGCGAAGCTCCGGAGTTTCAGTGAGACCCAAGCAGGAAGTGAATCAATCTTTGGGTTCCATTGGCTGCCTAGCGCACAGTGGCGGTGGCTCTTTTGGTTAACCCTTTCCCCCCTCCCCCCAGATTAAGCGGGTGTTTGTGGTCCTGGAGGGGAGGATGTATTTGTGTGAGGGTATGGGGAGTTGAGGCGGCAAACTGGGATTTTTACACCTCCATTTAGTTCCTTTAGATTGTCATTAAGAATGAAAGAGAAAAGTAAACAAGTTTAAATATAATTTTGATTGTAATACATAAGGATTTTTCAGATTCACTCAGCATTCTGGTATAGTGTGTACCGGGAACTGCAAAGCAAAATGCCGCTACAAACTTTGAGGAAAGCAACGACTTCTACAGGAGCCTAAAATCAATGAATTCATGAATCCATTAAGAGATACTTCAGTTTATTTTATTTATCTCATTTATCGCTTATAAGAAACACGATTGCAAGTACTGAAAATATCTGAGAGATATCCAGTTTCTTCCGAAAATCGAAATATTATAAGAAAGTAAAATTTAATGATTGTGGCAAAATTTAGTTATTTTGAAGTTTAAGTCCCAATTCCGCTGGTCTTTTGGAAGCCTAACTTGATTACTACTCCATGTCAGTTCCTGTCAGAAGTCCCACAACTTCTGAGAAGCGCTGCTTGCTGAAGCGGCAGCCCTCATTCACACTCACCTCAGGCACTCAGTGGACCCACTCCCAGTAGATAAACAGGAAAATACTCACTATTTCTCACATGTTGCCGTCCTCTTGAAAAAATGTTTAAAACATTCACCCACCGCTCCCCTGCTAAACTTAAGAAAATGTAAACCATTTACCGTGCCCAAGAAATTCAGTGAAAGTGAGGCAGTGTGGCATCAAATACGCTCACCTCCTCCTGCCCAATTCCTATCCAGCTGGAATTTGCGTTCAGCTTGGGAAATCTGGACTGTTTTTTACATTTTGATTAGAAAAAAAGAGACAAGAAAGACTCCTATCCTTTTAAGCTTTTATAAATTTGTGAAGGACAAGTGTGTGTGCTCCACAGCCCCAAACAAAATCTATGCTTGGAAGCAGAGTTGCAGAAAAATGCAAAGATTTTAGATTTACTCTGTTTGAGAAAAGACAACACCCGATATCCAAGACGAAATCTGAAGTTTAAAAACGACTTTCATAGCATAATTTTGGAGGTAACCTAGCTGCATAATTATATTTGCACTTACAGAAGACGGCATCAGAGTTCGCTTATTGGTTTGAAATTCCATTAAATATATTGCAAGAGCTCCTAGGTTAAGCTTGATTTAAATTTGCATACATTTTCATATATTTAGCAGAAATAAAAGAAGGCTTGCAGCTACCAGAAAGTCATTAAGGCATTAGTTTCTCTAAGAAGACAGATCTGAAGAAAATAAGAAAAGTAAAAACAAGGTGAGCTTATTCTGCCATTCTTTATATACTAAAAAAGCATGTATTTCCTGTGAAATTAGTGATTTCTTAGCAATAGGAACTAATATTAGTAAATGTAAATGTGTTCATTAGGGAGGAAAACCTGGCATCTGGTGGAGATCTATTTCTTTCTTTCTATTTTTTTCTCTTAAAAAAAGAAACACTTAGTAATTATTGGTGGATAGGATCATTTGCTATCTTCCCCCTCCCCCCATCCCTCATTGAAATTGTAGCTTTATTTGCTGATGTCCTATTGTAAGGGCTTATCTGCTTTTAACCTAGAAATTGATTCTCTCTCTCCCTCTCTCTCTCTCTCCTCTCTCTCTCTCTCTCTCCCTCCCTCCCTCCCTCTCCCTCCCTCCTTCCCTCCCTAGCTCTAGCTCTTGCTCTCTCTTCTTTCTTACCCTTCTCTTCTGAGTACACACTGCCTTTTTCTCTGTGTCTGTGTCTATCTTTTCTCTTTTCTGCCAAGGAACCTCAGTTCTTCTAACAGCCAAATGTGTGCATCTTCCTTTGCAAAAATACAATCTGATTTGTACATGAAATTCTACTTCCTGAAGGAAATAAGAACTTATTAAAATCAAACAAATAAAAGTTTTAGGTTCTCTATTAGAATCTCTTTTCAAGGATGCATTTGGCAGTCTTTGTCGGGTCAGCTTAGAGTTCAAAGGGAAATGCATTGTAGAAACTGTGCGAAAATTATCAGGATCATTGCCGTATTGTAGTTCCCCACCCCCAGCTCACAGCTGCATTTGGGTGAAAGAGCTAATCTTAGTTTGGTCATTCAAGGAGTTAAGAAAATTTTCAACTGACAAGGGTTTACATGAAGAAGGGACTCTCTCTCTCTCTCTCTCTTTCCAATTCTTATTTGCTTGAGTTCTTAAAATCAACCTTCCTCTTGCTCATGGCCTCTACTTCGGATACCGGGTTTTGCCAGCAGGGCAAAAAGTGGTTCAGACCATTTGCTCTAAAGTTGCGGGTGAGAAGAGTAACAAGGAGGGGGCATTTACATACAGAAACAGGTTTTTCACAGCCTTGTCTTAGAGTCTTTAAGAATCACTTCTGTCAGGAGCAAAAACCTTCATCATCATCCTCTCTCTCTCTCTCTTTCAATTTACAAATTGTTCACATGAATACAGATGCTGCCTATTGAATTCAGGTGCAGTCACATCCTATAGCAGCTGTGATAGAATGTTCTCTTGCATGCATCTGGTTTTTTAAAAAATATCTGCATATAGTCAAATCTTGCTGTTTTAACTAATCTACTGGAGAGGTTTCCTTCGCCCTCTCCTGTCAGTCTAACTTCCCAAGTGTAACAGATGCCGCTCTCAAGCGCTCCTTTCTGTGGCTTCTCTTTATTTAGCCTCGCATATTTCTCCCCATGATCTGGGTTTCCATAGAGAGAGGAATAAAAGGGGGGACCATGGTCACAAATCCCCTGCCCCATGCAAAATAAAAGAGCCTCATTCAATAGACGACCCCGTCTGGACATGGGAGAAAAATAAGTGCATGCGAAGCTACTGTTGCAAAGAGCTGGTAACTTATTTTTCATAGACTGCGTTTTGCCTTAAACACCGAGTTACCATTGGCAAATTTGCTCTCTCCTCAGCAGCTGCACTAAATACACATCTAGCAATTTTCCTCATCCAGATCCTGAAGTTCACTCAGGATCCTCAAATATGATTCTTCCAATCACTCTCCCAGCTATGGTTTGAATAATATCACAATGGCAATGGAACCTACTGGGCTGAGACCTCTGAAAGTCGTCCTAGAGAAAGTTCAGCTTTGAGGTGGATGAACTGTAATTGCAGAGAGTCTACCACCTATCTCCAGCAAGGCAGCATAGGTTTGAATTCTTGGGATAGGCAAATATTTGCCACTATCTTAGTTTCTGGTTGAGTTGTCCGCACACTGCAAGTGCCACCTGGTTTTATGCATCTCCCTTGCTTCGTTTTTTTAAGGAGACAATTCAGTTTGCAACTAAAAGAAAGTTAGGTCGGCTTGATTTATTTGTATTCGTTTGTATTTGTCACTTGGAGGTTAGTAGTTACTTTCCTTCCTCACTAGGTATAAGGATTCCTGAGAGGTTTTGCAGAAACCCAGGCCCCTCTGTTTCCACACAAGGAAGGACACACAAAAGAAATTAAGCAGATTAATGTGGTTCAGGTCGCACTCCTGTGGAAGCATGAGAGCATGGCTGCAGCTGGGCAGCCTTCAGCCTGCACCAGACTTCTTGGAAAAGCGCCCCAGCCATGGGGATTATGACTTGCAGATTCCATATTTGAGTGTAGATTAGAAATTCTCATTATGCGTACAAATTGCAAGAGGCGAGAGGAAGTAGGTCTGGGGCTGGAGCTGGCAACAATGTGTGGAGGTGGGGATACGGAAAGAAGTCCAGAAGGACAGATTTGACTGTTTGTAATACACATGAAGCTCCAGACAGTAGGACATTGTACATAGATATGGGCACAAGATTGAAAACTTCACCTTCAGCGCAAGTTCACTTTGAAAACAGGACAAGTTTGGAAAAAATTGATATTTTCTTTTTTAAAACCCAGGAGCTCATAAGGGAAGGAAAATAATTGAACAGTCTCAAAGCTGCAGAGAAAGAAGCCTTTTTCCTGGTCTCTGTACACTGAGCTCATGAAATGTTCTCTTGTGAGACACAACCGCCCTTCAGTGCACCAGCCCACTATAGCTCTACATAAACTTCTTTTTTTACTTTGCTTTTCTCTTCTTTTTTTCTCTCTTTTTATTCTTCTCTTCTTTTGCATCTTTATAGGCACAAAGTAAGAGACTAAAAATCTCTTAGGGAAGAATGTTAAAAAATGAATTTAGACAGCATGAGCAGACACTGGCCGAGGCTGACTAAAGCTCAATTAGTTCAATTTTAGAGTCTCTGTTTTCTCTACTTGAACGTGAGGAAAATTATGTTCAAAGAAAAGAGAAAAAGAGGGAGAAGGGAGAGAGTGACAGCATACAGCAAATGATGCAACATAAATGCAGTAGCATAAAAATAGAATACTCCTCATGTAGCATTTATAACAAATACCTCAATCTGCCAGAACTTTAGTTACTTGCTTAGCAAAACTGAATGTGGATGGGGGAAGCACTGAGGTATTGTGTGGCTAGGGCCGCTGCCAGTAGGATGGTTAGCAGACAGGCAGGGACAATAGAGACCTTCAGTACTGAGGGAAAGGATGCTTCTTAGGATAGTTAAGGGACAGGCAGGAACATTAGAGACCCTCATTACTAAGGGAAATGATGTTCGATCCCACAGCTGCGTTGCCCAAGTCGCGCTGATCCACTCTCAGTTTTTCTTTGGTGTCACCTCTTCCCTTGCTGTTGCTTTTGTCAGTGGGTGAACACTTATCTTTCATGGAGGTTTCCAGGGAAAGAACTCTTAAGAAGACAGCTATTGTGTACTAATCAGCATGGCTATCATTTTCCAGGCATCAATATTTGGGATGTCTAGGAATCATTATGGGCATGTGCCAGTCACTTGTTTTGCCCTGCAGATAGTCTAGTTTTCAGGAATTCAATTGACAATTTTACAAAATGCAGACCCATGTGGAATTATCCTTTTTATATTTTTTAAATGAAGTCCCAGAATATTTATATATTTAAACTGTTGTGGTGGTTTTAACATTTTGATTATTCTCTTAAAGTAGGAAATGGTAGCAGTATTTAAAGACTAGAAAAAAATAGGTATAGCAGTATGATCAATCAATGGGTTGGTTGTAGAGATAATCATTTACTTTAAACTCTACAGATTGGTATTTGAGGCACTAATAAGTCATGCAGTTGAACATTAGATGATTTTATGATCCACTTTAGTAATTTATAGAGCTGCTCCAAATTGAAATTCATTTCCTTCTTCATGGACAGATTTAGGTTTTTTTTTTAAAATATCTTTTTGGTTGTTGATGGACCTTTATTTATTCTTTTAAATGTAGTACTGAGGATCAAACCCAGTGCCTTACACATGCTAGGTAAGCACTCTACCACTGAGCCACAACCCCAGACCCAGATTTAGGTTTTAAAGTGTAAAATTCTAAGAATGTTCCAGCTTCATTTATAATTATGTGTTCCTTTAACCTTCTCCCCTGGCTAATTAAAATTTCAGTAAATATTATTTATCTGAAATGGTGAGCATTCCAAGATCCATGTGTTTATGGGAATATAGGATGTTTGATTATATATTGAAATATAAGCTACTTCTAAAAAAGTTTTTGGTAAATAATTTTTTGAGTGTCCAGGGCTCACACCACAATTTTTGAGTCCCATAATGGGCAAGAATCTAAGTTTATCTCATTAGAAAATGAACAAATAATCAGATTTAATCTGCTGTCATAATTCAGAAATTTTGATTATTATTATTTTTCTCAGGTATAGAGAAGGTAAAGAAGGGGACTGGGAACTGAGTTGTGTGAGAAAAATTCAAACTATATATAGGTATATATATATGCATATATGTGTATAGATAGACAGTGTGTTTCGGGTAAAATACATTTTGCACTGACATTTTGGAAGCCCATTTTAAATGAGAATAGTAATGCTTCCTGTATTATAATTGTTATTTAGTTACTTCTTCTGGGGAAAGAATGTTGTCTTTATGAATGTTCTTAATATCTCCCTTTCCTATAAAATTTATTTCCATTTCTTGTGGAGACATCAGTAGGGTCATCATGTGTGAACACATGTACATGTTCGTGTGTGCAAGTCTGTGTATATATTTTATACCCAAGTACATTCTGGAGTCTCTTTCAGAAGAATCATGCCACTTACTGGGTCTTTGCAATTCTTGGTTTGCTCCCTGCTTGCTTCTCTGGCTGTGACTTTGCAGTAGCATGCTCCTTATTTTGCTGTTTCAGGGAACTCACATTTGTTCCAATCTAACAAGAGCTATAGCCAATGAGAATCATGGAGCTGCCCCAAAGTGCCAGACAAGGCAGTGGCAGGAAGGGTACAATCTGGACAGCAGCAGAGCCCCTCATCTTCTGAGGAACTTGGCTAAGATACCAGGATGAGTTGGAGCACTATGAATTGATCCTGGTTTCCTGGGGAAGGGGGGACCTAAATACAGGTAGTTTGGTCAGGGTCATATGGAGTGTTCCTCTGAGAAATCATATCTTAAGATAGCTCAGTGGATTATCAATTCATTGGGCCAAATGATTTCTATTGTGAGAACAGGGCATCTGGCAAAAGGAGCTTGTTTTGACAGTCAGGAGACTCTCTGGACCCCACAGCACCCTCATCTTGGCTGCCTCTTGTCTTCTATTTGGAAAGGGATCTGAAAGGTTCAAACAAGGCAGATTTCCCACTGTTGGAAATAGAGGGAGGGAGCAGGGATCTAGAAGCAAGGCACCAAAGCAGCAGTGCTAGGTAGGGGCCTTTAGGGGGCTTTCTCACAGTGGTCTGCAGCTAGTTCTTTTGGAACAGCCTTGGGCTTTTTTGGTCTGACTGAGAATACTTGTCACTGGGCAGCCTTGGCATCTTGCGTGGGCAGCCCCTCCTAGGTCCAAGACTCTTTTTGACACTTGAACATGCTTAAACCCAATGTCTCTCTCCCTAGTCCTGCATCAAGTTATGATGCTCAAGGTACTGCTTTCTCAGGAGGAAAGAGTCAGCCAGATGCTTTGTGTCATCACATCTCTGCCTCAGTGACCCCATCCCCTACAGGGTATGTGCTCTGGAAAGCAGCATCCCCATGACTCTTCTTTTGTATTGAAGAGATAGTCACCCTAAAATATTTTGTCCAGCCACTAGGATGTTAATTCAGATCACGTTGAGAGAATGAGGATTTTAACTTCTCTAATCCTCCTTTTTAAGAAACAAATTTCCTGTTTTTAACAACTCAAATTTCTCTTGTACAGTCTAAATAATCATTTTATGTTTCTCAAATGATAGTAAAAACGAGAATTTTTCTTTCCTCACATATCCATCCTCTTCATACTACCACTTTTGGAGAAAGATTTGGAGTCACATTTACAAGTTAAACTCTAGTTCAATCATATCTGCATTCACATTCACCTTTAAATATATTTCCCCTGATGGTTGATGTTAACATGTAACCATGTATATTTCTTTTTCCATAAACAAATGTTTCACTTGTGCTTTTGAGTGTATGTGTGAATGTGTGGGTGTATGAGAGAGAGAGAGAGAGAGAGAGAGAGAGAGAGAGAGAGAGAGAGAGAGAGAGAAACAAGGAGAGCACAAGAGAACACTAGCTAGAGAACTTGAGGGTTGAACCTTTGCTTACTGAAAAACAAACCTATTTGATTGTAAATTACCTTCAGTAATGATCTCAACTCAAGAGTATGGATCTCAACTCTACAGATGCTGAATCACAGAGCTGTGAAAACAGTTTTCTTTTAAAATTTAGTTGACAACTTTGTAAAGAACTGAGATTTGTCTTATATAAACACATTTGTGATGGATAGCATTTAAGTTCCTCCCTCTTTATGCCCCTTAGAAGAGAGTAACTGCATTTCAAATATATATATATATATATATGTATATATATATATATATATACATATATATATATATATTCTTCTGCTTTGCAGTGCATAGCTATGCAACACACATCACTCATATTCGAGGCAGAAAACATTTCTGTTAAGATCTATTTACTTTTCTGATGCTTTTACTAATAAATAGCTGAGAACTTCATTTCAGTTACCCTGTAGCTGGAGATAGAAAGGAAACAAAACAAACTAGATAATCTAGCCAAATTTTACACTGCAAGTATGTGTATGTATGTAGGTGTGTGTATATGTATGTGTATGTGTGTGTGTATATATATATATTTGTTTCCAATACCATCCAGGAGTCAACAAAATTTTCTAAAGAGGATAAAAATAAGTCAAAACACACGACTAGAAACACTTTGGGAAAAGACAAAATTTTTTTTTCGGAAAATTTATTACTACAAATGGAAAGAAACTAAGCTCTACAGAATTACTTTTAGTGACATGCATTAGAAATATACTTACCCTTCTTTTTTCATGTGCTTAGAGTAAATCTCATCACAGACAATAAAATATAAAATTCGGTTTAAAATTCTATCCTATCACATTTTAGAAGAGGTATATTTTTACGTGCTATGAAAGAAAACCAGAATGCAGTTACTGGAATATGTGTAGAATGTTGAGGAATGAGTCCATGGCATATTTGGTTAAAAATAGTTTAATTACCTTTTACTAGCATTTAAATATTAATTTTAAATTCTTTAAAATAATTGTTTGGAAATAAAATTTATCTCAAGGAGCATTACATCTTTATGGGAAGATGCTTACATTTGGTGGTGATTTTTTGAAAATAAATAATGTTCATAAAATAAACTATCTCTGATAAATGATGGAGGATTGCTGAGAGAGATAATTTGTAATTTGAAGGGTTTCTAGCTTACATTCTTATAGTTGGACTAATTTCTGATATGTTGGATTTTTTTCTCATTTGGTGGATTTGCTAACTGCTTTGAAATGACTAGTAGTGTATAAGTAGATTGCAAGTAAACCTAGTGAATTAGGATGATTCTCTATCAGTTTAATTTATGTTTTATAGTTAGTTTAGCATTCTGATTTGATTGCCTTAGTAATGTGAATTGCCTACAGCTGCTGATGATACAGCTTTAATTCTGTTTTAAAGGTCATGTAAACATGTGCCTGTAGCATAAGGAATGCAAATTCAATTCCCTTTTAATGTTTCCTCACATTCACTTCAGAGTCTTCACCTAGAAAATTAGCAGGATTTAATATAAAACTATTTTAATGTTATGATTTCATTAAAATCCTTTTTCAATGCTTTACTTTTCCTTTTGCAGGGTAAAGAAGTCTTCCTCTGCTTTGAGTGCATAGCTCATGCAACATACATCACTCATATTGGAGGCAGAAAAACATTTCTGTTAAGATCTATTTACTTTTCTGGTGCTTTTACTAATAAAGAGCTGAGAACTTCATTTCAGTCTCCCTGTAGCTGGAGGTAGAAAGGACACAAAACAAACTAGATAATCTAGCCAAAATTTAGACTGCAAGAATGTAGAATCTTCTAGTTACAAGTTATTTTCACAAAATGAACACATGATTAACAATGGGCTGTGGAAAACAAATATTGAGAAGAAAAAAGCATTTAACATAGAGCTGACACAGAGCAGAGATGTTTAGTTGTTTTACATTAATATGTAAAACATATAAATCATGGCCTCAAGTTTCCATGGCTTAAATATTGGTTGCTATGCAGATAGTTTATTTTACGTTACTTTTTAAAATATATGAATCCCCTGAGAATGACACAAGATTATGCCATTAGATCATATTCAAATTTTTAGAAGTGTTCTTTAAAAAACTGAAGAAGTCTTTACAAAATATGCAGTTGTTAGTGGAAGAGAAAGTCATTTGGGAATGAGAAAAGTGGATATGTAAAACATACCAGTTGAAATAAAGTAGAAAGTTTAACCCAATGCTTGTGGCAAAACCATTGTGCGATTTTATAATTTATACCTCTGTTCATCATATTTCTGTAAGCTGAAACATTTTTGCAATGAAATTCAGCTGGAGATCATGTTTTCAGATATCTTTCCTCTTGGGTTGGATTGGCCAAATGATTGGAGTGTTAAAATCTATGTCTGTAGCTATAAATCTATATATCTATGCACACATAAATTTATTTGATATCAGTTTGGTATTATAACAAACATTTTAAAAATCACATATAAATGAAGCCTGAATGTGATCAGTCTCAAATATTGTTTTGTTTGGTGTTGAGGAACAGTAATTCAAAAGTTTGTGCTTTCTTCTGTGTTGGTGTTTTAAAATTGATGCAACGCAACATGTGAATAATCATGAATGCCAGAGGAAAGGGCTGTGATCATGAACTTCTTAGGTGCTCATCTAAACGATTTTTTTCAAATTTTGCCTTTAGTTTGCACTTTTGAAGCACTTCTCCTTTTCCCCTCTTCTCAATAGCAGGGAACTAAAGAATCAAAGTTTACAGTTGAAGTCTGGAGAAAATGTTGCTTTTCATTAATGCTCTGGACTGTATCAATATAACACTGCCAAGATAGATGATTGATGACAAAATCGGCATAAAAATAAGCTCCATTTTTGTGATTCCCCCGCTTGCCTTATGTAAGCTAGAAAGTTAGAATTTAAAGTGTGGAAGATGAGTTTGTTTTGATTTTCTTTTTGTTTTTGCATAGTCTTGATTTTAGAATGAAAGCCACAACTAGGAAAGCTGTATTATACATAAATTATAAAAATACCGTTTATGTTTTGTCTTTGAGAGAAAATTTTTAGTTATGATCATTTTTTGCTTAAGGAAATTTAAATTGTGCAATGATGAAGCCCTACATATTTGCTTTAAGATAATTTGATATTTTGAACAATAGATTCAAATGATCAGATTTATAATTATCTTCCTGATTTAAAATTGTAAGTAGTCTGCTCACATGTGTCCTTTAAAATACACTTGAATAGTAAATAAATAGGACTCCCAAACTAGATTGTTGCATGGAGATTTATATGCTGTGTTTGAACAGAATGATCATCACTGACTCATTTGCTTATGGACATTTAATGTCACATTAGGCAGATTGTACTGCTTCCACAAGTGTCAGTTTCCACCTAGGTACACATTTTTATTTGATGGTGATATCAACATCATTATTCTGGAAATTGATACAGAAATATAGTGGAAAGTTAACTGCATGCTCTTGCACCAAATCAGAGAACACTGTTCATATGTGAATGGCATTTGTCTTAGGCTAAATCTTTTCCTGGAGTAGCTACTCTGAGGAAAATATTTTTTAAAAATTAACAACCAACTCTACCCTCTGCCTGCCAACAAAAAATCTGTGGCATTTTTATTGAACCCAGGCATTCTGTAGTCTACTTGCAAAACTGTTAATGGCTACGCTTTCTTACATTTCGTGTATATACACACATATCCTGAAAACAAATCAGGGTGCTTTTTAATGCAGCTAAACTGATTGTCAATTATTTTCTGATTTCTTTAAACTGCAACCAATTCCTACAATGTTGTAATGTCCTGTAACTTTCCCTATTGAGCAATGGTACTTTCTATGTGTATTCTGAGCATGAATCATTTGAACACAAACAAGTTATATAGAAGCAGTTTGTAGCTGATTCTATTAATTTTATGCTTACTAACTTGGATTTAAAATAAAGAGGTTTAAATAACTATTAAATTTAAAAAGACATTTTAAAGCATCTTTGGTAGTTTCTTGTTAAATCTCTAAATAGTCATATAGATGGAAAAAATTCTTGTTATGTGTATTCAGAGAAACTTTACACATTTACTTAAAATCTAGTTCACTGGAATAACTGAGAGAAACAATGTGCTTGAAACAATGAATCACAATTCAACATTTCCTAATAATGTATGTTCTTGTATGTTCTACTATGTGTTTTTCTTCGTTATCTTCTTATATCTGAAGTTCTATTCCCACCCCCCTTCCCTCCGCCCCATGTATTTGATCATTTCTCCAAGTCCCTTGGCTGAACCAATCTCTTTTCATGCAGAGGATAAAAAGAGAAGAACTTCAAAGTAGGTTCAGGTAATTAACAGCTGAGGGGAATATAATCTAAACCATAGGCCCTGCTTTGCACCCAGGCTGGCTCTCTGAGCCAGCCGGCAAGGGAGTGACTATTCCCTATAGCATCTAAATCTGCTTCCTCTGAACAGCTCTGCCAGGCCTCCAGTTATCACATCTGCATTTCAAACACCATGGCTCTGGCATTAATTATTAATTAGCCTACAGTCACCCTAGAGGATTCAAGTTCCAGTCTGCACATACTTATTCATTGACCTCTATCTTAGTTTTTGTTGGGGGAAAAACTCAGTAGAATGCTTAATAATTTCCTTTCTCCTAGACCTTCTGTTCTAGTTTCATGGAGGGGAAACAGCGTGTTTTCCAGTGGGAATAATCATGGAGTAGCCCCCAAATTTGTTTACAGTAAAATCTTCTGTCAAAATTTGAGTATATATAGGAGTGAAATGATGTATAGGTAGTATTAAATGTTGAAAGGTAATTTTTATTGTTCAGCAAATTGACTGGCTATAACTTCCTCAAATTGGGAGATAAAGTCATGAGACAAAGCCAAATATTCTTTAGTTTTCAGCACAACTGCAGAGCTTGTGATGTTCACTAAATTTTATCCTTGAGTAAAATATGTATATGATCAGTGAAAATTGGTTGTAGGTACAGCTGAAAGCAAGAATGTCCAATAAAATTAAACACAGAAATAATTTTTTTAAAAAATAGATATTCTCACCTTTGGTTTATTTAAAAATAATTGAAAGGAGTTCCTTACTTGCCAGTAAATATTTTGATGCATATATTAAATTATTATGTCATTTGTGCCAATTCTTTAGACTTATGTGTGGAAGCTTTTATAGACTAGTACAGAAGTTAATTGAGTTAGCTAAGAGTTAAGCTGGGTTTATATCTCATCCTTATCCCTTACTATCTGACCTTATATCCTATATCATCTCTGAGACTTGACTTCCCTTTAGGAAATGAGGTAGCATTGTGGTACTGCTATTAGAATTAAATGACATAATGCATAAAAAACACTCATCATCATCACTAACATACATTAATGCTCAAAAGGTGTAATTATCACAAATATTGTTCCATCATTTTATTGTGAATTTTCTATGGTTTGTGTTAATTTCATTTTATTTAAATTTCAATGTATGTCCTTCCCAATATGGTGCTTTAGAACAACCATATATGAGCATGTCTCCTGTTGTTATACTCCTAAATTACTGTCACCAGTGCCCTTAACAACACTCATTTGCCATCATAACCATGTACTTCTTCAAATCTATATCTTGTTTCCTTACTTTGCTTTATGGCAGTTCTTTTGGAATCTACTCATACTGTTGAAAAATCTCTCCCTTTAATACAGGAGGCACTGTAGGGCTTTCCCAAATATTTCCACCTTTATCTTGAACATTTGTAGTCTCTTTTGGACCCACAGTACTTTTCAACTATCTCTTTTCCCTGTAATTCATCAAGAAATCATTTTCAGAAGAAATGTGACAAGAGTGGGACTAGGGCACATTTTCTTTGATTTCAAGTATCAATAAATATAATCAAGCTAATACTTTATAATTAATTGTACAAGATGTTATTTCATATTAATATCATAAGATTTCCTTATGTCATCACAAATTCTTCCTAAATATTTATGTAAATTTTCCTTTTTGGTTGATCTTTTTGATTATGTAAATACTGTAATTTATATTTGAACCCAAAGGTCTTTGTAAATATTTTGATTTTTGTTTTTGCTCAAAGATGTGCATGTGCACGTGTGCGCGCGCGCACACACACACACACACACACACACACACAAATCTTGGTTTTGCCACCTCATATGTTACTGATCCTAAGGAGGATTATGCCATGACAAATTAAAGATCATTCTATATACTGGTCCACACTGTAAAAAGTATTGATTCAAAATTTGATTTTTTGAAATATCTGTTAAGCTTTACAAAGATCCATTAGTCAACATTCTATGGAAACTTTTATTTCAAGTTATAAATTTCTTATCATCCAGTAAAAATTTACTTTCATATCTACCATGTGAAACACATGGGATTTCAAAGACAAAAGAGACTTTATATGATTATATAATCCAGGCCCCTAATATTAAATTAAGTTATTTGTTAAAAGAGCACCATATTCATAGCAGTTCTCTACAGTAATTTCATCAGAAAAAGAAAGAATTGGTTTAACATAATGCTTTTTTAGTGAATCTATGATAGATCCTAATGAATATTCTAGGAATTATTTAGGTTCTTATAAATTTGTAAAATAATAATAACATATCTATAAATAACAACAATCAATGGTTTAAGAAGTAAAGACATTGAATTGTTAATAAAAAGCTTGTGTGATCGTATTTTTATATGGAATTACATGAATTAACACAGGTAATTCATGTAATTTCATACATTTTTAGTTGAGCTACAACAGGTACTTTCTTTGGGTAATTATAGAATCCCAGTTCATCATCTCCATAGTCATGTCAACCAGCCCTTACATATATATATATATATATATATATATATATATACATATGTATATATATATATGTATATATATGTATATATATACATATATATATATATCATGCTTGTTCATAGTTCGAGATTTGTATAACATTATTTGCAATTGTATTGGGATAAAATTGTAAACTATTTCCAAAATACTTTTGAAAACTTTGAACAATACAACTATCTCATCTTTTTGATTTTTCTATCCTAAATACTGCTGTTTCTGAGTAATAAACATGGAAATATTTTATTTTTAATGAAATTTGTTTTGACTCTGTGGTTGCCTAAATAAATATCTGCTCCACCATGTTACCTACTGTCTTTAAGAAATGAAACTTAACTTTTATGATAGTAGTAGTCCAGGAATTTGAATAATTCATATTTGTGTTCAAATTTCATTTCTCTCTCTCCCTAGATCTAAAGGAACACAATTGAAACTCTCTAAACCTCAGTTTCTTCTATAGAAAATGGAGATAAAAGGACATAGTTTACTGGATTATCTTAAAATTAAATAAAGTAGTATCTGGAAAATGTCTAGATCTATTTCTACCATAAAGTAGAGCATTCAGTGAAAGGTAGTTATCACTTTTCTTACATAAATGTATATTTCAAAAATAACAGGGGTTTGTGTTTTAGCTTAGTGGTAGAGCACTTGCCTAGTATGTGTAAATCACTGGATTCAATTCTCAGTACCACATATAAATTAAAAAAAATAAATAAAAGTCCATCCATCAACAATTAAAAAAATAAAAATAAAATAAAAAATAATAGTTTTATTGTCAATGGCAAAAAATGTAAAAAATTACCTATTTGCATGGAAAAATGTATATTACATTCTATGATTCTTTCAGTAAATTATATTGAATATAACTGATATGTTTCTTAATTGTCTTGGTAATCACAAGGAATTCTCATCTCTGTGCTCTACTGTCATATGGTAATACCCTTGGGATAGTGATGTATTAAAAATCATGCTTTTCCTATTCTTTAAATTGTTAGAAGCTGCACTTTTCCAGACTTTTATTTTGACTTCCCTTGTTTTATGTTTAAAATTTTTATGGTTAAATATAGCTTCCTGTAGTAGCCTCAACCTCATTTTTCCATTTTTATTTAATCTGCTATAAGCTCTTCAAAACAGAATAACAGCAGCCAATCTGCATTGTGCTTTACAGTCTATAAAGGTACAATTGTATCTAAGATCTCATTTGACATTTTGGAAAGAATAGACATAATTATCCTCAGTTTACAGATGGGAAGTGTGGAGGCTCATAAAGTTAAGAGATTCATCCTATGTTCATATATGAATACATGACCAACATAACTCCACATCATGTACAAACACAAAAATGGGAAGTTATACTCCATGTGTGCCTGATATGTCACAACACATTTTACTGTCATGTATAACTGAAAAGAACAAATAACAATGAAAAAAAGAAAGTTAAGAAGTATGTCCAAAATTTAACAGCCCAGATTCAAGCCTAATTTCTAAAAATATATTTTGACTAATCAGTTAACTTCTCTTTACATTTGTTATGAATTGTAATTCACATGCCATCGATAAAATATAAGTGTACAATTTAAACGCCCTGTGATTCTCCAGGCTGAGAAATAAAACATTGTTGAAAGAAGGTATACAAATGGCCAATATGAAAAATACTCAACATCATCAATAATCAGGGAAATAAAAAGTAAAGCCACAATGATATACCAACTCAATCTACTTAGAGTAGCTATAATAAAAAATTTAAATAGTGCTGATAAGGGGGTGAACAAAGGAATGTAAATTTTTTTTTTTGGTACCAGGGATTGAACTTAGGGATACTCAACCACTGAGCCACATCCCCAGCCCTATTTTGTGTTTTATGTAGAGACAGAGTCTCACTGAGTTGCTTAGCACCTCGCCTTTGCTGAGGCTGGCTTTGAACTGAAGATTCTCCTGTTTCAGCCTCCCAAAGTGCTGGGATTATAGGTGTGTGCCATTGCGCCCAGCTAGGGAAATGTAAATTCTTACAATCATTAAAGGAAACAGTATAAAACAGTATGAAGTTTTTTTTTTTTACTTTAAAAAAAGCTAGAACTATAATATGATCCATTAAAAAGGCATCTGGACTCCAGTGTTTATTACAACATTGTTCACAACAGAAAAAAATGGAATCAGCTGAAATGTTTGTCAATGGATAAATGGATGAATAAAATTTCACATACATATACAATGGGATTTTATTCAGCCACTTAAAGGATGAAATCATTTCACTAGAAGCAACATAGATGAAATTGAAGGAAATTATGTCAAGTGCAATAAATGAGGCACAGAAAGAGAAATATAACATAATATCACTTGAGATATCTAAAATCTTGGTTTCATAGAAGTTGAAAATAGAATAGTGGTTATGAGAGGCCAGGGAGGGTAGGGGGAAGGGAAAGATGAGGAAAGATGGGCCAATGGATACTAAGTTAGAGTTCAATAAGAGGAATAAGTTCCAGTGTACTATTGTACAGTAGGGTGATTATTGTGATAATGTATTCTAAATATATATTTTTAATGTTAGGAGACAGGAATTTGAATGTTTTATCCACAAAGAAATCATAAGTGTTTCAGGAGATATATATGCTTTCTCTGATTTGAACACTAACCAACTTACACAAGTATCAAATCATCATATGAGTATTCTTCTATATGGATTCTTGTGTTCATAAACTCAGATTTTTGTTGGGCTTATCCATATAGGATTGAAAATTTTGAGACGTAGGGTATCTTCCATTTCACTAGATTATTCTAAATTATTTTCCAAAGTGTTGTGCTAATTAATGACTCCTTAACTCCAATACCCATTCAGGGTGTGAGATTTCTCATTGCTCCATATTATTGTCAACATTTAATATTTTTAGATATGTAAATTTTAGCCAATCTCGTAGATGTGTATATATGTGTATATTTGCAATTATTTGCAATTACATAATTTCTAATAAGAATAAGGTACATTTAGTATATTTGTTGACTAAGTAGATTTTTTTTCTGTTTTGATGTTCCTATTAAGTCATTTTCATGTATTTATTGGGTTACATTATTTTATACAGATTTGTAGTAATTTTTTGTCTTGAAAAAGATCCAATTGTTGGTTATAGTTTTTCAATTATTTTCTTCCTTTATGTGCCTTACCTTTTTACTCTCTTAATATGTCTTTCAATGAATATAAATTTTTAATTTGAAAAGTCAGAGTTATTCATCTTTTTCTTTATACCTAATCCTTTTTATGGGTTGGGAAATATTTTCTTCTTTTAAAAACATAAAGATATACTCTTGTCATCTGAAAGCTTTATTGCTTTGTTTTACACATAGCACTGTAATCTCCCTTGGGTAAATTTTTGTGGGCCAGGTACGATAAGATATGTGGAAACTGTTTTATTCATCATTATGTATTGAAAAGATTGTTTCACATTGTTAACATTGTACAACTAAGAAGATTCTATCTGCATTTACACATTTCAATGGTCTGAAATCTGTCTCACTGGTTTATTTATATACTTGTACCAATATAATATTATTTCTATAATTTTATAAGCCTTGTTAACAAATTTGTCCCAATTTGATCTTTTACTTCTCCAAATATATTTTGCCTATTTATAATCATTTGGTTTTACATGTAATTTTAGAATAATCTGGTCAATTTTTGAAAAAAAGCCAATTTAAATATTGATTGGGATTTCATTGAATTTATATATGCTTTGGCTATCTAGGTTGTTACAATCCATAAAAAATGGTATCTTTCTATATATTTAGGTCTTTACACTTTCTGTTAATAAAACATTTTTTATGTTTTTCCATATAAGTGTCGCTCATTATTTGTGAACCCATTGTGCATGTAGGTAATGCTTCAAAATAATATTTTATAAAGATCGTTGATATTGTATAGAAATACAGTTAACTTTTGCAACATGTTGATGTTTTATTTCCATCAACATTGCTATTCTTTTATTTTCCTTAATTTATATGTTCTTTTTAGAGAGAATTTTGCCTTTTTATACATACATGGAATATAACTTATTCTAATTAGGATCCCATTATTGTGGTTGCACATGTTATGAGATTTCACTGGTGGTTAATTCACACATGTACATAGGAGGGTTATGTCCCATTCATTCTACTGTCTTTATTATTCCCACCTCTATCTCTTTCCCATAATATTCTATATGAAGATTTAGTTGGATTTTCTAATTACACAAGTATGCAAAATAGATATAGTAACAATTTTATTTATTCCCTTCAAATTTGTGTAAAAGTGGATTATTTTTCCAAATGTTCACTACTGTGCAATATGGTTATACGACCCAGACCATTGTCATGTGACTCATTTGTACAGTGGTCTTTCCATTCATCAGTACTTGTATTTGGTCTATATCTCTTATATTAATGATTTGGGACCTGTATGTGGGATATTCTTTGGCTAACAGCATGAGAATGAATATGATGTATCCTCCAAACAGAAGCTTTAACTGTCATTTTGTTAAGCTTCCTAAACTCATGTGTTCTCTGTCTGAGAAAGAGTATATTCAAGCTGGGATTGGAGTTTAATACTGGACAAAGAATTAAGAAGACTGTGAAGCCAGGCAGATCAGAGCAGAACTGCAACCAATCCACAATCTTTACATAATGTAACAAATAAGTGGTGTTGGAATACTGGAGTTGTCATAATAAAAGCTGAAATAAAGTATATTTTTCTACCTCTTACTTTTGTGCCAGTTATTAAGCTATAGTCTCTGCTTCAATTTTACCCTTCTATACTCGTGGTCTGGGGCTGAAGCTACACACAGTACATTTTTCCCTTGTAAGCTAGTTCTGCATTAGGTTTCACCAATCGTGAGCACTGGAAGGGGTTTTAAGTTTGGAGAAGGGGAGGAGTTTGTTTTTCCTTCATTTCATCCTGTTCGTATTTGTATCTTTCTAGCAAAGGCTTTTTATTTCAGCAGTGGCATTTGTTTTGGGTAGCAATTGGTGTGAGTGTTCGGCATTTCTCCAGACTCCCAGAGTAAGCCTCATTGTGCTTCCTTGGAAGTGAAAGCATAAGCCTGAATCCTTAGTCGCGCCTTACTCTCAGTGGCCTGAGTTCCAGCTGCATGAAGTCCCTCTTCAAGCTCCTGAGTATACCGTCAGTTACCAGGCAGCACCCCAACATAGAAGGTTTTATTCTTGCTTCTGAAGGTTTTTTTTTCCAGCTTTCTATGTTCTGATAAACATAACCTCTTATCTTTGCTTGCCTCCAATTCTAGGGATGTTATTTGTTCCTGCAAATACTCTTCCATTACCTCAGTATTCAAAATTTGCCTTTTCAGTCTTCTAATATATCTTTTTATCTAATTCACATTATTAAGTGTTCTATGCTAAATTAAGCATTTTATTGACAATTTACACTGGATACAACCTGTAGTATAATTGGTCTTGGTCTTGTTCTTTATGTTAAATTGAAAATATTTAATGTGTCATCAGTAAGTATGAGTTTACAGTCAATTTTGGCACTTGTTTTGCACTAATGAAGGTCAAAACCAATGTTTCACACATACTAGGCAAGCACTCTACCACTGAGTAATATCCCCAGACCTGGTACCTGGTACTTTCATTTAAATAATATTGATGGGGTTCCTTTTTATTCCTGGTTTCCTAAAATATTTTATTATGAAAGAATACCAATATCTATCAAAATTTTTCCTCTTATATGAACATATCATATTTTCTTCTTTTAGTTTGATATGATTGATTTCTGTTTATTAAACCAAAATATTGCATTTCTTGAATAAAATCAACCTGACCATATTTAGAAATATGTGTGTATGTGTGTGTGTGTGTGTGTGTGTGTGTGTATACTGTAGAAATCAGTTTCCAAATATTTTAAGATATTTGCACATATTTTTGCAGGTGAGATTGGTTGATGATTTTACTTTTTGTCTTCATGTTTGTTCCTTTGAAGTAAAAAACACATGGGATCTTAAATATTGTGAGCTATTAGTCCAAGGTTGTACACCAGATCTCTAGTACTTTTTCATCTTCTTTGACTGAAACTCTATACACATTGAACAGTAACTCCCCAGTTTGCCCAGCATCTGACGACCACTATTATACTTTCTTTTTTTTCTTCTTTTATTTTTATACCTTTATTTTACTTGTTTATATTTATGTGGTGCTGAGGATCAAACCTAGTGACTTATGCATGCCAGGCAAGTGCTCTACTACTGAGGTACAGCCCCAGCCCACACCATTATACTTTCAATTTTAATGATCTTGATTTCTTTAGATACCTCAACTCAACAGTTAAGAAAAACTTAAAACTGAAACCTTAGACTGAAACTGAAAATAAACATAAGAAACATTTCAGGTCACTAATCTTGGCAATGGTTTGTGGAACCATATAGCATTTGTCTTTCTTTGAATGGCTTATATCTCATTGTATAATGTTCTCAAGTTTCATCCATATTGTCTTATATAACACCATTTTTTCTCAAGGGTACATAATATTACATGGTATGTGTGGACATAGAAGTTATTTCCACTTCAGCTATTGTGAATACTGTTTCAATGAATATGAGGCTATAAGTGTTTCTTAAATTCTATTGGCTAAACATCTAAAGGTAAGATTGCTAGATAATATGATAGTTTTGTTTTTTTTTTTCTTTTTCTTTTTCTTTTTTTTAGTAATCTCCATATCATTTTACATAGTGATTGCTCTATTTTGTGTTCCTAGCAATGTTATAAATTGGTTCCACTATCTCAACATCCTCAACAATACTTGTTATTGAGTGTTTGTTTTTATAATAATCAATCTAACAGGTATGTGGTGGCATCCCACTATGGTTTTGATTTGAGATTTGTGATGATTATTGATTTTAAAAGTCTTTTCATACACCTGTTGGTCTTTGTATGCTTTTTTAAAATAAATGTCTATTCATTTGCTTATTTTCAAATATTTTCTCCTTTTCAAAAGACTGTTTGTTCACTGTAATTATTTATTCCTATATTATGCAGGATCTTTTCTGTTTCTTTTTTTGATGGAGTGTTACTTGCCTATTTTACTTTTGTTCCTATGATTTTTGTGTCAATTTCATTTATAGATAGATAGATAGATAGATAGATAGATAGATAGATAGATAGATAGATACATGCATTTTTTTGGTACCGGGGATTGAACTCAGGGGCAAAAGACCACTGAGCCACATCCCCAGGCTTATTTTTTTATGTAGAGACAGGGTTTCACTGAGTTGCTTAATGCCTCACCATTGTTGAGACTGGCTTTGAAATCATGATTCTCCTATCTCAGCCTCCCAAAGTGCTGGGATTATAGGCATGTGCCACTGTGCCCGGCTTCATTTTTCTGTATTTTGATGTCCAGTTTTCCAAGAACCATTTGTTGGAGAGAATATTCTTTCTGCATTGTGTTGTCTTGTTGAAGATAATTTGCTTATGTATAAGTGGATATATTTCTGTGTTTTCTATTCTCTTCTATTGCACCATATGTCTGCATTTATGCCAATGGGATATTTTTATTACCATTCTTTGATAATTACTATGAAATTAGTATGAGGTCTCTAGTTTTGTTCTTTTTTCTCAAGCTTGTTTGAGATATTCAATATTTATATGAATGCTAGGCTTTCGAATTTCTGTGAAAAATGCCAGAAATTCCAATACAGAGTGTGCTGAATTTGTAGGTATATGTGTACAGCATGGACATCTTAACAACACTATGTCCCCCAATCTGTGAACATGGTAGGTCTCTCCATTTAATTGTGTATTTTTAAATAATTTTAGCAGTGGTTTGTAATTATCAAGGTAAAATTATTTTGTCTTCATGATTAAGTTTATTATTATGTGTAATTTTCATGGTGTGGCAAATGGGATATTTCTTTATTTCATTTCTGCATTGTATGTTTTTATTAATATATAGAAATGAAAGTGATTTCTGTATATTTATTTTTAATTCTGAAGTTTTGCTGAATCATTTACTGGTACTGACCATATTTGCATTGCATATTTAAGAGTTTTTTTGTTTTATTTTGTTTTATTTACTAAAAAGATCATGTCATTTTGCAAACAAAGTTACTTTTATTTCTTCCATTCAAAGATTTGAATTTGTTTTTCTTCTTTAGTTGCTCTGATAAATATATACAGCATTCTTGAACAGAAATGGCAAGACTGGGCAACCTTGTTTATGTTCCAGATGTTACAGTAAATATTATAACTTTTAAGAATTGTGTATAATATTATCTGTGGGCTTTTCATATATGGCCTTTATTATGTGGAGTAATTTTATTCTGTGCCTAGTTGTGTTGTTGTCCATTGAAGCTCATGTTGGAAATATATCCTCCAATGAAAGAGAGTTGGGAGGTGGGGTCTAGTAAGAAACGATTAGGTCATTAGGGCTCTGCCTTCATAAATAAGATATTATCTTGGGAGTGGGTTAGTTATCATGACAGTGAGTTTGTTGTAAAAGTGAGTTTGGGGTGGAGCACGGTGGCACACGTCTATAATCCCTGTGGCTCGGGAGTCTGAGGCAGGAGGATCACGATTTCAAAGCCAGCCTCAGCAATGATGAGGTGCTAAGTAACTCCATGAGATTGCCTCTAAATAAAATAGAAAATAGAGCTGGGGATGTGGCTCAGTGGTTGAGTGCCCCTTAGTTCAATCCCCAGTACCCTCCCAAGAAAAGTGGGTTTGGTCCCTTTTTATCTATTTTTAAATTTTTAATTTGTTATTAGTTATACATGATAGTAGAATGTATTTGACATATTATACGTACATGGAGTATAACTTCACATTCTTCTGGTTGTACATGATGTAGAATTACGTTGGTCATGTAATCATATATGCACATAGTTGGTTCCCTTTTGCTCTCTTTCTCTTACAACCCCTTGCCCTTTTGCCTTCTCCCATAGGAAGATGCAAATCTCACAAGATGCTGGGACCATGATATTAGACTTTTCAGCCTCCAAAGCTACAGGAAGTGTGTATTTGTGTATATGTATATATATATATCCCAACATTTGGTACTGTGTCATAGCAACACAGAGTGGAATAACACAATCAGTTTGAGAACTAGTATCATTTCTTCATTTAATGGTAGTTTCAAATATTGAAGTGATCTGGTCCTGAACGTTTCTTTGTCACAAAGTTGTGATTTCTTATTCTAGCTTCTTAGTATTTGTAGATCTTTTCAGAAATTTTTTGTGCATGATTCAGTCTTGCTAGGTTGTATATTGACAGGAATTGTTTCATATCATGATCCCTTTTAATATCTATGACATTAGTTGTAATATGTACTTTTAAATTTGTGATTTTATTTTATTTACATATTCTCTTTTTTCTTAATCTATCAAAAGATTTATGTATTTCATTGGTATTTTCAAAAAGCCAAGACTTAGATTCACCAATTATATTTATGTTGCTGTTCTACCTTTTAATTTCGTTCATTTTCACTCTAATCATATTTACTTCATTTTGCTAACACTAAGCTTCCTTTGTTCTCTTTACTTAGTTCCCATAGATATATGTGGTTTATATAAGATGGTTCTTCTTTCATAATGTGGGCCTTTATCATTATAAAATTTCCTTTCTGTGCTGTTTTTGTTACATCAGATATGCTTTAGATATTGTGTTTTTATTTTCATTCACCTCAAGATATTTTTAGTTTTTTGACTTATTATTCCTCCATTGACTATTCATAAGTATGTTGTTTAATTTTCACATGTTTCTGAAATATCCACTTTTCTTTCTGGCATTATTTTTTCTTTCATTCCCTAGTGATTGGATAGAAGAACTGGCGTGAGGGCTGGGGTTGTGGCTCAGTGGTAGAGCACTAGCCTAGCACATGTGAGGCACTGGGTTCGATTCTTGGCACCACATAAAAATAAATAAAACAAAGATATTAAAACAAAAAAACCTGGTGTATTCTCAGTCCTCTTAAAACTGTAGACTTTTTTTGTGACATACTATTTGATATATTAGAATAGAAACTCGAGAGAGAAGATCAATACGAAAACAACACTGTTAACACTGCCATGAACAAAAGTATAGGCCAAATGAACCTAAGAAATATTTTGAAAACATTTAACCCAAATTTATGTGGAGGACATATCCAAACAACAGCACTTTTACTTTTTTTAATGTTGAAGAGGAGGGAGAATGTTCCCTCTGCCTTTGAAGAGAATATGTGTTCTGTTACTGTTGATTTGAATGTTCTATAAGTCTGTTGAGTACATTAGATCTACACTGTTGTTCACATTATTGTGAACAGAGTTTTTAAATTGGTTTTCTCTCTAAATATTTTATCCATTATTGAATATGGGTTATTAACGTATCCTACTATTAGAATATTGCTATTTATTTACCCACTATCTATATTTGCTTCATATATTTAGGTGTTCTGACATTTGCTGCATACATATTTATAATTGTTATATTTTCTTGGTAAATTGATACTTTCATCCTTATAAAATGTCCTTTCTCTTTTGACAAGTTTTGCCTCAATGTCTATTTTGTCTTATAACAATATGGCCCTTTCTGCTCTCCTTCTGTTACCATTTGTATAGAATATAATTCTCTTCTTTTATATTCTATATCTGATCTTAAAACTAAAGTGAGCCAGGCGTTGTGGTGCACGTCTCAGCTAGGGAGGCTAAGGCAGGAGGATTGCACAAGTTTCTGCAGGATGTGGCATGACAAGAAATAGGGAGCATATATGTGCCTATTTTGATTTTTCTCCCTTTGCCCTTTGCTTTCTTTCTTTCTTCTTCCTTTCTTTCTTTCTTTTGTATCAGGAATTGAACCCAGGGACACTTAACCACTGAGCCCACATCCCTAGCCCTATTTTATTTTTTTGGTACTGGGAATTGAACTCAGGTTTACTTGACCACTGAGTCACATCCCCAGCCCAATTTTGTGTTTTATTTAGAGACAGGCTCTCACTGAGTTGCTTAGGGCCTCCATGAATTGTCAATTGCTGAGGCTGGCTTTGAACTTGTGATCCGCCTGCCTCAGCCTGGCAAGTTGCTGGGATTACAGAGGGGTGTCACTGTGCCTGGCCTCTCTACCTTTTCTAATGAACCTCCCAGTATTCAGTCACTGGACCTTCAATTTGATGGTCTTCAATTAATTCCAACCTTAATAATCTCCCAAATGCTCCAACTCTAAACAGACATAACAGGATAAAGTTTCCACTCTCTTAATACTCTACAATGGGAATGAAATTTCAACATGTAATCCTTGCTAGACTCACTTAAAACATCCAAAGCATAGCAGAAGGTTTTGTTTGCAAATTCAACTCTTTTATTAATTCTAAAAAAATTCTGTCCCTTATATTACTTGTATGGGTAGTTTTAGTAACCTGTGTATTTCTAGGAATATGTTCCTTTTGATGAAATTTTCAATTTAGTGTGTCATAAATATATTATTAATAATATTTTATTATCTTTATCATGGCTTTCGCACTTGTAATTTTGTCCTTTTTCCCCCAAATACTGGTTGCTAATGCTGATTTTCTCCTTTGTTTTTGCTCATTTGTCAGAGGTATGTCTGTTATAAACTTTTCAGCAAACTGCTTCTCAGCTTTACTGACCTTCTCTATTTTAGATTTGTTTCTCAATAAATTTCTGCATTTATTTTATTTTCCTTTTTACTTTGAGCTTATTTTTATATAAATATTTACAATTCTTACAATGGTTTAGTAAACAATTAATTCCAACATTTATTTCTCCTCTAACATAAACATTTTGAAGATATCCATTTCCTTTCATTGTTCTACATTAGCTTCTTACCACTTATTATAAAATTATTTTTTCACTATTATTTAGTGTTACCATTGATTCTAAAATTACTTTTTCACTACTATTTAGTTTACAATATTTTATTTTTCCATTATTTTCCTCACACATAAGTTATTTAAATGCATTTTATTCCTTTCAAAGCATATGTAGATTTTCTGGCTATTTTATTTTTATTGGTTTAAAGCATATTTACATTGTGATATAAGAACACATTCTGAATAATTTTGTTCTTTTGATATGCACTGCTAATAGCTTTGAGCATGACTATATAGTCTTGCTTTCAAATATTCCATATAATCTTGAAAATAATATGTTCTATATTTTAAGGAGCATGGATAAAACATATGCATTAAGTCAGCTTTGTTAACTAGGTTATTCAAAATTACATTCATTTTATTATTTGGAATTCTTTCATTTGTATTAACACATACTGCTTATACAAATTAATATATTTCACTGTGAAATTTTCACCCATGCCTATATTGTACATTGTCCATATTCACTCACTCTTATTCTCCCCTCTCATCACTTCCTTCCAGCCTTTTCCCAGTTCCTAATAGACCCTCTTCTACTTTCAGTCCTTTCTTGTTGTTATTTGCTTGTTCACACTGATGAAAAACATACAGTAATAGTCGTCCTGTGTCTGGAGATGGAACATATATGTATTTCTTGTTTTCAGTTTCCCGATGGCTAAAGATACTGTGAATTTTATGTAAGTGTTGAAAAATCGTAGTTTTTCTGTTAAGAAGTTTCTCCTGAGAACATCTGCCAGTATTTGATTTTATTATTGTTGTTAATTTTTTTGTGTTCTTTCTATATTCTTCATATTATTTCTCTGTTAGAGGAGTAGCTGGCAAAGACTTTGTCCTACTCTGTAGGGTGATTGTTTTGTAACTCTTTTTATTATTTCCTTTGCTTTACATAATCTTTTTATTTTGATGTAACCACTTTTGTTACATCAAAATTCTTGTTTTTGTTTTTTGAGCTATTGGGATTTTATTCAGCAAACCTTGTTTGTACCAGTATGTTAAAGTGTTTTCACTAGGATTGCTTCTAATAGTGTCCATGCTTCAGGCCTTACATTAAGATCCTTAATCCATTTTAAGTTGATTTCTGTACAGGGTGAGTGATAGGGATCTGGTGTCAGTCTTCTTCATGTTGATATCTAGTTTTCCTGGGATCATTTACTGAAGAGGCTAAAATTTCTCTAGTGTATGTTTTTGATACTTTTTTCAAGAATCAGTTGTCTGAAGATGGATGGATTTATTTCTGAGTCTTCTATTCTATTCCATTAGTATGTGTCTCTTTTTATGTCACTACCATACTGTTTTTGTTACTATGGCTCTGTGTACGTTTTGAAATCAGGTATTATGTTTACCTTTTTGTTCAAAATTGCCCTTCTATTTTGGTTCTTTTGTGCTTCCATATGAATTTTAAATATTTTCGAGTTCTGTAAAGACTGTCATTCTTATTTTGATGGGGATTACATTGGCTGTATAGATCACTTGGGTAGTATGTTGATTCCAACAATATTAATTCTCCCTTCCCATGAATGCAGTAGGTCTTCCCAAGGTCTAGTGTCTTTTTTTTTTCAGCGTTTTATAAATTCCATTGTAGAGTTCTTTTTCTTCTTTAGGTTTTCATTCTAATGTGAATGGATTCTTTTTCTGATTTCTTTCACAGTGATTTCATTATTGTTGTATTGAAGATCTACCAATTTCATTTGTTGAATATGTGTCATTTTCTTTACTATGTTTATTTGTCAGCTATAGCAATCCTTTGTCTTCCTAAGCACACCCAATAGTGGTGTCTTTATGTTTTTCTATATATATAAATCTTTCATCAAACACAGATGATTTGACTTCCTTCTTTTCTATCTGTATATCATGTATTTCTTTCTCTTACCTAATTAATTACTTTTGCAAAAATTTCTAGTAAATAATTGAATAAAACAGTTGACAATGTACATGTTTCTAGTTCCTGATCATGAGGAAACACTTTCAAAATCTCCCTGTTTGATATGATATTGACTATATGTTTGCAAATATAGTCTTTAATATGTTGAGGCATGATCTTTCTGTACTAACTTTTAATATTTCTGTATTCTTATGTTTTAATTTGCCTTTCATAAATAGTACATAATAATTTTTTAGTTTTTAATTAATCCAACCTAGATATTAGTTCCCACCAAGGGAACATTTTATTCATTTTCATTAAATGTAATTAATGGAATATTTGGGTTTTATATCTACCAAATTATCTTTTTTTTGTACCAGGGATTGAACTCAGGGGTACAGGCCCACAGAGCCACATCCCAAGCCCTATTTTTTGTATTTTATTTAGAAACAGTCTCACTGAGTTGCTTAGTGCCTTGCTATTGCTGAGGCTGGCTTTAAAGTAGCGAGTCTCCTGTCTCAGCCTCCCAAAGTAGTGGGATTACAGGCGTGCGCCATTGCACCTGGCTTCTTCTGTTTTTAATACTGTATTCTTTTTTTTTTGAAATGATGAAAACTTTATTGTATCTTTCTACAAAATATACATAGATCAAAACATCACACTGTACTCTGTAAATATGCATTATTTTATTTACCTATTTATTTACTTTTTGGGAGATACCAGGGATTGAACTAAGGGCACTCAACCACTGAGCCACATCCCAGCCCTATTTTGTATTTTATTTATTATTTTTTTTATTTTTATTTTAATTTTTTTATTTTTCTCAAAAGTTGCATTTTAATACATGTTATCAAACATGATAGAAAAAAACAAATTTTCAAAAGCTGTACACACTGTTCACTGAAAACATTTGTTGAGGCAAATAGAAAAAAAATTGTTACAATCATAATTTTTCTAACTTTGCACCAAATTATAAGCAGATTACATTCTTCATATTAAATACCTTTAT
>CM053417.1:61678947-61795996 GCA_028644305.1 Xerus rutilus
GTCCAGTGTTTCTCTATTTCTCTTATGTTTCCCATTCCCACCTCCCTTATTCATCAGCTCCACTAATCAGAGTTACCATTTGGCCTTTGGTTTTTTGGGATTGGTTTACTTCACTTAGCATAATGCTTTCCAGTTCCATCCATTTGCCTGCAAATGCCATAATTTTATTCTCTTTTATTGCTGAATAATATTCCATTGAAGGACATCTGGGTTGCTTCCACAGTTCCAATCAATAAATGGGCTAAGGAGCTGAATAGAAACCTCTCAGAAGATGATATACAATCAATAAACATATACATGAAGAAATGTTCAACGTCTCTAGTCATTAGAGATATGCAAATCAAAACTACCCTCAGATTTCATCTCACCCCAGTCAGAATGGCAGCTATCCAAAATACCAGCAACAATAAGTGCTGGCGAGGATGTGGAGAAAAAGGTACACTTAAACATTGCTGGTGGGATTGCAAATTGGTGCAACCAATCTGGAAAGCAGTATGGAGACTGCTTAAAAAACTTGGAATGGAACCACCCTTTGACCCAGCTATCCCACTCCTTGGCCTATACCCTAAAGACTTAAAAACAGCACACTACAGTACAGCAACCACTTCAATGTTTAATACTGTATTCTATCTACTATTTTTGTCTCTTTCATGTTTTGTTTTTCATTCATTACATGATTTTATTTTTTATTTTCTTCTTTTAGTTTGGAAATTATGCACCCTTCATTTATTTAAACTTACTGAAATCAAAATGCTTTCTACTGTATTATCTTTGTTTTCCTATTCTAGAGACAACAAGCATATCAGGACTTCATCTATAGCAGAACTTGCACTTAATTTTTTTCTGCCTAATTATACCAGGCAACCAAAGTGTCAGTTCAGACTTTTAGCTGCAGATTCTTGTCCTGGAAACACCCCTAGGATTAAATGGCTAACATTTTTTCTACCATATCTCAAGTTGGAAATTCTTTCTTATCTTGATTTGGTTTTTTTTTTTTTTGGTGCTTTTAAGAATATTGAAAAATATTTTCTGATACTACCATTCGTGACTACCAGTAGTCAGAGAGAAACAGGTTAAATTATTTTTTCTGCCTTTAGAAGGAACATAAATTGCTAGAAGGAAAGATGAGATATAGTAATTAACTTTCTTTCAGATAAATAAGTGTACACAATTTGGCTGACTTTTATGAACACTTTGATATTAGGCACTGTACTCTATTTTTTATTCTTTTTTTTTGGTACTGGAGATTGAACTTAGGGGCAATCGACCACTGAGCCACATCCCCAGCCCTATTTTGTGTTTTATGTAGAGACAGGGTCTCACTGAGTTGCTTAGCACCTCACCATTGCTGAGGCTGGCTTTGAACTCGCGATTCTCCTGTCTCAGTCTCCCTAAGTACTGGGATTACAGGCTTGCGCCACCAAGCATGGCTCTATTTTTATTCTTTTTGGTACTGGAGATTGAACTCAGGGGCACTCGACCACTGAGCCACATCCCCAGCCCTATTCTGTGTTTTATGTAGAGACAAGGTCTCACTGATTTGCTTAGCACCTCGCCATTGCTGAGGCTGGCTTTGAATTCGCAATTCTCCTGTCTCAGGCTCCCTAGGTGCTGAGATTACAGGCTTGTGCCACCACGCCCAGCTCTATTTTTTTATTCTTAACATAGGACCAGAACTGACATTCTTTGCATGATTGTGTAATAAATGAATATATTAATGAGTAAAAACAACATAATATTCAATTTCCAGATGATGAACATTTATAATATTATAGAATAATACCTTATTTTGTATTTAATATAATCCTAGATAGCTATTTGACAAAATACGTAAAAGAGTAATTCTATTGTGTATGCATCCATGAAAATCTTCTCAATATTATAACAATATATTTTTGATATGAATCAAGTTTTACTTCAATTTTATAGATTAATGATAAAATTTATGCTTAGAAAGGCATTTTGTTGAATCTCATGTATTGGGTCATTAATTAATAAATGAATTATTATTTTCTCATTCATGACAGCTGTATTTATTTTTAGTCTTTTATTTGTACTGATTAGTTATGCATGACAGTAGAATGCATTTTGACACCTTGTACACAAATGGAGCACAACTTCTCACTCCTCTGACTGTACATGGTGCAGAGTCACACCAATCGTGTAATAATACATGTATATAGGGTAATAATGTCCATCACATTCCACCATTCTATCAACCTCCACACCCTCTCCCCTCCCCTCATTACCCTCTGCCCAACACAAAATTCTTTCATTCGTCTGTACCTGCCCCCCATTATGGATCAGTATCTGCTTATTAGACAAAACATTTGGCCTTTTATTTTTTGGGTTTAGCTTACTTCGCTTAGCATGATCTTCTTCAGTTCCATCCATTTACATGCAAATACCATAATTTCATTCTTCTTTAAGGCTGAGTAATATTTCATTGTGCATATATACCAAACTTTCTTTATCCGTTCATCTGTTGAAGGGTATCTAGTTTGGTTCCTCACTCCAGTCCAAATGGCAATCAAGAATACTAGTAGTAATAAATGTTGGTGAGGATGTGGGGGAAAAGGTACACTCATACATTGCTGGTAGGACTGCAAATTGGTGCAAATACTATGGAAAGCAGCATGAAAATTCCTCAGAAAACTTGGACTGGAATCACAATTTGACCCAGCTATCCCACTCTTCAATTTATACACAAAGGACTTAAAATCAGCATACTACAGTAACACAGCCACATCAATGTTTATAGCAGTTCAATTCACAATACCTAAACAATGGAACAAATCTAGATGACAGCTATATTTCTTTTATTTTTTTCTTTTCTTTTCTTTTTTTTTTATTATTTTATTTTTTTTCCCAAAAGTTGCATTTTAATACATGTTGGCAAACATAACAGAAAAAAACAAATTATCAGAAGCTGTACACACTATTCACTGAAAACATTTGTTGAGGCAAATAGAAAAAAATTGTTACAATCATAATTTTTCTAACTTTGCACAAAATTATATCTTTTATTTTCTTTTATTTTTTTTCAACAAAGCAGAATGCATTTCAATTCACAGTACACAGAGCAAAATTTTTCATTTCTCTGCTTGTACACAAGGTAGAGTCACACCATTCATGTCTTCACACATGTACCTAGTGTAATGATGTCCATCTCATTTCACCATCTTTCCTACCCCCATGCCCCCTCCCTTTCCCTCTCTCCCCTTTGCCCTATCCAAAGTTCTTCCATTTCTCCCCTGCTTCTCACCTCACCCAACCCCCATTATGAATCAGCATCCACTAATCAGAGAAAACATTCAGTCTTTGGTTCTTTGGGATTTGCTTACTTCACTTAGCATGATATTCTCCAACTCCATCCATTTACCTGCAAATGCCATAATTTTATTCTCTTTTAATGCTGAGTAATATTCCATTGTGTATATATACCACTGTTTCTTTATCCATTCATCTATTGAAGGGCGTCTAGGTTGCTTCCACAGTTTAGCAATTGTGAATTGTTGTGCTATAAACATTGAGTGTCTGCATTATTGTAGTGTGCTGTTTTTAAGTCTTTAAGGTATACACTGAGGAGTGGGATAGCTGGGTCAAATGATGATTCCATTCCAAGTTTTCTAAGGAATCTCCATACTGCTTTCTTGATTGGTTGCACCAATTTGAAGTCCCACCAGCAATATATGAGTGTGCCTTTTCCCTCACATCCTTGTCAACATTAACATTGCTTATATTCTTGATAACTGACATTCTGACTGATGTGATATGAAATCTTAGAGTAGCTTTGATTTTGACAGCTATATTTCTAAGGGCAATTTTGGAAGTTGTAGTATTCTAGGAATTGTATCTAGCTATGTTTCATACATGGTAACATTGTAAAACCCAAGACCAACATCATTCTATATGCAGAAAAACAGAAAGCATTTCCTCTAAAAACAGAAACAAAATGAGGATGACCACTTTCATCACTTCTAGTTAATATAGTCCTTGAAATTCTAGCCACAGCAATTAAGCAAAGAAAAAAATAAAAGTATATGAATAGGAAAATAAGAACTCAAATTATCTTTGTTTGACATATTCTAGGATTCTATATATAGAAGACCCAAACATCTCCACCAGTAAACTTCTAGAACTCATAAATTAATTCAGTAAAATAGCAGGATAAAAAATTAACACCCATAACACCAGCTGCATTCCTATGCTCAATTGATGATTCATGTGAAAGAGAAATTAGGAAAATTATCCCATTCACAATAGACTTAAAAAAAAGTAGGAATCCATCTAACAAAAGAGGTGAAAGATCTCTGCAATGGAAACTGCAGAACACTAAAGAAAGAAATTTAGCAGGACTGGAAAACAAAAAGGATTTCAGGAAGACCTTAGAAGATGGAAAGACCTCCTATGTTCCTGAATAGGTAGAATTAATATTGTCAAAAGGGCCAAACTACCAAAAGCACTACACAGATTTAATGCAGTTCCTATTCAAATTCCAATAGGATTTTTCATAGAAAAAGAAAAAGGCATCAGGAAATTCATTTGGAAAAATAAGAGGACCACGATAGCTAATGCAATTCTTATTGAGAAAAAACAAAGTAGGAGGCATCACAATGCCAGACATTAAAATATACTACAGAGCTATAGTAACAAAGGCAGCATGGTATTGACACTAAAATAGATAAGACCAATTGAACAGAAGATATGGAGACAAATGCACATAAATACAATTACCTCATAATACACAAAGGCACTAAAAACACTGGAGAAAAGATAGTCTTTTCAAGAAATGGTTCTGGGAAAACTGGAAATCCGTATGTAACAGAATTAAAGTTAATCCCTATCTCTCACCCTGCACAAAAATCAACTCTCATTGGATCAAAGACATAGGAGTTAGACCAGAAATCCCATATCTACTAGAAGAAAAGTTAGGCCAACACTTCAACATATTGGACTGGAGCTGTCTTCTTGAACAAGACTCCTAAAGCACAAGAAATAAAATCAAAAATCGATAAATAGAATGGCAACAAACTAAAAAGAATTTTAACATCAAAAGAAACAATCAAGAAAGTGAAGAGAGAACCCATAGAATGCAGAATATTTTTTCCACTTGCACTTGAGGTAGGGCCTTAATTTCCAGGATATACAAATAACTCAAAAAGCATAACACTAAAAACAAAAACAAAAAGAAACAAAACAAAATTAAAAAACTGGTTCATTAAATGGGCAAGGGAACTGAACAGAAGCTCTCAAAAGGAGAAATACAAATGGTCAACAAATATATGAAAAATGTTCAATATCTCTAACAATTAGAGAAATGCAAATTAAGAATACAATGAGATTCCATCTCAATCCACTCAGAATGGCAATTATGAAGAATACACATAACAGCAAATGTTGGCAAGGATGTGGGAAAAGCAAATGCTCATAAAGTTTTGGTGGGACTGCAAATTAGTGCATCTCTTCCTGAAAGCACTCTGGGGATTTGTGAAAATATTACAAATGGAACAACCATTTGACACAGTTACCCCACTCCTCAACATATATCTAAAGGATTTAAAATCAATATACAGCAGTGACATATCCATACCAATGTTATAGCATCACAATTCAAAGTAACTAAGCAATGGAACCAACTTAGATGCCCATCAACAGATGAATAGATAAAGAAATTGTGATATATATATATATATATATATATATAATAAAATATTACTCAGCCATAAAGAAGAATGACTTTATGACATTTGCTAGCAAATGGATGGATCTACTAAATGAAATAAGCCAATCCCACAAAACTGAAGAACTATGATTTTGCTGATATATGGAAGTTAACCCCAATAAAGGGAGGATGGGATGTAAGTTCAGAAGATTAGATAAAGGGGAATGGAAGGAAAGGATGGGGAAAGTAATAGGAAAGACAGTAGAATAAATCTAACATAATTTTCTATTTACATATACAAAAATACCTAAGCGAACCCCACCATCATGCCAACCCACCATAATGGGGTCCTAATTAGAATGAGATATACCTGATGCTTGTATAATCTTGCCAAACTGATTCTAATGTAATGTCTAACTAAGAAGAAAAAATAAAATGAAATTTTAGGGAAAAAAGGATACCAGAAGGAGGGACTGGCTTGTAAAAATATGGTACAAAATAGTTTGATATATTTTGGAAACCTCTAATTACTCTCCTCAATGGGAGTGCAGATTGAAATGAGGACGATATAGATATTGTTGATGGAGAAGTATTTAAAATAATTGATTTTCCCAAAGTTACACATCCAGTAAGCAAAGCAGTGATTATTTTAAATCTGACTTCATTTGATCCCAAAGACTATGTTTATTCTGCTATTCTCTTGTTTCATTATGACTCTTTTTTTGAATCAGAATACTTTTTGAAATGAAGCCATATGCAGAATATACATGAATTACAATATTAACATGTTTTGATTAAAATATATGCTATAGTTGGCAGCCCCTTATTTACATCTCTGCTGAAATCTATTACTTTACCTGCACTCTCATTCCCTCCTTCCCTCTCTCTACCACACACATTGCATAGGCAAATCTTTATGGGAATCCCCAGAAGATATAGTGATTTATTTATTTGGAAGAAGTCAAAAGATTTGTAAGGGAGGTGACATTTAAGCTGGGCTTTGAGTGAGAAAGAAATAGACATTTAACTGGCACAGAATAGACGAGTGAGACTGCAGAAAGGATAGGGGAAGGAAATGATGACTCTAGGAAAGTAATTTTGGACTGTTGCTAATCAACTTGTGCATCTGTCCAAATCAGTCTTATGTGAGCTAGTGAAATATATGGCAGTGTTCCAAATGGAAACAAAAGAATTTCTTGCATAAAACCCTTAATAGTTTAAGACTGTGTTTTTCAAATCCTGTGATGCAAGTTTTGACTTCCCTATACAAATCTTTTTTTGAACCCAGAGTCATTTAACCACTGAACCACATGCCCAGCCCTGTTTTGAATTTTTTTTTTTTATTTTGAGATAGGAACTTGCTAAGTTGCTTAGAGCCTTGCTAAGTTGCTAAGGTTGGCTTTGAACTCGCAATCCTCCTGCCTCAGCCTCTGAAGCTTCTGGGATTACAGGCAAGCACCCCCGTGCCTAATCTACACAACCTTTGACCTCAGGATAATGGTCCTATTTCTTCCCTCCTCACTTCACTTCATCTTATTCTAATTTACTTGGAATTGGATTGATTCTATTTAGTTATATCTCATTTCTTTCATTTCCTCCTTTAACGTAAACTGCCTGAATTTTTAAGGACATTTCATTTCGGGTGGTACATTTTTGCATGTCCAATTTTTATACCACAAATGCTTATTCTATCAGTTAATTGTGTTTTGTATTCTAGCAATAGAACACTTAGTATGTAGGCCTTCCACCTTCTACTATTCTTATTTATGCATCCTACTCTTCCTTCCTTATAATCTTCTTTTTTGATTTGTTTCCTTTTTTTCTTTCTTTCTTGTGGGGCTAGGGATCAAATGAAGAGTCTCACACATGCTAGGCAAGTCCTCTAAGTCCACTAAGCTATACCACAGGCCTTTATGTTTCTTTTTTTTTTTAAATCTGTTTTCTAATTATTAAATATTTCTTTTTTTCCACTGGTTCCATGAAGTAGGAAGTTGGTGATGAGGTAAGCAGAGTGGTGTGGAAGCAGGAACATACATTTTCGTTTCTCCATTTCAGGATCTTATCTATGAGGTATCAGCATAATTAGCTAAGATGCGAAAATGCACAATTAAATCTATTTCTATCAAATAGTGGAACGCTGGAGCTGGAGTTTTTTCACCGGAAATGAGTGCTAATTTTTAGGAACTTAGCCAGATGATTAAATACAGTCACTATTAACAATTAAGTTATATAAAATTACAATTTAATTATAATGATAGTAAAATAAATAAGAACTTATTATTCATTATTATTTTATTATGTTTTAATATTACCTATGCTCCTCAGATTATGTACATCTATTGCACTTGTATACTTGAAATGCAATACACTCTGTAGCACTGTACATCTCTTTCTTCCTGTTTTCAGTGATATCGCTACCTCAAAATTGGCCAAGGAAGTATTTTTATTAAGAAAATAAGCCGGCGTTGCAAATCAGTATTTCAAATGAGTATTTCATTTATTGTTTTGTCAATTTTTTAACCTGGTGGTCAGCAAATTACTGTTCATTGATCAACTCTAGCTTGATACCTCTTTTTGTAAATAAAATTGTACAAGAATATAGAGTTTCAGTTCCAAGGCTTCAGTAGTAGAATTGAGCAGTTACTATAGAGACTATATGGCTTGCAAAGCGTAACATATTTACTAACTCTTCCTCTACAAAAATGTTTCATAGTTCTTGGCATTAATTTAAGAAAATGTTCGAGAAAACGTTGAGAATGCAGATTATACTTACAAGTGCAATCTAGATATAGATGTGATATTGTGAACAGCATAAAAATATTGAGTTTCCATTCTTTTAGCATTTGAAAACTATTATACAACTCAGTAAAATATTAATTAATTTAATTGAACAATGAGTAAAATCCTGATTTGTGTCTTCACTGTTTTATTTTTCTTGTTAACTTAAACAAAAACATCTGAAATCCCTGCTTAAATTATATGTTTTCACTGCTTGCAGCTAGAGTTTGAATATGAATATAAAATTTTGGCAAATATCAGGTAAAATATTCTCTGAGATACAACCAATTATATATAATTTCTAATAAATTATATGGTGTATTTTTTGTCTTTGTAAATTATATGCTATATGTCTTTTATATCAGAAGAAATTATAATTAATATGTACATAATAAATGTATACACCCATTTTTTTCAAAGAGCCAGTTGGCAAACATTTTGCAGCATTATAGAGTGTAAAACACTACATACTTGATGTATTAGGAAAAAATTGTAAATATAGTACAAATTAACACTGCATTTTTTTGGACCAGTTTTGAATATAACTGGATTATAAATTCTAAGGTTATGAATCTTTTTTTTGGTCATATATCTTTTGGCACAGTGCTGAATATATGGTAGCCACTTAGCTAATATTTTTGGACTGTAAATGATGTTTCTTATCTGAAAATAAGTCTTTATATTTATAGAAAACTAATTCTTAAAAATCTTTTTTGATTTTCTTAAGAAACTTTGAACAACAAAAAGTAGAGATTGTTAGCCTTAATTGACCAATAAGAAAACTGAGACTTATAAAGATCTTGCTACTCCAAAGTATATTTTTAGATGAGTAACCTTTCATCAATTTTGACCTTGTTGAAAATGCAGTTTTTCAGTCTTGCCCCAGCCTAGAGTCTCAGAAACTTCATGTTAACCAAACTCGTAAGTGATTCCCATGCAGAAGATATTAGACCAAGAACTTTTGGGAAAAGTGGTTGCATACTGTATCTTAATATATTAGGCTTTTGTATTTCAAAATATGAGAAACCAAGACAAAATCCTAATTTCTTGTATATAATAACAGAAAAATGAAACACTTTTATTCCAATATGTTTTCCCCTTTAAATATATTACTTTATTTTATTTCCACAATTTTTTCTGAAACAAAATTGATGAGAATTCTTATGCCTTTATAAATGATGAGTTAGTAAAGGTACAGATAACTGATTACTGATTTAACCACATTTAAATAGTTTGTTAGTGACAGATTTGTAGCATTAGCTTTTTGTCTAAAGTTCGGTGAAGGGAGATGGAGAGTAACAATTATTTGCTAAATTCAAATGGTTGATATGATCTCTCTGGACATTTCAGGCACCTTAACAAACTTCACAACTAAATTCCCACAACATTTATGAAAATATTAACAAAATTAGGACACTAATCTGGAAATGTCTGAGGAATTTTTCATAATCATAGTCTCTACTTATTTCAGTTTTAATCTATTAAAGTAAATTTCACCCTTCTAAATTTTTTCTTGTGCTTTTTGTAGTGTTGAAGGTTGAACCCAGGGATTTGCATAAGCTAGGTAAGCATTTTCTCATTGAGCTACAACCCCAGGCTTCAAGCTCTAGAATTTCAAATTACAAACAATACCAAATTGCCAACAATGCTCAATTAAAATGAAGGAAATGTCTTACTTTCTTAAAAATCAATAAATTAAATGAAATTTCATGTAAAATAAATGAACCATTATTTTAACGAATTATATGTGTGTGTTCATACACTAAAGAAACAGAATCAATGGGTAATTAACTAATTATCTAACATCCATGTGCAGAACAGTGTAACAAGGTAGAGTAAATATTGGCATCTTATTCCATACTAATTTACTGCATGTGTCATTTTATTACCTTGAATGTTAATACAGGAAATCCAACAATATTGTACATTTTCTGCTTATTCAAGTCTCTTTTTTCCTCCATCCCCAAGATACAACACACAGATACTTGTATAGGGGCCATGTTAATGCTACATTTTGTAGATAGTTTCTGAGGCAAAGTGGATTTCAACATAAATTAATTTGTTCTGACAACAAGCTTATAGATTGGAGTCTAGGGATCACTAGGAAAATTCCCATTAAATCAAGCACAATAATAAACAGAAAAATGATAAAGACAGCTATAAAAGATCACACAGGAAGAAGCGAAAATAGGCTTGTTGTCAGTGTATTTGAAATACTTCTGGTAAACTAGCATTCAGAAACTTTATGTTTATTAGCAGCTGCACCAAATGATTTATGGATATTTTCCCATTACATAGTTCAGCAAATATTACAAATTCACATTTCAAATGAATTACTTAAACATGAATAATAATAATGATAATATTAAGAGCTATTTAATGACAGTTATTGATCACTGAATGACTTAGTGTTTTCATACTTAATACTTTAGTATTACAATAGTATAGAGCAATGTTCTGTGTGTTCGCTACATAGTTTACTATTCAAATTGCAAACTTGCTTTGAATGATACCTTAACAATTTATGGTATAATGGGTAAGGATAAAAACAGCTTATGTGGTATGATTTTTGTAGTTAATTCTTTCATTGCTGGTCTCCTGCCAAGATATCTAATGAGAATTGTTTTACCTATGGTTCATGTTTGTGCCTTATTTGTGCCAGATGTATTATTTGCTATTTGCACTAAATTTTGTTTTTGATCTTGTAATGGTTAATTCTCCCTGTGAAGTAGAAGAAGAACATAGTAAAATGGGTAAATGGAAATGTTAGAAGTGTGTAACTTGTCAATACATATATGAAAACATCATTATTTGTTTACTAGTGACCTCTAAAGCAACTTTCAGTCCCATAACTCATTAAATATATGATACAATTTACCAGAAACATTCTGCTTCTTCATCTTTAAGATATGTAATGGAATATATAATAAAATTTTGGATATGTGGATAATAATATTTTAGACAGAAGAAGACAAATTGAAAATAAAGCCTAATTTTTATTTCAGTGATCAAGAACATGTTCCAAGTCAGTCTTTCAATGCACATAAAGGGATATTTAAGGTATAATTAGATGCAAAGTAGAATATTTGACAACCATAACAAACTACCTAATTGCACAATTTATATAGGATTTTTTCTTCCATCTCTTATTTCTAATTAGAATGAATTTTGTCTGTTTTCTAACATATAATTTCAAACCCTTCAAAAATACATAAGCTGTCCTTACACAAACTTTTCCAGTATAAAATTCATGTGCTCCTAATAGGCAGATATATTAAACTTTTACATCTGCAGATCCTAGGGAAATGAGATTAAATTAAGTAATCCAATATTTCAATGCACAATGACAATCAGGTGGAATGGTCATGTTGTGGAAGTTATTACATCACCATGCAAGTTTGAGTGACAATTTGTCAACATCTACTTATGTAAGCAGATTGGAAAGGCTATTTCTTACATTTGAGAACATGATAATTATATTTAAATAGAAATTCCTATGTACACATTTCCAATATAAAGATTATCCAAAAACCAAAAAATAATCAGTTATCCATCAAATTTTAAATATTAAGCTTTGTATGTCTTCTTAGAGAAAACAACAGTACAGATTATTGTCAGTCAATGAACTATGTGGAAAAGTTAATGCATCTCCAGTAATTTGCCTTTTTCAAATCTTTTTTAAAATTTTTTTTGGCTTGGGTTGTGGCTCAGTGGTAGAGCACTTGCCTACCATGTGTGAAGCACTGAGTTTGATTCTCAGCACCACATGTAAACAAATAAAAATAAAGGTCCATTGGCAACTAAAAAATATTAAATTTTTTTTCCTACTTAGTTATACATGACAGTAGAATGCATTTTGACATATCATACATGAATGGAGTATAACTTCTCATTCTTCTGGTTTTACATGATGTAGAATCACACCAGTTTTGTAGTCATATATACACATAGGGTAATAATGTCCAATTCATTCCACTTTGCTTCCCATTCCCATACCTCTTGCCCTCTCTTCACTCCCCTCTGTTTAATCCAAAGTACTTTGATTTTTTTCTAACTCTTTCTTATTGTGAAATAGCATCCACAAATCAGAGAAAACATTCAGCTTTTGGTTCTTTGGTATTGGCTTACTTCACTTAACATGATATTTTCCATCTCCATTCATTTATCTGCAGATGCCATAATTTTATTCTCTTTTAATGTTGTGTAATATTGCATTGTGCATATATATGACATTTTCTTTATCCCTTCATCTGTTGAAGGGCACTTAGGTTAGTTCCATAGTTTAGATATTGTGAATTGAGCTGCTATACACATTGATGTGGCCGCGTCATTGTAGTATGCTGTTTTTAAGTCCTTTGAGTGTAAACCAAGGAGTGGGATAACTGGGTCAAATGGTGGTTCCATTCTAAGTTTTCTGAGGAATCTCCACACAACTTTCCATAATGGTGGCACCAATTTACAGTCCCATCAGCAATGTATGAGTGTAAAATTTTTCCCACATCCTTAACAACATTTATTGTTGCTTGTATTCTTTTTTTTTTAGTACTATGGATTCAATTCAGGGGCACTTGATCACTGAGCCACATTGCAAGCCCTATTTTGTGTTTCATTTAGAGATAGGGCCTCACTGAGTTGCTTAGTGCCTCACTTTTACTGAGGATGCCTTTGAACTTGAGATCTTCTTTCTTCAACCTCCCAAGCTGCTGGGATTATAGGCATGCACCATCGTGCCCAGCCTTGTATTCTTTATGATTGCCATTCTGACTGATGTGAGAGGAAATCTCAGTAGTTTTGATTTGCATTTGAACAGTGTTTCATATACTTGTTGGGTGATTGTATTTCTTCTTCTGGGAAGTGTCTCTTCAGTTCCTTGATTCATTTATTGATTAGGTTATTTGGTTTTTGGTGTTAATTTTTTAAGTTATTTAAATATCCTGGAGATTAATGCTGAAATTCATTTGGAAAAATAAGACACCCAATAAAGCAATTCTTATCAAGAAAAGTAAAGCAGGAGGCATCTCAACACCAGATGTTAAATTAAACTACAGAGCCATAGTAACAAAAATAGCATGGTATTGAAACTAAAACAGACACGTAGACCAATAGTACAGAATAGAAGACACAGAAACAGACTCACATACAGTTATTTTGTACAAGACAAAAGCACCAAACACATTCATTGGAGAAAAGATAACCTCTTCAACAAATGGTGCAGAGATAACTGGTAATCCATATGTAACAAAATTTAAACCCCTCTCACTCTGCACAAAACTCCACTGAAAGTGAATCAAGAAATTAGGCACTAGACGGGAGACCTTGTGCCTAATAAAATAAAAAGTAGGCCCAAATCTCCACCATGTCTGCTTAGGAACCAACTTCCTTTACAAAACTTCTAAAACACAAGAAGTAAAATCAGGAATCAATAAATGAGAATTAAGCAAACTAAAAAGCTTCTTCACAACAAAGGAAACAATCAATAATATGAAGAGATAGCCTTACAAAATGGGAAAAAATCTTTACCTTTTGCAAATCTTTGAAGTAGTGTTGTTCATATTCATACTTTGATTTCTTTGGGGGGTGTTAAAATAATTTCTATGATTTCCAATTAATTTATCTATCATTTTAAACCATATCTAATTGGACTGCCAGTTTTTTAAACATTTCTTTTGGTATGTTCTTTCAGCATTATGTTTGATATGTTTTATGAAATAACACAATATAAATTCTGTTATATACAATAATTCATGCCTTTGAGAACACAAGATACTAAGTATTTTTTGTTTATACCAGAAGAGACAATAGTATTTTTTCAATTATGTTATTTTCCCAAAACGATTTATCCATTTGAATTAACTTTCTGTGTATCACTTGATGGTCTTATGAGAGCAATAGCAAACTTTAGAATATTGTTTTCCATTTGAATAAAGTCCCATGTAAACTGGTGTCCAAAAAGTTGATTTCCCTGGGGTGTTATTAACATTCAACTCCTATTGTTATTCACCTACACTGTTTAAAATGCTATCAAATAACTTGATAAACAGTACAAGTTATCACATGTCACAAGGCAGATTTATGGTAAACTAAATTTGAAACAAAATAATTCTTGACATTTATCATGTCTCTAATATAATGGCTCTTAATTTCAGCAGATTTAATTTTAAATCAGGAAGTTACATTTCTTTTCTTTATATCATATAGAAATCCCTCACATATTTTATTTGAACATAATTTAGGACTATATGCATTTTCATATAAATAATAAAAATAAGACGACATTCTTCTATAAGGTGCCAAAATAGTTTCCCAATGTCATCATGACTGTCTATGTAAGTTAAACCTTAGAAAACCTTTCAGTCTATACATGTAAAATTAACTATGTTATAACAGCTTTCAGGGAGAAAAAGTCTTTGGAATCATGAGAGCTATTTTCCATTATTGTGCAAAGTTAATGAAGTTCATTATGAAAATATACAGAGCAATAGTGAAACTCAACAAGTTTTAAGCATGGCTAGTGTCTTTTTTTTAACTTTTTGGTTGTTGAGTCATAAAGCACTTCTCAAAAGTAGGGGGGATTCAATTTTCAGGTTAGATCACTTTGCTGATTTATAGTATTGCCCTTAAAGAGATCTAATAGTTGAGACCACAAACAGGAAAGGAATTGAAGATTCAGGGAAGGAAAACAAATACCTATAATAATTATATATGTTTTTTAATAAAACCCTTTTTGATTGTTGAGCTCCTTCTGGTTCTTACAGGAGTTGAGTCCAGGTATTCCTGTGTTTGTGATTTATGGAGACTGTAGCTGACAGACATTACTTCCATAAAGCACCTCTCAGAGGTCACTTCTCTTTGCAGTCAGATAAATTCCAAATGGATTTTTGCACTTTATTTAGATAATCATTTTACAATATTATTTTAATTGTATACATTCATGTGATACATTGTGACAATTTTATAAACATATACAATTGGTAATTACCAAATCAGGGTAGTTAGAATTCCCATCTCCTTAAAATTTTTAATAAGCATATTAATATATAATAAATGCACATATTTATGAGTTATAGTGTGATATTTTGTTGCATGTATATGATGGGTGCTGATCAAATCAGGGTAATTCACATTTCTGTCTCCTTACAATTACTTCGTAGTTGGAGACTTTGAGCTCTTCTTTTAGTTATTCGTAACATACATAGTAAGTGTGGTGAACCATTTTTATCCCATTGTGTTAAAAATACCAGAGCTTATCACTGCTATATTTTAGTGCTTGTTTTTCAACTTATTTCTATTTTGTGTCCCCCCATCCTTATCATCCTCTAGCAATATATATTCTATATTCATATTGATATTGTTAGCATTCATATGTGAGAGATCATGTGCAGTATTTGTCTTGCTGTGCCTGATTTACTTCATCTAACATAATGTCCTTAAGTTCAATCCATTTTACTATAAATGGCAGGATTTCATTCCTATTTTATGGCTGAATAATACACCATTGTGTATATATACCACACTTTCTTTATGCATACATTAGTTTATGGGTATCTAGGTTGATTCCATATTCTAGCTATTTTGATACTACAGCAATAAATATGGTTATGCAGGTATCTATTTGATATAAAAAGACCCAAAACCCCCACAAATTTTTGTATTTTATAGAATGCATATACAATCTATTTTAATTCACCAATCCAATTGATTATTTTGATATTTTAATATTAAAATGTTAAGAATATGATTCCCTTTAGGTTGACAATTCTGACTTTAAGTATAGTTATTCATTTTGTCATCATTAATAACAGACCTTGGCGAGAGCAAAATTTTAGAAGTGAGGTAAATCTTGTAATGTTTTTATTTTTCAAGTTTATAAAGTTTGTCTATTATGTATTACTTGTTGTGTTCCTTGTCAGAGCTACAACAATGTACATGACAGGAGCAGTTCTTGGCCTCAACGAGCTTATAGTCTTAAGAAAACTGACAGATAATGACATTAAAAACAACATAAATTATTAATATAAATGGCAATAGTGGTAGAAAGAGAAAACATAAGGTATTTCCCATAAACCCGTGCAATTGGGAAACTGTGGGGTATGAAATTCATGTACTATTACTGCCCTTATTTTAAGCATCTACTAACTGAAGTCCAAGTAAGTGTCAAGACTGAGACTAAGACCTCCATCTTTAAAATTTACCATGTCGTCTCCATTCCTGAGAGCAATAATTTGCTGTTAAATAATGTGTTCATTTTCCTCTAACATTACTCCTGAAAAATTTATACACTGCTGGAAGTTTTTTTTTCTTTTTTAAGTCATTGTTCAATTTAAAATATTGTGCTATAAAAATACTACATAATTTCATGCTACTGAATTGCTAATAATGAATAACATTGAATGAATGAATGAATTTTGAAACTTTAAATGTTCATATCAGGTTTTAAGAAAGAAATGATTTTCAGGATCAGAAAATAGCAATAAGGGGCTGGGGTTGTGGCTCAGTGGCAGAGCACTTGCCTTTCATGTGTGAGGCACTGGGTTCAATTCTCAGCACCACGTATAAAATAAATGAATAAAATAAAAGTCCATCAACATCTAAAAAAATTTAAAAAAAAAGAAAATAACAATAATACTTACACAAATGGTGAAAATAATTTTCTTCCAGTCCTTTATTTTTCTTTATTTGTAGCATGCACTCTCCAAAACATACTCCCTTAGAAGTAGTACATGAATGAAATAAAATAAACAATAGTATAAGTTTTGAATCTTTTCAAAGAGAGAAAGAAAAAATATAATCTAAAACAAACAGAAAAACAAAACCAGGAAGGTAGGATATTTTTCTCAAAGTCTAGAGAGGTAGAAAACAAAACGTATAATGAACAAAAGTGGAAAGGCCTTGTCCATTTCCTTGTTCATTGGAAACTTTGCTGAAAAGTCAAAAACGAATCTTTCTCAGTGACATAATAGTTCTTCCATGCCAAAATGTGCATAGTGATGAAAAATGAGCCATAAACCCAGAGATAAGGTAAATACTACCTATAATGAAAGTTAAAATAAAATGTTATTCTTTTTCATCTGACTTTCTTAAGTGAATAAAGATGAATTATTCACCATATATAAAGAATGACTCAGATAAGTTCACTACTGTGTATTCAATATGTTATGACTGGCAGAGTTTATGGATTCAGTTAAACAATTGTCTTAGTAAAAATATCACTTAATTAAGTTGTTTGACAGAGATATTGATTGGATTGAAAAGTTAAAGTAAAATTATGTGGCTTTCTCTTGTAGCTAAGGTACTGTGGAAAAAAGAGGGTAAATAAATAATAAGAAAATCTGTGTTTTGCACCATGCATATAGGACTATACTTTGAGTACAGGGCTCAGTTCTGGTTGCTCCCATTATGTGCTTAATATTATGTAAATTTTAACATTCATGCAATTTCATATTATCTAGAAAAAATATATTTCATCTGTTCTTCACTTGGGTTTTATTTCACATTACATATGAACGTGCAGAGAAAAGGCACCATGTGTGTTTTTTTTTAAATATTTATTTTTTAGTTGTAGGTGGACAGAATATCTTTATTTTTTATTTTTATGTGGTGCTGAGGATCGAACCCAGTGCCTCACGCGTCCTAGGCGAGCACGCTACCACTGCGCCATAACCCCAGCCCCCATGTGTTTTTTTTTATGTGTAGGTCCTCTAAATATCTTAATCCAGATATTAGTGCCACATTCAAAAAGAGTCATGGGTATCTGGTCTCTTCCTGGTGGTATGCCTATATTTAGTCAAGTCAGTCATTATAAAAAAAACCCTGAAGTTGGTATGAGAGTAACTATGATGGTGAACATTAAGAAAGTCCACATAAATGCTGGCCATGGTGGTGTATGCCTATAATCTCTGGGGAGGAGTCTGGTACTTTTTAATCCAGGGTGTTCCCCAAGTATTCCCAACATCTATTAGCAGGATAGACAAGAGGCACTTGAACAAAAGTTTTTTGAATGAACGTCTGAGCCACACCATACATCCATGAAGACCCATGGGGCCTGATTCCCACCCTATTTGTAAGTATTGGTGGCTTTGGGGGCAGGAAAGTCTTATGATAAGTTAACAGTTTTTCCCAGCCTCAACACACATAGATTATGACCATATTTTGATGATGTATAAAGACAAATAGTGACCAAATGTCAGACATGTGGCACAGGAATAATCCCAGAAATTCAGGAGACTGAGGCAGGAGAATTATAAGTTCAAAGCTGCTCTCAACAACTTAGTAAGGCTCTAAGCAACCTAGCCAAGACCCTGTCCCTAATAAAAATATTTTAAAAGAGGTTGGGAATATGACTCAGTGTTAAGTTAAGGATTCAATCCTTGGTACCAAAACAACAACAACAAAGTCCACATAGCATGAGGAAAAATGGAAGAGATTTAGTTTAGTGAAAGATGAGTGTTTGTATAATGAAGGCTGGGGGCTGGGGACACTGGAACACAATTGATGTCTTCAGATATCCAAAAGATTTTATACAGAAAAATTTAATTTGATATTTATAATTCCAAGAGTCAGAATTCAATCAATAAATTAAAATTAAAGGACACAAACATTTTGATATTCAAATAGGACCTTTCTAAGAGTCACAGCTGATGGAAATGGAATGGACTGTCTCAGAAGAAAGCAGATTCTTAGTCACTTGAGATGTTCAATATTTGGATAACTACATGTAAGAGTATTAGAGAGAATAATCAGATATTGCTATGATTAGAAAAGCAAGTAAAATGTGAATTTTCATGGAGCTAAATTCATTCTCTTGTTTTTATTGTGATTTTTTCCATTATTAAATGATGATGTTATTCAGAAAAATTTAAAAACGTTTATATTTAGCTAAACAAGTTGTTAGCTCAATGTTATCTTTCTTAAAAAATGTACACATAAAATGTTTTGAGAGGGTGAAGAGGAAAGGGTGAATGTTTCCTTAAAATAATTAATAAGGATGTGAATGAATTTATCAGATTGATTTTTTTCTTTAAGAACAGGCCTAATCAACATGATGAATTTGTACCTGCTGGCAGGGAAAGGAGATACTGCAAAGAAAAGCAAAGTATTCAGGGAATATCTAATTTAAAAAATTTTTGCTACAAAATTTTGCTATTGCTAGGCTTGTTGTATGTTCTCTATTATCCATGTCTCTGTGAACTTCTTTGTGACTTTTTTTAAATATCTGTCTTAATATTGATATTGTTTTAAGTAATTATTAAATTAGAAAATGTCATCAGAAAATGGATCAATATTGCTTGTGAGCTAATGATTATGTTCATTTAATTGAATAATTTTGAGGAATATTATTTGCTGTATCAGAGTTTAACATGTTATTTTTCTAACTTCTTAAAAAATCTTATGTTCTTGTTTCAAAGTGTTTTGTGTTGAATGTGTTTGGGTGCTGATCAGACTATAGCAATTTCCAGGATATGACCCCTATCCATGGCCTGCATTGAGAATTTCATACTTAGACAAAAGTATTTTACTTCTATTAAATGGATTATTTTTCAGTTCAGATGCCTTTAAATAGATGAAAGGATTAAGAAAATGTGATATATATTCACAATGGAGTTATTTTAGCCATGAAGAAGAATGGATTTATGGCCTTTGCTGGTAGATGGATGGAACTGGTAAGCATCATACAAAGTGTAATAAGCCAGACCCAGAAAGTCAAGGGTCAAATGTTTTCTTTCACATGCAGAAGCTAGATCAAAATAAAGGGAAAAAAGAGGGCCAGTATTATAAAGATATAGGGAAACTCAGTTGAGTAGAACAAGGAGATCAAGGAGGGAGGAGGGATGGGAATGGGAAGGAAATATGGGATGAATTTAACAAAATCATACTATGTGTACATTTAAATATACCACAGTGAATTCCACCTTTATGCATATGTATAAAGCACCAATTGAAAATAAATAGATAACCAAGTTAAAGAAGACCAATAGAGTATGAAAAAAAATAGGGGAAAGAAGGAGGAGAGGGAAAGGGGATGACACTAGGGAATGAAATGGAATAAATCAAATTCCATGTGTAAATAATTTTTGTCAAAATGAACCTAACTAATATGTATAGCTATAATTTTCTAATAAAAATATCTAGTTTTCACATAAAGCAACAAGCAATATTTAAAACTTCATCAGTATTTGTGTTGTTTATCTGTGTACATTTGATTAAAGATACAAAGGCAAGAAATTTTATTGTCTGATGCTTACATCTTAATTCGTGCTATCATTTTAGCAAATTTTTTCTAATAACAATTCACACAATTTATAACCTAAGATTTTATGACATTTTTTATAATACTTAGAAGGCTACATTTATCATGCTTACCTGGCAAGGGAGACTCATGATTAAGAAAGCTCCATTTCTTAGAGGTTTATTTCATTGTTTCCTCCCTAAAAGGTGAAGAAAAATAACTTGACATTACTCATTGTCAAAAATAATCTAAAAATAGTTTATGATGAAAAATTATGTAATATATATTAAATTTTTTAAACATTAACATTCTTCTCACTCAGTTAATACCAAGTTACAAAGCTATTTTGACTAAATAAGCTTGCAAAAATAGTAGATATTAAGTACATTCAGTTTGATTCAATACATTTTATATAAAGCTCCTATTTGAACAAATAAGAATCAGACAGCATAGCAAAAAATTCTACATATTGAAATACTCATGAATAAAATAGGGAATTTGGTAACAAAAGCTAGAGAATCTAGATGTTTAAAATCCATAACTTATTTCTTTGAGATGATTTCTAAAAGCAGAACCTTTTTTAAAAAGAAATCTCAAAGATGTCTGTTTACTTTGTCTTTACAAAAAAGTTAATGAAATTGTTTGAAGTTAAAGCAGAGCACTTATTTCATTTATTAAAATATCCCAACAATACTATCTGTCAAAAAGTGATAAATTCAGGGTTTTGTTTTAATCAAATGATATTCTAGCAGCTGGTGTCATCACAAGATTGTAGGAAAGCTGAGCAGCTAAGATTTAAAAACCAAGTAAAATCTATCCAGTGATACAGCTGCTTTTTCAAATATATAATTTTATTTTTAATTAATACAATAAAACCCTCACGAGATGTCCTTCTTACATAATTATGCTTTTGGCTCTTGCCAATGTTCGGATGCACAAGTAGAAATTATATCTATTGTGGCAAACTCAATATTCTGTCAGTTCTTCAATAACTAATAACTATCGAACACATATGAGCCAGGTACTATTCTATTTACTGTAGAAACAGATATAAATAGGAAATGACCCCTTCTCCAGGGAGCTCATTATTTGCTAAGACTAGAGACAGATTGAGAAACAAATAGTTACCATGTATTTAATCTCTATTCAACAAGTCTCATTTAGAATTCTCAGAATAGTAACCAACCAGAATCAATTGTGAGAGGTGTAAGTAACTTAGACAGCATTGTTTTTAGGTTTTAACAGTTTATTGCATTTGGTGCAATTACTAAATTTGAGAAAACAAGAACATATCATTTTAATATTCTTCTTCTCTGTTTGACACTATGGCCAGTAAATACTATCTTTTCCAATTTCATCCTAAATCAAAACTATGTGCTTCTTGAAGAGAGACATGTGCTTGCTGAAGAGAGAAATTGTCTCCATTCACTGGAGCTCCTGAAGGTAGGTGGCATGTCTATTTTGCCTATAATTATACCAGTAGTGCTAATCACAGTGTTTAGCTCTTAATAGTTGTTCATTAAAGGATGAATTATGAATAATGTATGATATCTGAATTGTTTAGGATTTTTCATTGTAAAGAAAGAAAGTTGAAATTATCTTTCCTAATTAATTTATGATTGTTTGGAAAGAAACAAGTTATTTAAATGCAAGTATCTTCTGGAATTCTTTGCCTGTACCTCCTGTCCTGCAGTACATATGAGACCAGAAATCAGTGATCAGGCATTTCACTTCAGAAATACTACTGAATCATTAATTTACAACATTAAAAAAGTTTAAATGTTGAAATTGCCCTTTCAGTATATAATTATTTTTAGTTCTAGTGCATTTATTTAATATGTATTATGAACACTTGAAATGCATATGAAGAATGATTTATTATGAATAATTACAGTAGGCAAGATCAGAAAAATATTAATGTAAATATGATGAAAACATTCACTTCTAAGACAATATATCAAGGTGTACTATGATCATTACATACTATCCTTTGTTTAAAATGTTATGTTTTTTACTTTATTATGCAACTATATGTCCTCAATCTATTTTGATTGTTTAGACTGTCTTCCACTTCACTTTCCTCTCTCCTGTCATCTTCCCTCATTCTCTCCCCTTTTCCCTTCTAAGGATACCTTTTATTTTACTCAGATTTTGCACCACTGTGAACAAATTACCTGGTAGAACAACTTACAGGAGTGAAAGTTTATTTGGGGGATCACAGTTTCAAAGATCTCAGTCCATAGACAGCCTGATCCAATGTTAAGCCCAAGGTCAGGCAGCACATTACAGAAAAAGGGCCCAGTGGAGGAAAGCTGTTGTTCATCCCATTGCAGGGTCAGGAGGCAGAGAGGGGTTGGTGAAGGGGCCACAAGGAAAATATAACCTTCCAGGGCACATCACCATCAAAACACCTTCAGTCATGGCTAATCAGCCTATAGTTCTCATCCAGTCAGGTTACAGCTCTTATAATCCAATTATTTTACCTCTGAATATTCCTGCATTAACAGGAAATGTTTGGGAACACCTCATATTTAAACTCTAAAATCACTATTCCTTCATTTACCTCCTGAATGCATACTAATTTCATTAATGACTTTTGTCCTTTACTGTTCACAGGACTTAGTGTCCTCAAAACAATTGGCTTCTTCTTGATAAAATTTCCACTTAGTTTTTCTCAATAGTCTTTAAATAATATTTGAACACTAAATTCAGTATATTTTTTGCCCAGAGCTAACTTGTAGATTCACTCTGACAGCCATAAGGTATAGAGATGCTTTTGCCTTAATTATTCATATTTCTCCTTCTGTTCAGAATTCTGCTGGTACTGCAGAAGAGCTCCATCTTTAGAGCTTCACAGCCCCTTAGTTCTTTCTACTGTTCTTTTAAGCTTGTCAGATATTCAAATATTTGCTGTAAAGTCTGTATTATGACTAAGCTTTACAGAAAATATGTAAGCAAATATTACAGGAGCCAAATGTGAATGCATTGGGAATCAAATATTTGTATAATAAGAGAATATTTTTCAATTACAGAATGTATGAATGACAAATGCATAATATATAGTCTAACCAATAATTAATTTTTCTATGTAGATATCTATAAAGTCAACTTCTTGATTAAAAAAACTTTTGTATTTGTAGATGGACAGAATGCCTTTATTTTATTTGTTTATTTTTATTTTTATGTGGTGCTGAGGATCAAAGCCAGTGCCTCATATGTGCTAGGCAAGTGCTCTGCCACTGAGCTACAGCCTCAGCTCCAACTTCTTGAGTTTTGATGGGTCTTAAACTGAGAATGGAAGTTATGTGATCTATCTCCACTGTCAACTTGTAAGGTGAATGTTGGCAAATTGTTTGCCGTTTTTTCAATGCATTTATAGATGTTAGTTTGCTTCAAAATAAACCCTGATGTCATATTTTATTTTACATGAATTCTTGAATGTTTCCGCAATGTCTACCTTGTGATCTTCTGGGGCTTCTGGTTTTCTATTTAGTAATATAAACAATTATCACTGTTATCTGAATTAATTAAATAACTAATCCTTTAGCTGATGTAATGTGAATACTCCAGGGTAAACTGAATCCATAAAACCTTAGTTATAAGTATCAGAGTTCATACATTTTTATACAGGGATCTTCCTTTATTTTCAGTTATTTTTCCGTAAACTGAATTATTCTATCAGAAAGAGAGAATTTAGAGGTGGGAAGTGTATTTTTTTAATGCAGTCATTTTTGTTTTATTCATGGATATGCCTTTTACTTGTTCATTAGTATCCATTGTTTCCATAGTCATCATAATCAAGACAATCATGAATGAAGCAGTTCTTTCAACCACACACATTGCAGAGAGGGGCATCAAAGAACTGAAACCTAGGAAGAGCTCTTGGTTAAGAAAAGACTATCATTTGATGATAGATCTGAGAATTTATGAACAAGTAATGTTCAAAGGTTTTTCTTACTGTTAGTTTCCATTTTAATGTGGCAATTTTCCACAGTGTAAAATAATGTTTGCCTTTTATCAAAGTCACCAAAATCACCAAGTCTTTTAGTTCATCCATTATTTTTTCACAGATTATTTTTTTCACAAAAAGCAAAAGGACTATATGTATGACAAGCAAAATCTACCACTTTATACTTTGTTTATGAAGAAAACATGAACCTGGTAGACAAGTAGTGACTAGCAAGGTACAAGTAAGATATCTAGTGTAAACATTGCTCATCTAGACAAGTAATTTTTTCAGCAAAAATTTATTATTATTTCTATTAATACTTCTACAAGGGTTATAAGCATAACCTGTGGTTCTCCCAAGAAAAATAGGACTACAATTGCCTAGAGATAAAAGAACGTATAAGCCAACATGCAAGTGTGAAGGAAATCTCAAAACAGATTTGAATTATAAATAAAAATAAATGCAAGATACGTGTCTCAAAGAAAGATGACAGTACATGGATCTGTAATAAAAATACTACAATTACAAACATCCAATTCAAATGTCACCCTGAATTACTAAATACACATTTCCTGTTCATCAAGTTAACAGAAAACAGACCACACCATCAAATAACTGGCACAAAGTTGTGACATTTACTTATATTCATTCAGTTTTTAAAATTTTAGTATTTTTATATTCTATCCAATTGGCCCAGAATAGTGAAATTTTCTCATTTCATACCAAATATTCTCTTTTGTTGTATAGCCCGTGATCCAGTAGAGGGAGCGCATGTTAGTAAATGATGAAATACTGGGTGAATCAGTCCCCTATGGATAGCGACAATAAGGTTGCAGGTAAATAATATTTAACCTGTGACTTAACTCTGGGCTATGTTTCATGAAGAAATTACCATGAAGATTATTTCTTTCTTTCTTATTTTTTTTGGTACTGAGGATTGAACTCAGGGTTACTCTACCACTGAGCCACATCTCCAGCCCTATTTTGTGTTTTTAATTAGATACAGGGTTTCACTGAGTTGCTTAGCGCATTACCATTGCTGATGCTGGCTTTGAAATTGAGATTCTCCGGTCTCAGCCTCCCAAAGTGCTGGGATTACAGGCGTGCACCACCGCACCCAGCTAAGATGATTTCTTTTTAAGGTAAATCACATCTATCTCTCCTTTCACTAAAATCTATTTGTGTGAATTTTGTTCCATGGAGTTTCAATTTCTCCATTAGAAAATCCTCTGGAATTTCCCAGGGGAAAAGAAAAAGTGTTTTATGTTCTCTTCTCTACCTAAAATTCCAGTATTTATTCTGATATTGTTTCTTTTTATGACTTTGAAGACATATTATTTTATGAAATATTTCATCCTCTGAGTCTTTCTTTATAGTGAACAACTGAAAACTATATGTTAAGATTGTTCACTGATAGGAAATAGGACAAGTATTACATTATTCTGGAAGGATCATAGTTGGTTCTATATATATGCGTACATATTTGAAGCATGAAAGAGAGTTTTAGTTCATAAAAATCGGACCAAACCAATAGTAGTAAAAGTTTGTTAATTATTTACAGCTTGGTTGAACAAAATGAATATAGTAAAGACATTTTTTGTTGTTGTTAATACAAAAAAAAAACTCACGTTTTTTAAAGTTCTCTAATGCAAACACTTTTTGAAAAGGAAATGTTACCAATATCCAAAAGATGTTTAAGTGTGGATTTTTTAAAAAAAAATTAGTTGTAGATGGACACAATATCTTTACTTTATTTATTTATTTTTATGTGGTGCTGAGGATTGAACCCAGTGCCTCATGCATGCAAGGCAAGCACTCTACCACTGAGCTACAATTCCAGCCCATAGGTGCTGATTTTTATTCTCTAAAGTATAAAGATTTATTTTAAAAATAATTTAAATGAAAGTTAATGAAATATAAAGAAGAAATTAAAATTATACATATTAGACCACAAAAATATTATTATTTTATGTGCAGTCTTTTATAATTGTTATAGCCATAAATGTATGTTAATATAAATTTATATCCAATTTTTCACAAATTATACTATATTCATTATTTTCAGCCTCTTTTTTTCTATTAACATAACAATCTATCATGTTAATAAATAAAAATTATATCATCATAAATTAATATACTTTCATAATGACAAATCAGTCCAATATTGATAAATATTTAAGCTATTTTCAATATTTCTATATTATAAATAATGATGCAAAAAGACTTATGATTATCTTGGTCCATGTATCCTTAAGAGAAGAATAAAAATGTTGTGTCAAAAATATGAAAACAAAAGCTTTTGATTCAAATCATCAAACATCCTCCACAAAACTTGTCCTTGTTTATATATGATACATATTAGCAAACTTCTATCTTCAATTCCTCACAGCTATGGATACTTATTAATATTTTTGATGTCTTCACATTATATTTTTCTATTGATCTACCATTTTTCTTTCCACACTTGTACATCACTACTTTTACTATAATATATTAGGGGAAGTTCCCTTTTGTTTAATTTTAAAGTTTCTTTGGCTATACAAGTGCAGTGTTTTACTTGAGATAATGTTAAGTAGAGTAAAATGTACAGATCTATGTGTAGATGTCACGAAAATTTTAACAAATATCTATACTCACGTAAACAACAATCCAGTCAACAATAGAACTTTTCCAACAATTCAAAATCCTTGCTTAAGTATCTTTCCAGTCATTCTTACCAATCCCTCCCCAAAAAAAACCCCACATTTTTCTGATTTCTATTACTATATATTTGTTTGGCTGTTCTTGAACTTTACAAAAGTGGGGTGATAAAATGCATACTCTTTTGTGTCATGCATTTTTCTTTCCCTCTTTTCCCCAAGAACTTCCTCCTTCCCTCCATTCTCTTCTCCCTCTCATTGTTGCTTTCTTCTTTTTTATGGTACTGGTCTTGAGCCCTTCTGTCCTTTACCACTGTCCTTTCTATTATAGTCCTTTCTATTGTTTGTTTTGTGTTGGTTGATACAGGGCATGATAATTCGCACAGGTGGGACTCAAACTTTCAATTCTCCTGCCTCATCTTCCCAAGTCACTATGATTACAGGCATGCATCAACTAATGTTTTTGTTTGGTTGGTTGGTACTAGGGATTGAACTCAGAGGTACTCGACCACTGAGCCACATCCCCAACCCTGTTTTGTGTTTTATGTAGAGACAGGGTCTCACTGAGTTGCTTAGTGCCTCGCTATTTCTGAGGCTGGCTTTGAACTTGCGATTCTCCTATCTCAGCCTCTCTAAGTGCTGGGATTACAGGCAAGCACCACTGCACCTGGCTTCAATTAATGTTTTTGAAATTTATCTACATTTTGAAAAGCAGATAGTTCATGTATTTTATTGTGGAATAGCAATCCACGCATTATCCATTCTTTTGCTGATGCACATTTAAATTGTTTCCAGTTTGAGTTAATTATGAATAAAACTGCTGTAAATATTTTGAATGTTTTTTGTGGGTATATATTTTTATTCCTTTTAAATAAATATTCAGGACTGGAATTTCTTGGTCATCAGATAAGGGTATGTTTAATATTATAAGAAACTGATAGTTTTCAAAAGTGGTCACAGCATTATATATTCACACAAACAATAGATGAGAATTACAATGTTTCACATTACTGATACTTATTTGTTGGCATCAGTCTTGGATTTGAACTACTCAATCATGTAGCTCATGGTGTTTTATTGAGTTTATAACTTACATTTTTTCTGGTAATAATGATACTGAGCACTTTTTCAGGTTGTTATTGGGTATCTGTGTCTCTTCTTTTGTGAAGTATCTTTTGTCAATTTAAAAAAATATTTATTTTTAGTTGTAGATGAACACAAAACCTTTCTTTTATTTGTTCATTTTTATGTAGTGCTGAGAATTTAATCCAGTGCCTCACATGTGCTAGGCAAGCGCTCTACCACTCAGCTACAAATCTAGCCCTCAACTTTTCTTTTGTCATTTATCATTGATGTGTAGGAACTAATTACGCATTCGTCACACATTTTTTTGTAATTGTATGTATTGTAAATTACTTCTAATATGTGGTGTTTAAGTATACTTTTTTTATACCAGGTATTAAACCCAGAGGCACTTATCCACTGAGCCACATGCTCACCCCTGTTTATATTATTTATTTAGAGAATGGGTCTCACTAAGTTGCTAAAGCTGACTTTGAACTTGTGATTCTCCTTCCTCAGCCTCCCGAGCTGCTGGGATTACAGGCATGAGACATCATGCCTGGCCTTAAAGAAAATTTTCTTTCCCAGTTGATCCCTTTTGGGGTCTATGAATTTTATCAGTAATTTGAAAGAAACACGTTTTGACTTTATTAATTTTCTCCATTATTTCATTTAATTTGTTAAGTTTCAATAATGGGTCCCATTGACATTTTTATTGCAATAGAATTAATGTATCAATAAATTTTGGAAGACATTTTATCTTTTATCTTTCTGGATTTGTATGATTTCATTTAGTATGTTCTCCATTTCCATCAATTTACCACAATGTGTCATATCATTCTTCTTTACAGCTTAGTAAAACCCCATTATGTATATAAATTTATTTTTCTCTATCCATTCGTCTGTTGAACGACAGCAAGGCTAGTTTCATAGCCTGGCTATTTTGAATTGTGCAGCTCAAAGCAGTGACATGGCTGTATCCATGTAGTATGCTGATTTTAGTATTTTTGGATATATAAAAAGGAGAAGTATAGCTGGATCATGTGGTGGTTCCATTTCCAATAGTTTGAGGAATCTCCATACTACTTTCCAGAGTGTTTGTACTCACTTGCAATCCCACCATCAATGTATGAGTATATGTTTTCCCCTAAATCCTTGCCAGTGTTATTATTTGAATTCTTAATAATTGCCATTCTGATTGGAGTGAGATTAAATCTTAGTGTATTTTTTAAAAATTCTTTTTAATTATACATGACAATAGGATTCATTTTGATATAATTATAAAATCATGGAATATAATTTGTTCTACTTTAGTCCCCAGGACTTCTTCATCCCCTCTCTGCTTTCCTTCTTATTTTCCCTCTACTTTTCATTCTGCTGTTTACTTACAGTTATATTTTTCAGTTTTTCACTTGAGCATGTACATGATGGTGAGATTCACTGTGGAACATTCATATATGTACACAGGAAAATTAGTTCAGTCTCATTTCACTGTCTTACCATATCCTATCCCTTGTCCCTTCCCTTCATTCCCATTCAGCTTCTATTTTGTTATCTTCCCCACTTATTTTAAACTAGCTTCTACATATCATAGAAAACATTCTACCCTTAACTTTTTGGAACTGGCTTATATCACTTATCATGTTAATTTCCAGGTTAATTTACTGGCAAATGCCAAGAAGTCATTCTTCTTTATGTCTACTCAATTGTGTATATACATATCATTTTATTTATCAGTTCTTCTGTTGAATGGCACCTAGGTTGGCTTCATAGCTTGGCTATTGTGAATTGTGATTATATAAACATTGATGTGCCTACTTCATTGTAGTATGCTGATTTTAAATTCTTTGGATCTATACCGAGAAGTGGAGACCAAGGTCATATGTTCAATGTGTAAGTGTACCCTTTCCCCCATATTTGCATCAACATTTATTTATTTTATTTATTTATTTTTTGGTACTGGGGATTGAACTCAGGGGCACTCGACCACTGAGCCACATCCCCAGCCCTATTTTGTGTTTTATGTAGAGACAGGGTCTCACTGAGTTGCTTAGCGCCTCACCATTGCTGAGGCTGGCTTTGAACTCGTGATTCTCCTGTCTCGGCCTCCCTAAGTGCTGGGATTACAGGCTTGAGCCACTGCGCCCAGCTTGCATCAACATTTATTGATAATTGTGTTCTTGGTAATTGCCATTCTGAATGGAGTGAGATTAAATCTCAGTGTAATTTTAATTCAAATTTATCTAATTACTAGAAATGTTGAACATTTTTTCACATATTTGTTGACCATTTGTATTTCTTCTTTTGCAACTTGTCTGTTTATTTCCTTTTCCAATTTATTAATTTTGTTTTTATGGTGTTTTTGAGTTATTTGTATATTCTGTATATTAATGCCCTATCTGAGGAGCAGGCCACAAAGATTTTCTCCCATTCTGTTGGTGCTCTCTTCTTACTCTTGATTATTTACTTTGCTGCGAACAAGCTTTTAACTTGGTGCCATCCTATTTATTGTTTTTTTTATTTTATTCCTTGTGTTTTAGGAGTCTTGCTGAGGAAGTCAGTTCCTGAGCTGATATGTTGGAGTGTTGGGTCCACATTTTCTCCTAGCAGGTGCAGCATTTATGCTCTAATGTCTAGGTCTTTGATCCAGTTTGAGTTGAATTTAGTGCAGGGTAAGAAAAATGGGTTAAATTTTATTCTACTAGGTGTGGATTTCCAGTTTTCCCAGTATCATTGGTTGAAAGGTTTTCTTTTCTCCAAATTGTGTTTTTGGCATCTTTATCTAGTATCCAACAAATGTATTTATGTTGGTTTGTCTCTGTATATTCTATTCCATTGTATTCATACCAGTATTGGTGCTAGTACCATGCCATTTCTGTTACTATAGCTCTGTAGTATAATTTAAGGTCTGTCATTGTGATGTCTCCTGCTTAACTTCTCTTGCTAAGGAATGCTTGGGTGATTATGTATCTCTTATTTTTTCCAAATGAATTTCGAAACTTATTTTTCTTGTTCTGTGAAGAATGTAATTAGTATTTTGATGGAATTTGCATTGAAACTGTGTAGTGCTTTTGGTATATAGCTATTTTGACAATATTAATTCTACCTATTGAGAACATGGGATATCTGTCCATCTTCTAAGGTCTTCTTCAATTTCTTTCTCTGGTGTTCTATATTTTTCACTATAGAGGTTCTTCAACTCTTTTAGTAGATTGATTTCCAAGCATTTTGTTTGTTTTTGAGGCCATTGTGAAGGAAATAGTTTTCCTAATTACTGCTTTAGCAGATTCATCATTGGAGTATAGGAACATGATTGATTTATAGGTATTGATCATGTATCATATTTTGCTGAAATCATTTTTGAGCTTTAGAAGTCTTCTCATAATTTTTTTCCCTTGGGAGGTTCTTCTAAATATGGGCTCATATCATTGGCAAACAAATAATTTGAGCTCTTCTATTTTCTATTTGTATCCCTTTAATTTCATTTTCTTGCTTGACTGATCTGGCTAGAGTTTCAAGGACAATGTTGAACATAAGTGGTGCAAATGGACATCCTTGTCTTGTTCCTGTTTTTAGAGGAAATGTTTTCTATTTTTCTCCATTCAGAATAATGTTGCCATGGGTTTGTCATACATAGAATTTACAAAGTTGCAGTAAGTTCTGTTTATCCCTAGTTTTTCTAGTGTTTTAAACTTGAAAAATTGCTATAATTTGTCAGACGCTTTTTCTGCATCTATTGAGATAATTATATGATTCTTGCCTTTAAGTTTCTCTGTGTGGTTAATTACATTTATTGATTTCCATATGTTGAACAAATCTTGCATCCCTGGGAGAAACCCATCTGATCATGGCAGACTATCTTTTAATGTGTTTGGTTTGCTAGTATTTTCTTAAGAATTTTTGCATCTATGATCATCAAGAACATTGATCTGAACTTGTTTTTTCTTGATATATCATCATCTGGTTTTGATTTCATGGTGATATTTACTTTGTAGAATGAATTTGGTTGTCTTCCCTCCTTTTTGATGTCATGGAATAATCTGAGAGCATTGCTGTTAGTTCTTTTTTAAAGGACTAGTAGAACTTGGTTGAGAATCCATCTGGTCATGGGCTTTTCTTTGTTTGAAGACATTTAATGGATGCTTTAATTGTCATTACTTGAAATTGATCTGTCGGAGTTTCCTATATTTCCATGGTTTTATTTGGGTAGGTCATACATCTCTAGGAATTTGTACATATCTTTAAGATCTTCTACCTTTTTTGAGTATAAATTTTCAAAATAGTTTATGATGATCCTCTGGATTTCAGTAGTGTCTGTGATGATATTTCCTTTTCCACCTAAGATTTGATAATTTGAGTTTTTCTCTCTTTCTATTTTTTAGTTTGACTAAGGTTTTATCAATTTTGTTTACTCTTTCCAAAAAAAACCTTGACTCTTTGTTTTGTTGATCTTTTGTATTTTTGATATATCTCAATTTCATTGATTTAAACTCTGATTTGTTTCCTGTCTTCTACTGATTTGTTTGTTGGTTTGTTTTTTTTCCCCCTAGGGTCTTGGGCTGTAATGTTAAATTATTTGGTATCTTTGTGTTCTTTTAATATATGACCTTAATTCTATAAACTTTGCTCTTAGAACTGCCTTCTTATTGTCCCAGAGATTTTGATAAGTTGTATCACTAAATTCATTTACTTCTAATATTCTTTTTTATTTCTCCCCTTATTTCTTCTGTTCTCCATTTATCATTCAAAGGTGTATTATTTAATCTGCAGATGTTAGAGTGGTTTCTGTTTTTTATTTTATTTTCATTTTTAATTTCATTCCACTATGATCTGATAGAATGCAAGGTATTATTTCTATTTTTTTATTTGCTGAGATTTGCTTTATGACCTAAATATAGTCTATTTTTAGAATGTGTTACATTTGGTACTGAGAAAGAAGTGAATTCATTCATTGCTGGATGAAATATTCTGTAGATATCTTTTAAGTTCATATCATTAATCTTATTTTTAATTCTGTAGAACTGAGTTTTTTGTTTGTTTGATCTATCCAGTGATGAGAGATGCATGTTAACATCTCACAGTATTATTGTATTAGGATCTATTTTATTTTTAATATTGAGAAGGGTTAACACATTAGTACATAAATGGTTCATTGCTTCTGGCATACTTGTTTACTGTTGCTATGTTTTGCTTATGTATTATTCCTTTATGCAGTATGAAATGGCCATCTTTGTCTCTTGTTATTAATCTTGGCTCAAAGTCCACTTTATCTCATATGAGATAGCATATCATATATCTGATATGAGACTAACATTATCTTATAATAGAATATCTCATTTAAGAAACCCAGGTAAATGGTATGGCTTTTTCCCCATCCTTTCACCTTTAGTCTGTGAATGTCTTTGCCTATGGGGTGAGTCTCTTATTAACAGCATATTGTTGGATCTTTAAAAAAAATCAATATGGCAACTTATGTCTTCTAGTTGAAAAGTTTAAACTGTATACATTCAATGTTTTTATTTCCTGTCATTTTTATTTAGTTCTAATAAATTTCCCGATTTTTATTTCCTGTCATTTTTATTTATTACTAATATTTAAATTAGACTTCTCATTAACTGACTTTTTTTCTAGTGTAATTCCTCTCAATACTGGATTCATTTTTAGTTTTCATTTCTTCTTCAATAGTATGTTTTGTAGTGCTGGTTTTCTAGTAGTGAATTCTTTCAGCTTTTGTTCATCATGGAAGGTTTTTATTTCATATAAAATTCTGGAACTTAATTTTTCTGGGTTACCATCCATTTTCTTTCCAAGCTTGATATATAGTATTGCAAAACCTCCTGGTTTTTAGGGTCTGGCACAAGAAAGCAGCTGAAATTCCAATTGGTTTACCTCTAAGTGTGACCAGGAAATTTTCTCTTGCAGCTTTTAAAACTCTACCTTTATTCTATATGTTAGACATTTTCAAAACTATGTGTTTTGGAGTGGATCTATTGTGATTTTGTGTATTTGCAGACTTATATGCATCCTGTATTTGAAATCCATCTCATTTTTAAGGTTTAGAATTTTTTGTTATTATTTCATTGAAAATATTGTGCATTCTTGCAGTTTATATTTTAGAGCCTTCAACATTCCCAGTAAATGTTCAATTTGGCCTTTTAATGCTATACTAGATTTCTTGAATATTCTGTTCATTGTCTCAACATCCCTTTTCTATTGTCAACTGTATTTTCAAGATTATATTCTTGGGCTGGGATTGTGGCTCAGTGGTAGAGCGCTTGCCTCGCATGCGTGAGGCCCTGGGTTCGATCCTCTGCACCACATAAAAAGAAATAAAGACATTGTGTCCATCTACAACTAAAAAAAGGTTTATATTCTTTATCCTCAAGGTCTTAAAAATGTCTTAAGGTGCTTTAATGTATTGGTGGTGCTTTTCATTAATTTTTAAAAAATTTTTTTAGTTGTTAATGAATCTTTTTATTTATTTATTTATATGCAGTGCTGGGGATCAAACCCAGGGTCTCACACATGCCAAGCAAGCACTCTACAACTGAGCCACAACCCCAGCCCCTTAAATTTTTAATTTGGTTTATTCATCCCATAATCTTGAGGATTTCCATTTGGAACTTTTAAAGAATCTCTGTTTATTGAATCAATGTTTTAGTTTCTGTATTTTCTTTCTGATTCTACTCCTTACACCTTCTTTTAACTCATAGAACAATTTAACTATGAACTTTCCAAAGTCCTTCTCTGATATTTCCTCCACTGTATTGTCAGTGAAGTCTATCGTTGAAGCATTATGAACTGTATGGGAGTTTTTCCTTGTTTTTCATATGGTTTGTATGTCTACCCATGTATTGATATAGTTCTTACTTTGTTTAGTGAAGAACTACATTGTGAGTTTGCTTTTCTTAAGAACCCTGTGTTGGGTGAATATCCAGATAATGACATTGTAATTCAATGTGTGACATTTGTTGATCCCAATATCAGCACAACTTTAAGGGATACCATTGAGCAATATTTACTATGGTCACTTCAGAGCCAAGCCTGTTCTATCCAACCTTATCAGAAACAAAAAACTTGTTGCCATTGTTCCCTGTGATTCAGATATAAACCTATAGCAAAGTACAGGAATAGGTCAAATATTAGTTGTTAAATTTATTAATCTTACTATAACCTTAAGTGAGGGCTAAAAGGGGGAGGAAAAATTGGGCAAATAGAAGAGGGAGGGAGAGAGAGAGGGCAGGGAGGGAGGGAAAGATAATTTACACCAAGGTAGAAAGAAATAATAGATGAATCACTGATATTTGAGGTAGGGGTGGATAATGGAAGAGAATGAGTAGAGAGTAAGAGGACCATGCATAAACTACACCCAGGAAAACAAAAATAGAAAGACTGATTCCAATTAATGCTTTAAACAATTACATCAAATATATTCAATTAGTTAAATATTGGCTACTGAGTTAATAATTACCATTCAATTTAAAGAGCTATTTATATGACATTAGAGTTGTTTATAGTATACCATGACAAGGTAAAAAAATATATAATTGACTCTTTATTTGGATTTCATTGGAGTTTGGACATTTAGCAGAACTTCATCAGTCTTTGGCTGTGGATCTGTCCTGAGTTGCAGGGTCAAAAGGAGCCAACTTCCTAGTTTCTATAAACCTCTACCAACAGCTTCTGGTTTGTTAGCTCAGAGTCCTGCAGCTGACTGCTTGGAGAGTGCAGCATTATGGGTAGACTGTTTCTATTGTGTGCAGTTCAGGTTGCAGGCTGTGGAGTGCCCCTGTGATTGCTGTGGGTCACTATATACCTGCTCCTCTCAACAGGATCCTTTTCACCATAGAGAAGATCCTGATGGCTGTCTCAGAGCACAATAACTCTGGTTGTGTGTTTGCTTTGGGTATTCTGTGGTCCATTAGTATTCCTCTGGCCCTTGCAGCTTACTGAGGTACTACAGTGAAGGGTCTTAGTTGGTTCACCTGGAATCTTGTTTCCAATGTTCTAGGTTGTGAATGATGCATTTTGATTCCTTCTGAATAGTAAGTCTGATGCAAGGTTCAGCCAGTATCCAAAAATGCCTTATTATATGCCAGTTGTGATTATGGTTCAGGCTGTACACAAGTTATGGCTAGGATTAGCCCTTTCTTGCTGCACAGACTCTGATAATTTCCTATTGGGACTCTATGTCAATGGATATTCAGACATCTTCCCTCTAGTATGGTTCTGTGGATTGTGTTGCTGTAAACATTGATGTGGCCAGGCATGGTGACGCACGCCTCTAATCCTAGCACTTTGGTAGGCTGAGACAGGAGAATCATGAGTTCAAAACCAGCCTCAGCAATGGTGAGGCACTAAGCAACTCAGTGAGACCCTGTCTCTAAATGAAACACAAAATAGGGCTGGGAATGTGGCTCAGTAGTCGAGTAACCCTGAGTTCAATCCTCAGAACCCAAAAAACAAAAGCAAACAAACAAACAAAAAACATTGATGTGGTTGCATCACTATAGTATGATAATTTTAAATCCTTTGGATATATACCTTGAGGACTGCCCATAGGCTTCCCATGTTAACCTCCACTCCCAACATGTCAGGGCCTGGTGAATCCAGGGGCCAAATATGCTTCATTTCTGTCTCTTTTGAGCAAGTAGAAGTTGTGCAGTTCTTAGTTGGGCTAGAGCACATCCTGAAACAGGTTCCTATCAGACCATTAATTCCCCTTGTTCATGGTGGGGTGGAGAGAGGGGATTTTGACAATTTTCAACTAATAGTGGTTTTTCTAGAAGGTTTTTTCTGTCCAAATTCTTTAAGAGGTCCCACTACAGGAGAATTCACTCTGATTTAATTGGCAAGTGTCTAAGAATGGCAAGACAGTACTGAATTAAGGGAATGACTGATTGTCTGAGGGTTCTGCAAGATCGCTGTGGACACTCGGCTCAGTTTTCTTTTCACAATTTAGTTTTAAGCTGTTTGTGCTGCTTAAGTACCCTTCTGTTACCCTCATACTTTAAATCTGTATCTCTCCAACTGTATTCAAGAGGGTGAGCTTAAGATAATATCTGTACCCCTCCCATTTCTCTTATTGCCAGGTTTCTGTTCAAGGTTAGAGGACTCTGAGTTTGTTTCTACTCTGGGAACCTATCTTCCAGTCTCTGAGAGTCTCATACTTAGTAATATTGAGTTTTAAAAGCACTTACTTTGTTAACCACTTCTCAATTCTGCTTCTCCCTTGCTGCCTCCCTTCTGTGTTGTGAGGAGATACAGACTTTCTCCTTAGCTTTCTTCTGCCATCTTCCTGACAATCCTAAGTGTAATTTCTTTCTTTCCCTTTTTATTTGTTCTTTTTAGTTATACATGACAGTAGAGTATATTTTGACATATTTAAACAAACATGGAATACATCTTATGCTAATGAGGATCCCAGACTTGTAGTTGTACATGATGGGGAGATTCACTGTGGTATATTCATATATGTACATAAGAAGTTTAGATCAGATTCATTCCATTGTGTTTCCTATTCTTATTCTCCCTCCCTTTCCTTCATTTCCCTTTGTCTAACATACTGAACTTCTATTCTTCCCATCCCCCCTTGTTGTGTATTAGAATCCACATATCAGAGAGAAAATTCCACCTTTAATTTTTAGAGATTGGCTTATTTCACTTAGCATAACATTCTTCAGATCCATCCATTTACTTGCAAAGGTCAAAAAGTTATTATTTTTTATAGCTGAGTAATATTCCATTGTGTATATCTATTACCTCTTCTTTATCCATTCCTCTGTTGGAGGCCTCCAGGTTGGTTCCATAGATTAGCAAGGTTATACACCTTTAAGTGGCTGCATCACTGTAGTATGCTGAGTTTAACTCCTTTGGGTATATACCAAGGAGTGGGATAAATGGGTCAAACGATGGTACTATTTCAAGCTTTCTGAAGAATATGCATACTGCTTTCCAGAGGGGTTATACCAATTTGCAGTCCCACCAGCAATGTATGAGTGTACCTTTTCCCCACGTCCTTGCCTATGTTTATTGTTTTTGTATTCTTGATTGTTGCTATTCTGACTGGAATGAGATGAAATCACAGTGTAATTTTAATTTGCATTTCTCTAATTGCTGGAGACGTTGAACACTTTTTTTCATTTACTTGTTGATCATTCATTGTTCTTCTTTTGTGAAGTTCCTCTTCAGTTCCCTTGCTCATTGATTGATTGGGTTATTTGGTTTTTTGGTGGTGGTGTTTCTTTTTTAATTCTTTATATATCCTGGAGATTAATGCTCTCTCTGAGGGAGAGGTGACAAAGATTTTCTCCCATTTATAGGTGTTCTCTTTACACTCTTGTTTTCTTTGCTGTGAAGAAGCTTTTAAGTTTGATAGCGTCTCATTGATTCTTAATTTTAGTACTTGTGCTTTAGGAGTCTTGTTGAGGAAGTCAACAAGACTTTATGTCCTAATTATGTCCTAAGCTGACATAATTGAGTGTTGGGCTTACAGATTTCTTTTAGTAGGTGTAGGGTTTCTGGTCTAATGCCTAGGTCTTTGATCAACATTCCACAATGTAATTAATGTAATTTTGATTTGTATTTCCCTGATTGCTAGATATGTTGACTGCCCCCACTTGGTACCAGGAATTAAACTCAGGAGGTGCTTAACAACTGAGCCATATCCTCAGCCCTTTTATTTTTCAATTTGTATTTATTTATTTATTTTTATTTTGAGACATGGTCTTGCTAAATTTCTTAGGGTCTCACTGAATTGCTGAGGCTGATCTTGGACTTACAATCCTTCTGCCTCAGTTTCCCAAGCCACAGGGGATAAAGTCATGTGCCACCAAACCTGGCCTGTTGAACATATTTTATATATTAATTGACCATTTCTATTTCTTTCTTTCTTTTTTTTTGGTACTGGAGATTGAACTCAGGGACACTCGACCACTGAGCCACATCCCCAGCCCTATTTTGTGTTTTATGTAGAGACAGGGTCTCACTGAGTTGCTTAGTGCTGCACCATTGCTGAGGCTGGCTTTGGACTCACGATTCTCCTGTCTTAGCCTCCCTAAGTGCTGGTATTACAGGCTTGAGCCACCGCACCTGGCTTGTTTCTATTTCTTCTTCAGTTCACTTGTATATTTATTGATTGGATTATTTGGATGTTTTAAGGAGGAAGTGTACCTTTTTTTTAGTTCTTTTGTATTATATTCTAGATAGTAATGTGCTCTTTGAGGAGCAGGTGTCAAAGGTCTTCTCCTAGTCCACTGCCTTCTCTTCATGCTCATAATTGTTTCCTTTGCTGTTCAGAAGCATTTCAGTTTGATAGCATCCAACTTATTAATTCTTGGTTTTTCTTCTTGTCCTTTAGGAATCTTGTTGGGGAATTTAATCTCTCTACCAATAAATTGGGGTGTTGTGCATAAAATATCTTCCAGCAGTTGCAGCATTTCTGGTTTAATTCCTAGGTCCTTCAACTTGAGTTGACTTTTGTGCAGGATGAGAGATAGAGATAGATTTTTTCTTCCATAATTGGATATTCAGTTATCTCATCACTATTTGTTAAAAAGGCTATATTTTCTCCTAATGTATATTTTTGGAAAATTTGCCATGTTTCCCATGTTTATATCTATGTGGATTCGTCTCTGTGTCTTATATCCTATTACATTGGTTCTCATGCCTCTTTTTATGACAATATCATGATGATTTTTTTACTATAGCTCTGCAGTATAATTTGTGATCTTGTAGTGTGATGCCTCCAGGATTTCTCTTCTAGTTCAAGATAGATTTGGCTATTCTAAGAATTTTATTGTTCAAAATGTATTTTAAGACTGTTTTTCCTACAACTTTGAAGAACATCACTGGTATTTTGATGGAGATTGAAACAAATATGTATATTGCTTTTAAGTAGTATGTTCATTTTGATGATATTAATTCTTCCTAGCCAAAAACATGGGGTGTCTTTCCATCTTCTATGGTCCTCTTCAAAGTCTTTCTTCAGTGTTACACAGTTTTCATCATAGAGGTCTTTTACCTCCTTGGTTAGTTTTATCCATAAGTACTTGTTGAAGCTATTGAGAATGAGATAGTTTTCCTTATTTCTTTTTCAGTAGATTCATCATTGGAATATAGGAATGTGATTGATTTATGAATGTTGATCTTGTATCCTGCAAATTTGCTGGATTCATTTATGAGCTCTAGACATCTTCTGGAGTTATTTTTTTTGTTTTTGATCTTCTAAATATAGGAACATATTGTCGGTAAACAGATAATTTGAGCTCTTCTTTTTCTATTTTTATCCCTTTATCTTCTCTTGCTTGACTGCTCTGGCTAGAGTATCAAGGATTATGTTGATTAAGAGGTTGAGAGTGAGCATCTTTGTCTTGTTTCTAATTTTAGAGGAAATGTTTTCAGTTTTTCTTCATTTGGTATGATGTTGGCCTTTGGTTTGTCATTTATAGCCTTTATTATTATAAAGTTTTCTTATTCACAAATATAGTGTTTCAGTTAATAATTTTCTGTTACTCAGTTAAGTTTTTTATTTTTATATAGGATACGTGTATGTATATATTCATATATACATATACATATATTATCCCTTTCCCCAAATTTTGGCTATTTAAAATGATTTCATGCTGTCAGTACTTTCTAGAAGGTAATAGGGAATTCAGGTAGCCCCATGTATTGCTGCATTTTGGGGGGGTTCCAGAGATTGAACCAGGGGTACTTAAATTCTGAGCAAATACTTTGAATTCATTGATTTGTTGTAATAGAATTTTTGTGTGGACTTTTGGGTTTTCTACATAAAATATCATATACAAAATGAGAAAAAGATATTATTTTACTTCTACTTTTTCAATTTAGGTAACTTTCTGATGGCTAAGTCTTTCAGTACTATTCTGAATAGAAGTGGCAAAGGTAGGTGTCCTTTTCTTGTCCTTGATCTTAGAAAAAATGGTTCATTCTTTCTTAATATTTCAGGAACACAAACAGAAATGTAGGACCAATATTCCTGAGGACTCTTGATGTAAAAATTCTAGAAAAAATATTAGCAAAATAATTCAATAGTGCATGATAAGGGCCATGCACCATGATCTAATGGGATTTATCCTTAGGATGCAAGATTAGTCACCATGCAAATAAATCAATGTGACACACTACATTAAGTTAAGAATAAAATTAAGTATTATCTCAATAGGCATAGAAAGGGCATTTCACAAAATTTAACATCATTTCATTGTAAAACCTCTCAAAATTTATGTATCAAAGGGAAATATCTCTACATAATTCAGTATATATACAACAAACCCAGAGATAACATCATAATGATGAAAAACTGAAATGTTTTCCTCTAAGATGAAGAAGAATATAAAGATACCCAATCTCACTGTTTCCCTTCTTTCCCCCATCAGTTCTTTTTTGTTTTCAAATATGCTCAAAATAAATTGTTTAATTAGTTTTATGAAGGCTGATTTAAAATTCTGGCCAGAAAATTTCATTGTTTTTGTCATTGTGTTGTTGGTGTTTGTTGATTCATTTTTTTTTCTCATTTAAATTCAATTTTTCTGGTTCCTAGTATGAAGAGATTTTTTTCTTGTACCTTGGACATTGTATTATATTATGAGACTATGTACCTTATTTAAATCATGCAGTTTAGAAGACTTCTTTTCACACTGAATAATTGAAAGAAGACAGGGAGTGCTAGCTCCTTATTAACAGGTATATATAAGAAGTCTAATTTTCCCATTCAGTTTGTGCCAATAATTGGCAGGTACAGGAGGAGAGTGCCCTAGTGACTGCTGGGTAGTGATATAATAAGTCCAGATACCTATCTTGTTTTCACCCAAGGAGAGGAACTTGGATATCTCCATACCACCCACTGGGACTGGAATTTTACATTCTTTTTTTATTTTCAAATGGGGGCAGAGGTCCAGGTTCTCACTTGGCCTTCATATACACATTTAGGAAAGATGAATAACTTGTTCTTTATGTGGCAACAGATGACCAGATTCCTCCTCCTTCTTCTGGTTCTGGAGGGATGTGGAAAGCGGTGTTTTCCATGGTGTATGGCTGGATTAGGTTTGATATTGTTAAAAATGTTTCTGTCTTTCTAGGCCAAATATTTGTAGGTCTTTTGATTAAAGAGACTATATTGATCTTAAGACTTTGTTAAGTGCCTCTTGGTGTTTCTAAGTTGTTGAAACTTCCAGCTCCAAGTTTGTCTATGTGAAGAAAATAAATCCTAGATGATTTATTCCTGTGATTGTTACAACAAATTTCAAAAGAACATATCAATATCTGTGGACTCTTTGTGACTTTCAGGTTTTATTTTTTTATATAATGTTCAGAGTTTTCAGATTTATTTATTTTGAGGAATCTGTTCTATCTTTTCTGAAACTGGATGTCCTTATCCTTAGTTTCTAAACCTGCAAATTATGATTCATGTAGGTACTATATAGATCTACCTAATATTTTAAAAAATGATCTTTTTGGGGCATAATTTGTATTAAGTTTCATCTTCATTTTACTATATAATTTTGAAAAAATATATACTGTTATATAACCATCACCATAATCATGGTATATAATGTGATCCAAAATATTCCCTTGTCTGCTTTGCAGTCAAGCACCCTATCCCTATTTCTGGCCTCATTCAAAACTTGATGTGTCTTTTGTCACTGTAGGTTAGTTGTTCATGTTCAAGAATTTTGAATAAATGTAATGATGGAGTATGTACTCTTTTGCATCTGGCTTATTTAGGTTAATATATATATATAAACAATTTTATTTAGCTTAATATACATTATAATTTATATTTATAAATTATATTTTATATTCTTTAGCCTTAAATATGTGTATATACATAAAATTTTGATTATCCATATTGTATATCAGTGGATAATGACTTTTAATTGCTGAGTAGTATTGTACTTCATAGACACACCACAGCAGATTTATCCATTCACTAGTTGATAGATAATTAGATATTTTTGATGATTACAATAAAAGCAACTAGGAACATCTCCATACAATTCCTTTGTAAAGTTAAGTTGTGTATTCTTTGGGTGAATATATATAGATTTTTAGTTCATATAGTTTATACAGTTTTAACTTTATAAGAAACTTTCCAATGGATTCCATAATATGATTTTGGAAGTATTTACTCTAAGGATTTACTTTCTTAACAATGGTAAGCAATTGTGAAGTACTAGTAAACAAAGCACTTTTAAATCTTTCTAAAATTTCTTTTTTAAAAAATTTTTTTAGTTGTAGGCAGACACAATACCTTTATTTTTATTTTTTTATGTGGTGCTGAGGATCGAACTCAGTGCCTCGCCCACGCTAGGTGAGTGCTCTACCAGTGAGCCACAACCCCAGCCCCCTTCAAAATTTCTTAATAAGGTTTTATCTGCTAACAAGAATGAGCCATTTTTCTAAACCTCTGCTGAGGATTCTAGGCCACTGTTTATACATTGAAATAAAAATAAGGAATATAGGGTTCTGTTATCTATCACTTGGTGCACATTATATCTATTTTGAAAACAAAGAGAGACAAAATTTATTATTTTATTTAAATATATTGCTCAGAAAATTTTCACTCTTTATATGATTATCTACTAACATATTAATATTGACAGATAGAAAGGGTGTTAATAGTTTTTTAAAAATATGGCCTGCTTAGATTATTCTATCAGAGTTTTCTTCTTTGCTTTTTTGATGCTTAGTTAAATTTGTTTTCAACTGATAATATAAAAATGAAAATATACATATTTATGGGGTTCCATATGCTATTTTGATACATACATATGTTGTGTAATGTTTAAATCAGGATAAACATTTCTTTCTTCGTAAACATTAATCATTTCTTTATGGTGAAAGCAGTTTTTTAATCCCTTTTTTCTAAATTAAAAAATACATACAGTACATTATTTTTATCTATAAGAACACTACTATGCAATATCACATAAGAAATTTTTACTTCTATTTAACTATAACATTCAAATCAGAAATTCTTACTTCTATTTTACTATAACATTCTCAATAAGGGACATCTTCCTTTCACTCCCTGCCTCACATTATCCCCAGCCTCTGTTAACCACCATTCTACTATCAACATCTATGGGATCAATTTTTATACTTCACATATAAGTGATATCATGCAGTACTTGCATATCAGTGCCTGGCTCATTTCACTTAGCATGATGATCTTGAGTTCAATCCCCGTATTTTCCAAAGTATTTGAAACCCTTAGAGAGTTAATGTTAGTGTAATATAGAATTAAATATGCAAATAGAAAAACATGTTTTTGTTATTGTTGTTGTTGTTGTTGTACCGGGGATTGAACTCAGGGGTACCCGACCACTGAGCCACATCCCCAGCCCTATTTTGTGTCTTATGTAGAGACAGGGTCTCACTGAGTTGCTTAGTGCCTCGCCATTCCTGAGGCTGGTTTTGAATTCGCAATTCTCCTGTTTCAGCCTCCCAAAGAAAAACATGTTTTGAGAGAAATTAAGAAATAATATATTTGAGAAGTTAAAAGTATGTTTTATCAACTCTCTCATTGAAAGGATAACCATGATATAAAATAGTTTTTGTTATTAGTTTGCTCAGACTGCCATAATGAAATGCCACTGACTGAAGGGCTTAAACAACTGAAATTTATTTTAAGGAATAGGTTCATGTGATTGTGCACTCTGGCTATCCCATATATAGGTGTTGTCAGGGTTGGCTTTTTCTGATGGGCCTCTCCTTGGCTTGCATATGACTGTCTTCTTCCTGTGATTTCACATGGTCATTCCTTTGTGTGTGTCCGTGTTTGAATTTGTACTTCTCTAAGGACACCAATCATTGGGTTCGAGTCCACCTTAATAACCTCATTTTAATTTAATTTCAACTTTAAAGAGTATATCTCCAAATAAATATATATTCTGAGGTTATGGTGCTTAAGACTTCAACAAGTAAAATTTGAGAGAACATAATTAACCCACAAAATCCTGATTTGTTTTATAAATTGTGGATCATCAAGTGCTTTTGGACAAATCATACTGTATTTTTCACTATTCTGAAAAGATGTTGTTATCTATACCATCAAGTGTTCCTTCAAAACATATGTCTTTCCTTCTGGATGAAGCAGAGAGCTCAACAAACAAGTAATAGTGCTCATTTAGGAATTAGTTGCAATCAGTTTTCATGAAAATATTCATTTTGCAGGATATTTGTGAGAATTAAATGAAATAATGCACATGAACCCCATAGCAGAGCATCTGGCATAATGGAAGTTACCTAACAAATTATTTGTCTAGAAAATTATCTGTATAGATTTTCTTTACCTTACTTAGGTATCAACAGTAATCTCTTCTTTAAGAGAGGCTGTTCACTCCTAATGGCAATTTTTCAAGACCATATCTTTACTACCTATGTTCTTTAGTCATATTCTGATCTTGTGCTATTTTTTATTTGAATAACCTTAGAATTTAATATCCTTTCTCTTTAGCTGATATGATTTTCTCCCCATTTCTATCACCCTTTATTGGTTCAATAGACAGGCCAGCCTATATTCCTGTCAGTGTTCTCCATGCTTATATTCTTGCCTTTGTTTCTTGGACAATGATATCAGCATATTTTACTACCAAAAGAAGTAAAGTTGCAATTGTACTTTAACTTGCTTTCTTAAATTCTATCATCTCCAAGTCATAAGTATGATTTTTGGTTTTTTGAAGGACATTGACTTGGTGTCTTTATCATATTCTCATAACATTTTTTTATATTTAGCTTTCTTCCAGCCTCCAAAAGAAACACGTTTTGAAAGAAATATGTTACTATACAAACAAAAATAGGCAACAGAAAAAATGCATAAAATCAAAAAATCAAAAACTTATATATAAATTTCATAGATTTTTATATAATTTTTTTCTCATTTTATCTGTTTTTGGTTGTTCTTTTTAGTTATACAACTTTCTTGATGCCAAATAGGGATGTGGTTCTAAGATAAAACACACTGCTTGGGCATTTGTAGAGGTATGATTAGTAATACTTTGAAAACTCATGACCATTGTTTGTTTGGTTATCTATGTTTAAAACTCATAAGTATTGATATTTTCTATCTATTTTTTTAAATTTAAAATTAGATTCTCCACATCCCTTCAGTACAGTAGGTACAAAATATGCAATTTGTTATATTCTTTTTTTATTTTTTTATTTTTTTTTTAGTTGTAGATGGACACAGTATCTTTATTTATTTTTATGTGGTGCTGAGGTCGAACCCAGTGCCTCACGCATGCGAGGCAAGTGCTCTACCACTGAGCCACGATCCCAGCCCCAATTTGCTATATTCTTGTATCCTCCATCTCCTTCACTATTGTTAGTTCCAAGCCATCTAGTTTTGGCCACCATTATGGTTTAATTGTTTTTATAGGAATTGCTAGTAAATATGATAATGCAAAAGCTTAGGTGTTTTTGATTTTTGCAAAAATTTAGAACTGATGTGGCCTGAATAACATCCATACTAAAGAGTAACAGATTGCAGTGATGCAGTCAATATGTAAAAAGATTTTGAATAGGATACAATTTAATTGAGTGGTATCAATTCTTGGTTTACAAGATAATTTGGATAACAATATAAAAAACTGAAAGTTTTTTATGTCTCCAAAGACATCAGGAATGAAAGAATTATTTGTATTGAAATTATTTATATTTTGGTTAGAACAAGAACCTTTTTTTTTCCCATTTTCTCTTTGCAGTTTGGAGGACTAAACCCACGGGTGCTCCACCACTGAGATACATTTCCAGTTCACTTTATTCTTTATTTTGCGAGAGGGTCTCATTAAGTTGCTGAGGATGGCCTCAAACTTGCCATTTTCTATGGTCACTGGGGATACATGCAGGCATCACTGTGCCCAAAAGGACAAAATTTATTAAAATAATAATTGAGAAGAAAGAATTTCAGATTGTGAAAACAGGTTTTCAATACTCTTTTAAACTAGCATGTTCTTATTTTATTTTATTGGTTCTTTGCAGGCAATGTGATAGTAACAGGATTACTAGGGAAATATTTATGAATTGCAAAGAATGCAATAAAATTATGTCTATTTTTAGAGTTGATTCATCCATTAGAAACAATAGGAAAAAAAAGAAAAAAAAAGAAACAATAGGCACAGTGGTATGTTTTATTTTGAAAGACAAAGAAAAATAAATAAATACAATCTGTCCTGTATTATATTCATTTTTTACCAACCCAGTAGAATAATATAACTTTTAAACTTCTTTGCATAGGGAGGGGCCCATGAAGGTAGAAGCAAGTCTCTAAGACTCTCAAAAGCCATGCTCCAACATGTGGCCAGTCCTGGGTCATTCTAAAAAGTTGTATGGACTTAATTTTTTTTCCACATTTTTGAATGCTTCACCTCCTATTATTTTTTCAATTATTTATTATTAATTTTTAAAGGAGCAGAATGCATTTCAAGTCATAGTACACATATGGAGCAGTTTTCCATTTTTCTAGTTGCAAACAATGTAAAGTCACACCATTCACTTCCTCACACATGTACCTAGGGTAGTGATGTTGATCTCATTCCACCATCTTTCCTACACATATAACCTCTCCCTTCCCTTACCTCCCATTTGTCCTATACAAAGTTCCTCCATTTCTCTCAAGCGCGCCATCCCCAACCCCGTTATTGATCAACATCCAATAATCAGAGAAAACATTCAGCCTTTGGTTCTTTGGGATTTGCTTACTTCACTTAGCATAATGCCCTCCAACTCCATCCATTTACCTGCAAATGCCATAATTTTATTCTCTTCTAATGCTGAGTAATATTCCATTGTATATATATCACAGTTTCTTTATCCATTTACCTTCAATAGGTAAATTGATAAGGCATCTAGATCACTTCCACAGTTTAGCAATTGTGAATAGTGCTGCTATAAACATGGAAGTGGCTGCATTACTGTAGTGTGCTGTTTTTAATGCTTTAGACTGAAGAGTGCGACAGCTTGGTCAAATGATAATTCCATTCCAAGTTTTTTAAGGAATCTCCATACTGCTTTCCAGTTTGGTTGCGCCAGTTTGCAGTCTCACCAGCAATGTTTGAGTGTGCCTTTTTCCCCACATCTACGCCAAGATTTATTGTTGCTTGTATTCATGATAACTGTCATTCTGGTTGGAGTGAGATGAAATCTGAGAGTAGTTTTGATTTACATCTCTCCAATTGCTAGAGCTGTTGAACATTTCTTCATGTATTTGGTAATCAATTGTATATCTTCTTCCGAGAATTTTCTGTTCAGCTCCTTAGCCCATTTATTGACTGGGTTTTTTTTTTTTTTTGATGTTAAGTGTTGTTTTTTTTTCAAGTTCCCTCTCTATATATTGGAGATTAGTGCTCTATCTGATGTGTGTGTGGCAAAAATTTGCTCCCAGAATGTAGGATCTCTGTTCACCTCATTGACTGTTTCTTTTCCTGAGAAGAAACATTTTAGTTTGAATCCATCCCATTTATTGATTTTTAATTCATTTCTAGTGCTTTAGGAGTCTTGTTAAGGAAGTCAGGATCTAATTAGACATGATGAAGTTTAGCCCTATTTTTTCCTCTATTGGGAGGAATATCTCTGGTCTAATTCCTAGGTCCTCGATCCCCTTTGAAATGATTTTTGTGCATGGTGAGAGAAAGGAGTTTTTTTCTCCATTTAGGATGATGTTGGCCTTGGGTTTAGCATACATTGCTTTTACAAGGTTGAGGTATATTCCCTACTATCCTTAGTTTTTCTATTGTTTTAAGCATTAAAGGGTCCTGTATTTTGACAAATGCTTTCTCTGCATCAATTAATAAAATTGTATGATTTTTATCTTTAAGTCTATTGATGGGATGGGTTACATTTATTGATTATGGTGCACTATTTTAAAATATGTTTTTGTATGTGATTTGCCAAAATTTTATTGAGAATTTTTGCATCTATATTCATCCGTGATATTTTCCTTCTTTGATGTGTCTCTGTTTGGTTTTGGTATCAGGTTGATACTAGCCACATAGAATGAGTTTGAAAGGGTTCCCTCCTTTTCCATCTCATGGAATAATTTGAGAAATATTGGAGTTAGTTCTTCTTTGTAGGTCTGTTTCATTACAAATTTTAGTAATTTGTGTTTTCTATCTCCTTCTTTTCCTGAAAGTGGCTAAGGCTTTGTCAATTTTATTTATTTTTTCAAAGAAGTAGCTTTTTGTTTTGTCAATTTTTTGAACTCGTGATTCTCCTGTCTCCGTCTCCCAAAGTGCTGGGATTATAGGCATGTGCCACCGCACCCGGCTCCAGAATTATATCTTAATCTTAATTTTTTATTCACAGAAGAATTAAAGTTAAAATAATAAAATAATTCATCTTGAAGTAAATTTCAATTTCTTTAAACTGAATGTAAATGTAGAGAAATTTGGTTATATGTCTTCATGTGCCATTTAGTCATTGTGGAAAAAATACTACTTAATTTGATACAAAAATAATTTAATAAATATTTGCTGATTCTTCACAATGGGGTTTGAATGGGTAAATGAAGAAAAAAGATGATGCTGTTAATTATCTTACAGTATTTTAGTTTTCAAAGTACTTAAACATAAATTCTCTCATGTGATTTTCGTATATCTGTCTTAGAAAAATTTGTAGTGTTAACTGAAATATGTATTTTATATTAGAATCTCATTTTCAAAGTTAAATTGAAATGTTACAAACAAATTAAAACAAAATAAGCATGTGCATATATTTAAGAAATCTAAACTGACATGAACTAATTTTTCACCAAATAGATGTTGTTTAAGAGTAAGATGTGAGGGTAATGAATATATATATATAATTTAAACATCAAAGAAACAATCAAATTTGAGAATATTGCTTTGTTTATTGCAAATGTAGTTTAATCTTCAAAGATATTTGAACTGCTTTTTAATCTACAAATATCATAATAGAATCAATGTTGAGAATGATATCAATAAAATCTGTCTGAAATACACTGTGTGTGTATATGTGTGTTTGTTGTGATATTCACTTTGCTTCAAAGATTTGGACAAAGGTGAAATATAATCGCAAAAATTACATAATGTTGAGTTTTTCTCACTCTAATGTGAGTTCTCTTGATTATATGTACAGTGTCTTACTCATCTGTATCTATTAGCAATTTTTTGAACTGCATTGTAGCTATCGAAAGAAGGACAAGTGTCTAAAGTCTGTAGAAGACCCAAGTTGCAATTTAAGGAGTAGATAGATTTAAATATGTATAAAGAAACTTCAAGAATGAATTTACAAAGTTGAAAATGAACACAGCATATTCATTTTCCTAAGATGCTTGCCCTGACTGGATTCTTCTTTTCAGCACTGGAAGATAAGATTGAGTAGAGATAGTGGAAGCTTATTATAGAGAAGTAAAACGTACCTGAGGTATTTAAATGCCATGATGGAAACTTTCTCCTGGACAGCTTCTAAAAATATTTTAACAGTGTACTGTCATGATTGAATTAGGAGAAGCATAAAGTTCACATATCTAAGCACTTGACACATATCCAATTTTAATTTCCAGTCATTGTTGTTCAAATTTAAATATTTTTTCAAGCATTTATTTATTTTGATGTGTGAAAGATTGAAATTAAATGCAGCTAACATCTTTCAAGTTTGCCAGCAAATCATTGAACTATGTGTTTATATTTAGTATTAGTAGAGTACAACTTTTGATACTGCATGCATTATCCTTTGTTACTTGATATGATCAGCTAACTTGTATCATTAGTGCTTATTTTTTTTCCTCACTGTAGAAAAAGTATAGTTCTGAAGGGGAAGGAGATGCAGATAATTATATTTGGAAGAAAACTTCACACTTTTCCCACACAGTAATATTTCTCAAAATATAGCTCACAGACAGCAGAATCATTTAAGTGCTCTTCAAAATGGAGATTTCCAGAAACTTCCATAGGCCTAGAGAGCCAAAATCAGTAGGAGGTGGGGTCCACTGTCAATCTTTTAAAAGCTAATATTATTTTCATTGAAAAATCATAATTAAATACATTTATGGGGTACAATGTGATGTTTTAATATATGTATAGAATATGGGATGATTAAATCAAACTAATTGTACATCTATCACCTCAATCACTTATAATTTTTGTGGTGAGACATTTGAATTAACTCCTTGAATAATACAGAAATATACAATACATTGACCATAGTCAACACTCTGTGCAATAGATATCAAAACATTCTTCCTAACTGAATCTCTACTCTTTGTCCAACAACTCGACATTTTCTCAATCCATCTTCAACACCAAGCATCTGGTAATCATCATTCTATTCTTTACATCTTTTTTTAGTTGTATATGGACTTTTGTTTTATTTATTTATTTATATATGGTGTTGAAAATTGAACTCAGTGCCTCACACATGCTAGGCAAGCACTCTACCACTGAGCTACAACTCCAGCCCTATTCTTTACTTCTTAATGATTTATTTAATTCTGCATATAAGTGAGATTATTTTAAATATTTGTCTTTCTGTGCTTGGCTAATTAATGTCACTTAGCATGACTTCCAGATTCATCCATGTTGTTACTAGTAACAGAATTTTGTTCTCCTTTTTAAGGATGAATAGTATTCCATATGTATCTCACATTTTCTTTCTTTTTTGTTTTGTTTTATTGGTTCTTTTTAGTTATACATGAAAATATATACCTTATTTTAGTTGAGACCCCATCCCCATTCGTTGCGTTTGTTTGTTTGTTTGGTGCTGGAAATTAAACTCAGGGACACTCAACCACATCCTCAGCCTTATTTTGTATTTTTAGAGATGGAGCCTCACTGAGTTGCTTAGCACTTCACTTTTTCTGAGACTGGCTTTGAACTCAAGATCTTCCTGCCTCAGTCTCCCAAGCCACTGGGACTATAGGAATGCTCCACAGCACCCAGTTTAGGACTCCATTCTTGTGGATTTACATGATGTTGGGGCTCACTGTGATGTTTTCATCTATGTCAGATTTGTTCCACTGCTTTTCCTTTCTCTATAGCCCCTCCATTCCCCATTGTCTAATCTACTGAACTTCTCTTCCCCTTCCCCCTTATGTGAGTTAGCTTCCACACATCAGAAAAAATGTTAAACATTTGTCTTTTGGGGACTAGTGTATCTCACTGAGCATGATAGACCCCAGATCCACCCATTTACTGGCAATGTGATAACGTCATTCTTCCTTGTGGCTGGATAATACCCCATTGTGTGTGTGTGTGTGTGTGTGTGTGTGTGTGTGTGTGTGTGTGTGATTGATGTGGCTGAGTCACTGTAGTACACTGATTTTAAGTCATTTGGATATATACTGTGGAGTGTAATAGCTGGGTCAAATGGTGGTTACATTTTTAGTTTTTTGAGGAATTTCCATACTGCTTTCCAGAGCAGTTGAAGTCCTACCAGCAATGTATGATTGTACTTTTTTACATACACTCTTGCCAACATTTATTTATTATTACTTGTATTCTTTTTTTTTTTTTGGTACTAGCAATTAAACTCAGGGGTGTTTAAACACTCAGCTACATCCCCAGCCATTTTTTATATTTTATTTAGAGACAGGGGTCTTTTTAATTTGTTGAGGATGGTCTCAAACCTGTGATCTTTCTGCCTCAGCCTCCTTATCTGCACCTGGCTTCTTGTATACTCAGTTGCCGCCATTCTGGCTGGAGTGAGATGAAATCCCCACAGAGTTTTAGTTTACATTTCTTTAGTTGATGGAGATGTTGAATAATTTTACATATATTTGTTGACCATTGATTAAGTTATTTATTTATGTGTGTGTGTGTGTTAAGTTTTTTGAGTTCTTTATATATCCTGGAAATTAATGATCTATCTGAGGTGCAGGTGGTAAAGATTTTCTCCCATTTCTCCCATTTTGTAGGCTCTCTATTCATGTTTTTTTGTTGTTGTTGTTGTTTGGTTTTTTTTTTTTTTTTTTTTTTTTGGTACTGGAGATTGAACTCAGGGGCACTTGACCACTGAGCTACATCCCCAGCCCTATTTTGTGTTTTATGTAGAGACAGGGTCTCACCGAGTTGCTTAGCACCTCGCTGTTGCTAAGGCTGGCTTTGAACTTGTGATTCTCCTGTCTCAGCCTAAGTACTGGGATTATAGGCTTGCGCCACAGTGCCTGGCTTGTTGTTTTCTTTTTTTCTGGAAATAAGGGACACTGAACCACTAAGCCAGATTCCCAGTATTTTATTAGTATCTTGTTTTGTTTTGTTTTGTTTTTGAAAGAGTCTTGCTAAGTTACTGAGTCTGACCTTGAACTTGTGATCCTCATGCCTTGGCCTCCCAAGCTACTGGGATTACAAGTGTGGGCCACTGTCCCTGTCTTTTTCACATTCTTGATTGTTTTCTTTGATATGAAGATTTTTAGTTTTATGCCATCCCATTTATTGATTTTTTGACGTTACTTCTTGTGTTTTAGGAGCATTGTTAAGGAAGTCAATTCCCGAGCCAATATGTTTGAGTGTTGGGCCTACATTTTCTTTGATTAGGTGCAGGGTTTCTGATCTAATATCTAGGTACTTGATCAACTTTGAGTTGAGGATTTCCAGTTTTCCCAGCACTACCTAGTTAAAGGTAAGAGAAAAATTCAAAAGAATCAAACTATTTCTAGTAATTTAAATATAACCAAAACACAAAAAATTAAATAATGTTTATAGGTACCTTCATGTTTTTTGACATCATGAACTAACTTACATTACTACAAACAACATACAAGTATCCTCTCTATTCCACATCTTAACTACAACTTTTCTTTTCCTTCTTTTTCTCTTATCCTCTACTTTACTGATTTTCTATTTATGTATTTATTAATTTTTGGATCTTTCCACATATAAAGGTAAAATTCCATGTGATATATTTATATATGAAAATAATGTGATTTTGTTGAATTTAAAATAATTTATTCCATACTTCCTCCCCTTTCTCATTTTCCTTTCTCCTCAATCTTCTTCAGCTCCACTGATCTTCCCTATGTCTTAATGATATCTGCCCCCCATCCTTCTTGCCCTTATTTGGTCTAGCTTCCATATATGAGGAAAGACATTTGATGCTTGTTTTTTTTTCAGTCTGGCTTATTTCACAGCATGATGTTCTCCAGCCTCACTCTTTTACCAGCAAGTGCCATAATTTCATTCTTCTTTATGGCTGAATAAAACCCCCATTGTGTATATCAACCACATTTTCTTAATCTATCCGTCAATTGATGGATATCTGGGATGATTTCATAATTTGACAATTGTGAATTGTGCTGTTATATACATTGAGGTGGCTGTCTCACTATAGTATGCTGTAGTATGCTGATTTTAGTTCTTTTGTATAAATATATAGGATTGGGATAGTGAGTCATATGGTGGTTCAATTCCTAATTTTTTGAGAAATCTCCATATTATTTTTCATAGTGATTGAACTAATTTGCAATCCCACCAACAATGTAAGAATGTACCATTTCTCCCACATCCTAACCAACATTTGTTATAGTCTGTGTTCTTAATAATTGTCATTCTGACTATAATAAAACCTCTATATAGAATTGCTTTGTGTTCCTTAATTGGTACAGATATTGACTTTTTTTCACATATTTGTTTGACATTTTGGTTATTTCTTTTGAGACATGTCTCTTTAGTTCTTTTGCCCATTTATTGATTGGGTTGTTTCTGTTTGTGTGTGCTAAGTTTTTAGAGTTATTTATATTTTGGATATTAATTCCTTGTCAGAGAGTTAGCTGTCAAAGATTTTCTGATTATCTGGGCTCTCTTCACACTCTTTTCTTACTTTGGTTCTTTTCATTTAGACATAATATTATGATTCATTTTTAAATAATATAAAAACATGGAATATAATTTGCTTTAATTCATTCATCAGGATTTTCCCTTTCCCTCCCCTACTCCCTCCCCTCCTTCTTCCCCTTTTTCTCTTCCCTCTACTCTACTAATATTTTTGCTGTTTACTTTTAGTGTTTTATTTGCTAGTGAGTTTTTGTGTGTATGTGCATACATGTATATATATATATGTATATATATTTATGGTGTATATATATATGGTGAGATACACTGAGGTATGTTTATATATGTACATAGGAATGTTGTCAGATTAATTCTACTGTTCTTCCATTATCCTACCTCTTCTAACTTCCCCTCAAACCACTTCATCTACTCAACCAGTGTTTCTTCTATTCTGATGGACTACCACTTTGAAGTGTAGAATTTTTTACATCTGATGGCATCCTACTTGTTGATTCTTTGTTTCATTACTTGAGCTATAGGGAAGTCAGTGCCTGCACCAAGATAATAAGAGTATTGACTTTATGTTTTCTTCTAGTGCTTGGAAAGTTTCTTATCTAATTCTAAGTCCTTGATCCATTTTGATTTGACTTTTGTGAAGGGTGAGAGAGAGGGACATAGTTTTATACTGAAACATATGGATATCCATATTTTTTTAAAGTCTGTATTTTCAAAACCATATTTTTGACACCTTTGTCAAGCATCAGATGGCTGTAAGTATGTGGATTATTTTGTGTTTCTTCTATCCTATTTCCTTAATGTTCATGTTTATTTTGAAGCCAATGGCATTGTTGATACCATTTTGATATTATTGTTATGAAGTATAATTTTATATCAGGTATTTTATTACTTCTATCATTTCTTTTTTGCCCAGTGTTTCTTTGGATATTCTTTCTATTATTCTTCCAAATAAATTTTAGGACTTTTTTATATTTCTGTGCAAGATGTCATTAATATTCTGATGGGGATTGCATTGAACCTTTATAGAACTTTGGGTAGTGTGGCCATTTTGAAAATCTTAATTCTGTTTATCCACAAACATGGAAGGTCTTTCGTGTTCTAAGGCCTTTAATTTATTTTGTGTTTTATAAATTTGATTGCAGAATATTTCACTTGTTTGGTTAGATTAATTTCCAAGAATCTTTTATTTGGTTTATTGTGAATGTGATGATTTTTCTGATTTCTTCTCAGCAGAATCACTGTTGTATAGGAAAGCTATTGATTAATGAAGTTTGATTATGTTATCTGGTACTTTGCTGAATTTATTTATTAGCTGTAAAAATGTTCTGGTGGGGTTTTTATTGTTGTTATTATTTTTGGTTTTCTATATATATGATCATATCATCAGCAAACAGTTTGACTTCTTCTTTTTCTACATGTATAATTTTATATCAGGTATTTTATTACTTCTATCATTTAATCTTTATGTTTTCTTATAGTGCTTGGAAAGTTTCTTATCTAATTCTAAGTCCTTGATCCATTTGATTTGACTTTTGTGAAGGGTGAGAGAGAATTCTATTCTTTAATCTTCTCTTGTCTGATTACTCTGGCTAGAGTTTTGATAATTAAATATATAGCATGTATAATGTTGAGATAATTTCCTTTTGCTGTTACTTTCCTCAGCATTTTAACATGAATGATTGCTAATATCAATATCTCTTGATATTATCAAGAGAATTTCAATGCATACACTGAGATGATCATAAGATTATTGTCCTTAAATCTATTTAAGTAGTGAATTGCATTTATTGATTTGTTCATGTTGAAACAACCTTGCCTTCCTGAGGTAGAATCCACTTAATTATAGTGTCTTATATTTTGATGTGTTTTTAAATCTGTTTTGCTAATATTTTATTAAAAAGTTTTGTGTCGATATTTATCACGAATATTGGTCTGTAGTTTTGTTTTTCTTTTTTCCTTCATGTGTCCTTTTTTGACTTTGATATCAGGGTTATACTGGTTTCATGGAATTCATTTAGTAGTGATATCCACTTTCAATTTCATGGAATAATTTGGGAAAGATTGGTGCTAGATTTTCTTTAAAGATCTGGTAGAAATCAGTCTAGATTTTTTCTGGTATTGGGCTTTTGTTTGTTAGAAGGCTTTTAATTTCTGTTTCAATTTCTTTTACTTGAGATTGGTTCATTTAGGTTTTCTATATCTTTCTGGGTCAATTTTGCTAGGTTATATATGTCTATAAATTGGCTTCTATAAAAGTCTTCTATATTGTCTGGTATGTTTAAGTATAAATTTTCAAAATAGTTTCTAATGATTCTCTGGATTTCAGAATTGTTTATGCTGATGTATCCTTTTTCATGTCTAATTGTCTATGCTGATGTATCCTTTTTCATGTCTAATTATGTTGATTTGGGTCTTCTCTCTCTTTTGTTAGTCTGGTTACAGTTAACCAATCATTTATATTTTTGGAGAGCACCCTCATTGTTGCATTAATTCTCTGTATTGTTTTATTTTCTATGTCATTAATTTTCTATCTACCAATGATTTTGGAATCAGTTTGATTTTCCTTTTCCAAGACCTTGAGGTGAAGCATAAATTCAATTATTTTAAATCTATTTTTAAATTAGTCACTCAATGCTATAAACTGTTCTCTTAGAACTATTTTCATACTGTTTCAGAGATTTTGATATGTCTTCTATCTGTTCTCATTTGCTTCTAAGAATTTCTTGATTTCTTCTTTTATTTCTTCTATGATCCAATCTTCATTTAAAGAATATTATCCAATCTTCATATATTTATGCAGTTTCTTTTACTTTTCTTGCTATTGACTTCTAGTTTCATTCTTTTATCATCTGATATGATGAATGGAATTATATCAAAATATTTTGCATTTGTTGAGACTTGCATAGAAATATTGAATATGATTTATTTTGGAAATGGTTCCATACATTTCTGAAAAGAAGGAAAATTGAGAAGATTTGGAGTGAAATATTCTGTAGATGTCTATTTGTTTCATTTGATTTATACTATTATTTAAGTCAGAAATATCTTTATTATTTTTATGTTTTGATGACCTATTTGTTATAACTTGTGTGAAATCACCCAGTATTATGTTATTGAGGTATATCTGGGATTCAATATCAATATTTTTATGTAATTAGGACCAATGATACTTGGGGCATATATAGCTACTGTCATTATATCTTCTTGTTCTTGTTCTTGATTCTTCCCTAGTATGTAGTGATCTTCTTTGTTACTACTGGTTGTCACTTCTGATTGAGATCTACTTTGTCAAGTATGCGAATAACTGCCCTTGCTTCATTTCAGACTCTATATGCATGTAATATTTCTCCATTCTTTTCATATTTAGCCTGTGGGTGCGTTTGCCTATGAGATGAGTCTCCTGCAGATAGGATGGATTTTAATTTTGTTTTTTGATCCATTCTACTAATCTATGTCTTTTTATTGAGGAGTTGGGAACACTTATATTCAATTTTATTATTGATATGTGTTTGTAATTTTCCTCCATGTTGGGTTGTTTGTCATATTTAATTCTGTATTGATTTTGATTTATTTGGTTGCTCTTCTAGTGATATTCATCTATTTAGGGTTTTGGGGGTTTGTTTTTAGCTTCCTATATTGCACAGTTTATCTTTGAGAAAGCTTTGTAGTGCTAGCTTAGGTAACATGATTTTTTTTTTTTTTAGTTTATCATTGTCCTGTAAAGTTTTTATTTCCTCATTAATGTTGAAAGGAACTTTAGATGCATATAGCTATCTTGATTGGCAAATGTTTTCATTTAGAGCTCATTAATATCTCATTTCAGGCCCTCCTTGATTTTAGGGTTTGTGTTAAGAAATCAGAAAGAATCCTTGTTTACTTACCACTAAATGTGACCTGGCACATTTATTTTGCATCATTTATTATACCTTCCTTATTTTCTGTTAAAGATTTTGATTATAAATTGTCTTTCAGAGGTTACATTCTGATCTTTATTTGTGGCCCTATGTGCTTCCTGCATGTGAATGTCTATTTCTTTTCCCTTATGGGGAAAGTTTTCAGTTACAGTCTTATTGAAAATCTTGTTAATACCCTTAACATGTATCTTTATGCTCTCTTCTATTCCAATGACTCTTATTTCTGTTCTCTTGATGCTGTTCCATATTTCACGTATATTGGGATCATGATCTTGTATTCTGTTTCCTTTATTGCGTACTTAGTTCAAGTTCATATATCTTGTCTTAAATGCCTGAAATTCAGTCTTCAATGTTTGAATTTGTATTTTCTATAAAATTTAATCTGATAGTGATACTTTCAAGTAAATTTTTAATTTGATTTATTGTGTCTTTTATTTCCAGGATTTCTGATAGATTACTTCTCAATATCTGTTTCTTTATTTAAATTCTTTCATCTTTTCCATTTATTCTCTTAATTCATTCCTTAGATGACATTTTGGTTCATTGAATATTTTGATAAGGGGTTTTTCATAGTATTTTCCTGGAAATTCATTAATTTCTATATCTGTGGGATTGTTTGTTGAGGGATTATGGATTGTGGGGCATTTTTGCCTCATTTCTCTTGTTTTTCTAAGTCTTGGACTTGAAAATCAATTAAAGATTTTCCTTCCTCTTTTATATTCATGTCCTTTTATGTGTAGTTATCATTTTTATTCTTGGCTTCTTTCTGTTTTTGATGTATGAGTAGATGTTCTGGAGTGGGAGATGAGGTTCCCCTCTGGTTGTTCCTTCCTGGGGCCTCCTTGTTGTTTTGGACATTTTGCCTCCCTAATTCTTTTTTTTTTAAATATTTATTCTTTAGTTGTAGATGGACAGAATATCTTTATTTTATTTTTATGTGGTGCTGAGGATCAAACCCAGTGCCTTATGCGTGCTAAGCAAGCACGCTACCACTGCACCGTAATCACAGCATTTTCCTCCTTAATTCTATGTGTTGAAGTCATGTTGAAGTTTAGATCATGACTTGGGTGAGATTTGCTATTACTTGGTTGCATTGTGAGTATTGCTTTTCAACAGGATTTCTACTGTTGGTGCTTGAATTGTTCCAATCACTTTTCAGCACCTCTTAGAGGAAGGAGAGAAACAGAAATAGCACCAATGTATGTAAATTCTTAAGATAAATCTCCTACGTTCCTTTGACATCTATAACACTAACTTCCACACATATGAGAATGGTGGGTTTATTTAACATAAGTACCAACAATAAGTAACTATAATCAGACATTAAACAGCAGATATCTACTACCTCATTCACTGTATTATTAATCACAACATATATATGGGGAAGAATTACCTATGCTATATAATTTTTTTAGTGAGATTACAGTTTCTTAAATGAAGGGAAAATAGGAGAGTAAGGCAAGAGTCAGTTTGAAATATTGAAGAAAGTAATCCCAGAAGCTGGGGAGGCTGAGACAGGAGGATCACAAGTTCAAAGCCAGCCTCAGCAACAGTGAAGTGCTAAGCAAATCGGTAAGATCCTATCTCTAAAATAAAGTACAAAAATAGGACTGGAGATGTGTCTCAGTGGTCGAGTACCCTTGAGTTCAATCTCTGGTACCCCAAAAACAAAATAGAACAAAAAAAAGTAAACAGAGGAGAGGCAGGTGGTAAGCAGAAGATGTCAGCTATAAAGAACAATGAATAACAAATTAACTAAAAATGATAAAAGACAAAAGAGAAGAGGGGACAGGAACATTTGGCTATTAGTAGGGGAAGAGAGTGAAGAAGTGGCAGTAAGAAGGACAGAAACCAAGCAAGAACAAATACAGAAAAGTAAGATCACAGAAACTCAAACTTATATGCAATTATAACTTACCTAATTAAAACCAAAGCTAAATAACAAACAGGTGCAGAAGAAAGCAATTAAAATGAGAGAAAAACTATAACTTTTTTGAACCTATCTATGCAGTGAGATTGCACATGAATACACACACAAAATCTTGCAGAAAAGGAAAAGTATAAAATAAGAACATTTAATGAAATAATATTAGAAAAAATAGAATCATAAATTTAAAATAGAGGAGTAAAAATGATGGGAATATGGAGAAAAAAGATAAAAAAGAAAAAAAAATTAAAACAATTAATGAGACCTACATAGCTTGTTTTGCCAGAAGTGTTCAAAATTTTTGATATGGTGGATTTTTTTCTTTATATTTATTTTTGAGCTTTCTAACACTTTGATCAAGGGTTGGAAGTTGTTAAGTACCACATTTTTTTTGTTTCTCACTATGCTGCCAACCACTGTATCAAGGAGCCAAAGCTAGTTGTAGTAGCTCTCACTTTCTTTTCTTCCAGTATAAGGTGGGATATACTAGAAAGTACTGATAAGTCATGTGTTTCTGTAATGCGGTTGATGTAGAGTTCTAAATTGGAAGTTTCAGTGGCTGGGTTTTATTCTTGGCTGATCTTTGGAACATTATCAATGGATATTTGAGTTTTGATCAATGCACTCTATGTCTTCTGTATTTTTCTTCAGGTCTACATGTCTGATATTATAACAGTACTATGCTGCTTCTGTTACTATATCTCAGTAGTATAAGTTGAAATCCAATGTTGGGCTGCCTCCAACACTGCTCCTTCTGCTCATAAAATATTTGGATATTCTGGGTCATTTATTCTTCTATATGAACTTTGGAACTATTTTTTTTAGGTTTTAAAGAATGACTTTCATATTCTGGTGGGTATTTTATTGACTCTGTAGATTACTTATGGTAATATGATCATTATAACTATGTTTCTTTTGCATATCCTTGAACATGGAACATCTTTCCACTTTCTATCATCTTTTCAATATCTTTCTTCAATATTCTATAATTTTTATTGTAGAGGTCATTCATGTCTTTGTTTATATTTATTCAGTCTTTTTGGTGCATTATAATTAAGCCATGTTTGTGCATGCACATAACATAATTTGATCAGTCTAATTCCACAGTATCTCCTTTTTACTTTCCTTCCTTTCTCTGATCTCTTTGCTCTACTCGTTTGCTTTCTATTATTGTTTTCAATTAATTAATTATACTTAACTAAAGAGGGATTTATTGTGGCATATTCTGATATGGATATAGCATAATGTGGTCAATTTAATTTCCCATTATTTCACCAGGCCCTTCTCTCTTCCTGCCCTCTTTTTCCACTTCATTTACTCATTTGATCTCCTTTTTATTTTGTGAGATTATTTTTCTTTCTTTCTTTTTTCTTTACAGCTTCCACATATGAGAAAAAAATTTAAAACTTGACTCTCTGAATCTGGATTATTTTACATTGCATGATATTCTCCAAATCTGTCTTTTTACCTTCAAATTACATAATTTCATTCTCCTTTAATGTCTGAATAAAATGCATTTTGCGTATAATACTTTTTAAAAAGAATTTGTAGTTATAGATGAACAGCATGCCTTTATTTTATTTGTTTATTTTTATGTGGTGCTAAAGATCGAACCCAGTGACTCACACATGCTAGGAGAAAGCTCTACTACTGAGCTACAACCCCAGCCTTACATAGCACTTTTTTAATCCATTTGTCTGTTGACAAACACCTAGGCATTTTTGAGGCTATTATAAATAGAAACATTTGCTGCATTACTTTTTATTTAACAATTATTGTTGTATAGAAAACCTGTTACTGTATATGCTGTTACTTTGCTGTATGTGCATATATATATGTCAGCTCTAGAAATCACTTGATAGAGGTTTTTGGATTTTCTAAGTATAGGATCATACTATCTTCAAACAATGATAATTTGACTTCTACCTATCCTACCTATATGTTTTTATTCCCTCTTGCCTTATTGCTCTGGAAACTTCACGAAGTATTATCAAATAGGAGTGCTGAGAGTGGATATTATTGACTTGTTCTTGTGTTTGGAGAAAATTGCTTTTTTTCACATTCAGTATGAAGCTTTATTGTTTATAGCCTCTACAATGTTAAGTTTTATATATTGTTATTTGTGTGTGTGTGTGCGTGTGTATGTGTGTGTGTGCCAGGCATTGAACTCAGGGGCAATTAACCAGTGAGTCACATCCCTATCCCCTTTTAATATTTTATTTAGAGACAAGATCTAAGTTGCTCAGATCCTTGCTAAATTGCTGCAGCTGATTTTGAAATCTCAATCCTCTTGCTTCAGTTTCCTGAGCCACTAGGATTATAGGCATGTACCATCATTTCCAGTTCTCTATCATTAGTTTCTTTGGAGTTTTTGTCATTAATATGTAATGAATTTTGTGAAGTACTATTCTGCATCTTTTGAAATAATTATGTGATTTTTGCTTTAAGTTTTATTTGTGTTATGTATTGTTTATTGGTTAGCACATGATGAAACATCCTTGAATTTCTGAAATGAACCTATATTGATCATAATGTACTTTTGGATATGTTTTTAAATTGATATACTAATATTTAATAATTTGTACATTTATTTTATTTATTTTTGTTGATTCTTTTTAGTCATACATGACAGTAGAATCCACTCTGATATAATTAAACAAGGACAGAATATATCTTATTCTAATCAAGAACCCTGTTATGGTTTGGATGTGAGGTGTTCCCCAAAAGCTCAGGTGTGAGACAATGCAAGAAAGTTTAGAGGACAGATGATTGGGTTGTAAGAATCTTAACCTAACCAGTGAATTATTTCCCTGATTAGAATAACTGGGTAGTAGCTGAAAGTGAGTAGGTTATGCCTAGAGAAGGTGTGTCATTGGGAATGTGCTTTTGAGGTATATAATGTGCATCTGGTGAATGGAGTCTCTTTCTTGTATTTTGATCATCATATGAGCCACTCTTCTGCCATGATTTGACATCTTCCTTTCCTATCTATATTTATTTTTTTTCTGCTTCACCTCAATCCCTGAGGAATGGAGCTAGCTCTCTATAGACTGAGATCTCTGATATCTTGAGCACTGAAATAAACATTTCCTCTTTTACCATTATTCTGGTAAGGTCTTTTAGTCACAGTAGTGGAAAATCTGACTAAAACAATGGTGAGATTCAGTGTGGTGTATTCATATACATAAATAGAAAAATTATGTCAGATTCATTACATTCTTTTTCTTTTTCCTTTTCCCCATCCCTTCCCTTCATTCCACTTTGTCTAATCTACTAAATATCCATTCTTTTCCATCTCCCTTTATTGTGGGTTAGCTTCCACATATCAGAAAAACATCTGACTTTGGTTTTTTGGGATTGGCTTTTTTCACTTAGCAAGATAGTCTCCAGATGCACTCATTACTGGCAAATGTTAGAAAGCCTTCCTTCTTGGTGGTTGAATAATATTCCATTGTGTATGTATACCATATTTTCTTTATCCATTCATCAGGCACCTAGGTTGGCTCCATAGCTTAGCTGTTACGAATTGTGCTGTTATAAACATTGATTTGCATCTATTTTTATTAATGATATTATTCTGCAGTTTTCTTTCCTTTACATGGCTTTATTTTTTCTTGGTAACAGGGTAATACTGAGCTCATAGAATGGATTTGAAAAGGTTAGTCCCTTTTTACTTAATGGAATAATTTGTGCAGTATGGGCATTAATTCTTATTTAATGTATGATATAAATAAGATGAGAATCCATCTTGCTCAGGGCTTTTTTATTATAAGGCTTTTATTACTGATTCAATCTTACTGCTTATTATTATTCTGTGTCTTCTTGGTTCAGCTTTGCTAGGCTATATGAGTCTAGGAATTTGCTACTTTCTTTCAGATTCTCCATTTTGTTGAAATGTAAGTTTCCAAATCTGTCCTTAATCATCCTATGGATTATAGTGGTGTTTGCAATAATATCTCCTGTTTCTTCTCTATTTATTTTAATTTTCTTAAGGTCTCCTTTCTTTTGGTGAGCTTGAATAAATTTTTTTTTTTGTTTTTAGTTGAAAATGGACACAATACCTTTATTTTATTTTTATGTGGTGCTTAGGATTGCAGGACATGCAGTCTATCACATGTCCTAGGCAAGTGCTCTACCACTGAGCCACAAACCCAGTTCCCTGTCTTATTTTTTGAAAGAGCCAACTCTTTGTTATATTGATCCCTTGTGTTGCTTTTTATTTGCCAATTTCATATCTAATCATAATTATTTCCTTCCTTCTGCTGGATTTGAAATTAATTTTACTTTTATTCATTTTTTTTGGTCTAGGATTTTGAGATGCATCATTGAGGATTTGTTGTTATTGTTGTCGTTTGTTTTTTTTTAATCTGGGTCTTTCTATTTTTTTCTTTTTTAATGTGGGTATTCCTAGTTTAAAACTTTCCTCTTAGGGCCACCTTTGTAGTGTTCCAATAATTCTGGTATGTTGTATCTATTCCTCTTTAATACTAAAAACTTTAAATTTTCTCCTCTAATTTCTGATATGATCCAATAATTATTCAAAATTATATTTATAATTCTCAATGTGTTGTTATGTGATTTAGTCAGCTTTTTTATTGAGGCAACCAAAAGACATGACAAGAACAATTAGAGGAGAAGAGGTTTACTTTGATGCTCACAGTTTCAGAGGTCCCAGTCCATAGATGGCCAACTCCATTCCTTAGATCCCAAAGTGAGGCACAGCATGTCTACTGATTTAGTCGCTGGGGACTAAATGTAACCTTTTGGATACATTTCATTTATCTCCTTACTCATGTTTTCTGGGGTTCCATTTCTAAGCATCTGTTGAAGTGGATTCCTCTTCTTTTATGTGAGAGTCCTTCAGTGAGATATTATTTCTTTATAAGAAGCCTTGTGCTATAATTCTATCTTTGCTTCAACACATCTGATGAAATTAATCAAAGTACTAATTTCAACCACTCTTACCATTTTGGGAGAAGAGAGTAGCTACCAATAATAATGGTAATTTAATAGTAATCCATATATCTACATATGCTAGAAAATTATTCCTAATTATCTCTGCAACACCATTTTCTAAAGAGAAAAATGTGTCAGAAATAACATAGATAGGCTGAAATAATGAAGCATTGATGATTGCATACTAAGTGGAATTAGAAAAAGGGATAAAATCTTTAAAAACAAAAGACAAAGCAAAAAAGAAATGTGTGGGGAATGGCAAACAGAAGAGAAAATGAGGCAATAAAAAAGTTGAATATGAAGGAAATGGGATAGAGATGAGAAAGAAGAAAAGGGGCATCAAGAGAGGATGCAATTGTTTGATAAACTATGTAAATTAGTTAGAATTCTGAAAAAAAAAACAGAATGTGGGTATGCATTAGAAATCAGTTTGCATCAAGAAGCAAATTCAATGACAGTTATAAAAAGGATTATTTTGCTTTTTGTTAAACTGTTTTAAATGAAGAAATTTCTTTTTGGAATTCTATTTTATCTGCTCCTGGATATGAGGACATTTGTTTGACACAAATATCATACTCTTTAGTTGTACTCAGCTCTGACCTAATCTGGCCTAACCTGATATGTGAGATTGTATGCTCAGCTCTGCCTCCTCCTCATCAGGCAGCATTGATTTGGGGAGTATTGTCTATATCAGAGCAGACTTATGACTCACAATGGCTTTGTTATTGTGACTAGGGGTGAGAGTGTAAGTCTGGCAGGGCTTCTGGCCTGTTGTCTCACCTCCAGAGCTTGTAGACCAATCTGGATTGTGCTGCATCCCTTGATCTGACAGACCCAGTATACCTGCTGGAAAGACATGTATGGGACACATCATCTTATCTTCTAGACACTTCTTGTTGAGGGACATGTGGCACAGAGCCTCAGATAGAATGTTTTGGGGTCACTAATTTCCATCTGACTCTTTTCCATCCCGGTTCCACACTGTCATCAATGTTTCTTATGACAGAGTTCAGATTGCCAAATTCAAATGAAATTATCCTTCACTTTTTCACTCTGCTGACTTTTAAATTTAGAACTGAGACTGTCTTTATCACCCAAAGCTTTTCAAAGATTTGTGTTATAATATCATACCTGTGCCCTGACAGTATGGATTGGGGACCCACCAATCCAGTGAAAAGTAATTTTAAATAGCTGTTTGATCTTGGATATTCAAAAAGCAAGTGCACAGGTCTGGGATTCTGGCTCAGTGGTAGAGCACTTGGCCAATATGTGTGAGGCACTGGGTTCAATTCTCATCACCACATATAAATAAATAAAATAAAGATCCATTGACAACTAAAAAAAATTTTAAAAAAAGCAAGTGCACAAAGAACAAAAACATAATTTAAAATAAAAGGAAAACTGAAAAATAAATCTATAGTGCAGGGATTTTTCATCCAAACTTCATATAATACTCATTTTCTGAAACCATACAAACTGGTCTTCTGGTTATATTTCATAAAACTTTAGGATTACCAAAAGGATAAAGGGAGGACAAGGCACATCCTAAGACTCAATCATAGTAATTCAAATTAAATTTGTTTTGAATTTTGGAGTTGTATACAAAATTTTACTTAAATGTATGTTTACTTTTTTCAAAATGGGAGGTAGCATGTATCTAAGGTACACCATCATACTTCAGTGTACAGAACAAGGGATTCATGTATAATTTCCATTTTACCATAAAATTGTTAAAATGTTGTATATTCAAGAATTTTGATGAACAAAATTAAGTATTTTTACTGATTCACCAAGAATATTAAGTGCAACTGACTTTTATCTACCTACATTTGATAGTAAAAAATACAATAACCGCTGAGTTTTGCAAAGTTTCCTGAGCTTTAATCTCCTATTGTTTTGTACTGTTTTTTTTGTAAACAATGTAAAAAAGACAAATCTTACTTTAGTATTTTTGGAATATTAAAATTATTTTGCATAATTTGGTTAATTTTATTCTTTATAATAAAGAATGAAATTACTATGAAGAATGAAATTAACCAAATTATGCAAAACACTTTTTCATCAAAAAAATGAGGTAGGAGAATTGCACGTTCAAAGCCAGCCTTAGCAACTTAGCGAGGTCCTAAACAACTCAGAGTCCCTGTCTCTAAATAAAATACAAAAAAGGCTGGTGATGTAACTCAGTGGCTAAGCACCCTTTGTTCAATTCATGGTACAAACAAACAAACTGGGGGGCTTAAAAGAAGGAGGAAACTTTTATGAATTGGTTTATTCAGAGAATGACTTCACAGAACAAGTATGATAAACTAGTTTGATAAAGATTAAAGTTTGGACATGTGATTCTGGGAAGAGAAAGCATTCCAAGTGTATCTTCTGCATGAGTCAATTGTGATCAGTGAAATAGAGGAAGGAGATTGGAGAGGGTAGAAGGGATGGGAAAAGGGAAGAACTAAAGAATGAAATTAAACAAACTATTCTATGTACTTATATGAATATAACACGTTGAATATCACTTTTATGTACATCTATAAATCACCAACTAAAAATCAATAAAATAAATAGAATGAAGACCAGATAATTGGAAGGGAGGAAGGGAGGGAAAGAGAAGGTATTGGGAACTAAGATGGAGTAAATTATATTCCCTGAATGTATGCTTACATCAAAATGAATCCCAGTATAATGTATAACTATAATTCTTCAATCTTCTGTGAGTTATATTTGTAAAGAAAATGTTCTGAGACAATTGTTGACATGTTTTCTTATTCTGGTGGGAGGGTTTGTTTGTGTTGATAGTCTTCATACTCTGTAGAGTTCAGTGAAAGAATCATCTTTTTTTCATTGTAGCTCATTCATGGAATGCCATGAACACAACCATATAAGGTCTTTTCAAGAGGGAATACTGATTTTGGAGAAAACAAAATGTCAGATGGCACTAGAAAACACTAAAATGTACTAATCATGTTTGGATGAAAACAAGAACTTTGTCAATTTTCCTGGCTTGAGTGAAGAAGCCTGCATATATTTTTCCTAATTGATTCTGTTTTGCCTATAAACTTTTGGAAGGAAGCAACATTTGCAAGCACACTGTATAAAATCCAGTTGTTTTATCTTACTAGTCTGTGAAATAACAAATTAGATTCACCTAAACACACATACAACTAAATTTACAGGTTCATTTGGTTCAATTAATTGTTTGTTTTGATTCACAGTTGATTATCATTGATCCCCTTCCCTTTCCTTTTTCCATTCTAAATAAACCAACCTAAATATTTTATGGCAGTAAAGTAGCCCCAAATAACTTAAGTTAATATTTAATATTTTGAGTTTCTCTCTTAATTTGGTTTAAATTTCCATTAGGTTTAAATGTTTGGTGAGACCTTCACATTTATTCAATAAAGAAGGAGAAAGACTTGGCACAGTGGTATACACCTGTAATCCCAGTAACTGAGAGGCTGAGAGAGGAGGATCACAGGTTTCCTGCCGACTCAGTAATTTAATGAGGCCCTCAGAAACTTAGTGAGAGCCTGTCTGAAAATAAAAAAACAAAACAAAAAAACGAGGTTGATGATGTAGCTCACTGATAAAGCACTCCTGGGTTAATTCCCTAATGTTGAAAAATAAATAAATAAAAATAAAATAGAAGAAGGAGGAGGAGGAGGAGGAAAATGTCTTTGTGAGTGTCCCTATGAGAGAGGAAGAGAAAAATTGTTCATGTGGGAGTATGTGTATGTGTGTGTGGTGTTCCACTGTGTACATGTATTCTTCAGCTTTTTTCACACACAGAATGTTATAATAAATATCACTTCCATGGGCTTCAGAGACAAATAAAAATAAACAAAAAAATTTTTTGAATAGTGACAATATAATTAATTTAATTTTGGGTCTTCAAAAGGTCTTTAATATTATTATGATGGTAAGAACAAATATCACTCCTCAAAAAAGTGAAAACATGAAACTCTTGCTTTTACTCAGAGATATTCAGTTAACTTTTAATAGAAAGTCCATTTGTCTTAAAATTAAAAGCAATTGTTTCTTACTGCAAAAGCAGTGCCTATTCATTGTAGAAATCTTTAATTAGTTGTATTTAATATTTTAACATACTATTGGAATGAAATCATAATTTTCTGTAATATTGCAAGTATGAGAATTCCTCATCATTGCAATGAAGGCTGTATTTACATATCCATGTTAACGTATATTAAAACCTCAATTCACTATAACCACAATGTCTTACTAACCTAGAATTGCCAGATTTAGCAAATAAAAATAAATGATGTTCAGGGAAATTATTTAATTTTTAGTATTTATAAACCTCAAATATTATCCTTTTTTTAAATTTACAACTTTATTGCCAGAACTTTAACATTATCCTCTGTGTCATTCAATGAATGACAGGCAAAGATTTAAAAATAACAACAAAAAGAAAACATTATTGGGGAATTATTAGGGAAGTAGTAAAACATAAAAAAAAAACAAATTCTGGAACTTCGCACACATCTATTATCACTTATAAACCCAAATAATTAATTAATTGAATTAAAGAAACCTGTATTCTTCCATACTTATTAGTGTCTCTATTCTGGATAGTGAGAGCCAGATCTATATTAAAGCAGAGATACTCAGAGCCCAGTGGGCTTTGTTACCATGTCTACCTGTACACTACTAATTCTTTCTTTGAATATTTTCTTACTTGTAGATGGACACAATATCTTTATTTGTTTATTTTTATGTGGTGCTGAGGCTCAAACTTGATGCCTCACACATGCAAGGCAAGCGCTCTACCACGGAGCTACAGCCCCAGCTCTATACTACTAATTCTTAACTTTCAATTCTTTGTCTCGTTTCTTGTCTTTATAATTGGGATAAAACCTACCCTATATTGATGTGAAAAATAAAGATAATATGTGTAAAATATTTGGTATATAGATACCTGGCTTTTTCTTCACTCAAACTAAAGGGGATTCAATTATATTCACCAAACTCCATTGTGGCAAAAATGTTCAAACTTGTACATATTTGACTTTTTAAAACTTTTTATTGTAAAAATATTAAATATAAACAAAGGAAGAGAGAATACTAATATTAGAATGGATTGAAAGTGAGGCTGCATGAGGTCTTAGTCCATCCCCCAGGACTGGGGAGAAAAAAAAGCCTATTTGTGAGAATAGTAACAATGGTATTCATGTACTTAATACCCAAATTTAATAAAAATTCACATTTTACCATTTATATCCTCCTCCACTTATTCTGAAGAATTCTAAAGAATGCCATAAAATACTTTTATGCATGCATATTTTAGTATCTATTAGAAAAATGGTTAGCAATAAGTAGTATACTCTTTTTCCTAAAATTGTCTGGAAATTGGAATTTCTACTCCCATTAGTTGGAACTTCTACTTAATTGGTGTATATTATAAATTAAATGTCAAAAAGAAGAAACTTAGTTTTGAAGTACCAAGATTATAGTACTCCAGACTGGAAGTGCAAATATTGTTGCAAAATTACATTTTGTATAGCAAAAGCACAAAGAGACAAAAGTTCCCTACTCCAAAATTAGAAGTTATATCACAGACAACAAAAATAAAATTATTAGGAAATAAAGAGTTTTTAATTTGCATCACAATTTTATTTTTATACCCCTGGGATGAAATTATGTTCTTGAATTTAATAGATGTGTGGTACTGGATGTATTCTGTTTAAACACATTCAATTTTTAAGGTGACTTCAAACGTACATAGTAATAAATGATCTGAAGTCCACAAAATAATTGCAAGATTATCCTTCTAATAGCTGATTTTTTCCAACCTCCCAATATTTGTAAATTTTAATTCTAAATGGACCATTGCTGAGTTTTACATGAAATTTAAAGTACTTCAGCTAAGGCAAAGTAAAAGTAAAAACAGAATGAATCCACATAAATCTACTGGAATGTGTACTGAAAACTGGGGGAAATTTAATCAACATGAATTCACTGAAAATCTTATAATAGCCAATGGAAATAAAGTGGGAAATGAGGAAGAGATTCAAATTTGAAAGACTTGGAATACATTCTCAAGTTCTACTACAAACTAGCTGGAAGAGCACAACAAGGGTGATATGAAGATGGATGCCCTCCATTGTAAAGGCACTATGTACAGTACATTGTTTTTGTTATATACAGGTAAATTTTCCAGTGAGAAAGAATTTCATCACTTAATAGAAATAGCAACACTGCCAGGTGATTTGAAGTACGCTATGGTAACTGTTTTCCATCTAATAGTGGAATACACAAATGCACATTTCCATATAAGTTGAAGGTATCAATGCCTGAGGGCAGCGTATAAATCCACTTTCTATTTTAGAATCTATTTTCAAGATTTGTTCAGTTTAACTACATATACTTGCAAACGCCTCCTTTTCCCTCCCTTCTCTTTAATCTAACACAGTGTATGGTTGTGTACCCTTCTGACTCCCAAAGTTAAGGTGATAATAAAGAAGGTCTGGGCAGAAAGGAGAAAGGAAAATATTGATGAATATCTCAAATAAGCATAATCACAAAAACATAGCTAGCTATATTTTATCCTTTCTGGCAAATATTGTTTAAGCAGAGTCTGAGTTAAGAGATTTTTCTCCTTTAAAATCAATAAGCATTTTGTACTTTAACTGGGAATTTATTAGCCTCTAAATTCAATAGATTTGCATCACTAATGTGAGTCAAATCATTCCAGTATGTTCAAATACTTTTGATTTTTGTCACGTGAGAAGAACTTTGCTGGGTATGTGTTCCATAAGTGCAGGTTTTATTGAACTGGAAATGGGAAATCTACCCAAAAGGGAACGGATGTCTTTTCTACTATGTTTCCAGTTTCAAGTTCAATATCTAACCATACCAACTGCAATCAATGTTTTATTTGAATATGTAAATTTCCTAAATTTACACCAGCAGATTTTAGAAATGGAGCTTTTATCAGACCTCTTTTCCTACTTGCCTCTCCACTACATTTTAAAATTCTCTTCTGAAGTTTTTTTTTTTTTTTACACCCTTCAAGACAGTGCTTGGATTCTTGGATTTTGCAAAGTAATTCATGAATGTAGCTAAAAAGAGAAGCCTTTAACAGCTAATCTGCATTTTGTTTCAGCACAGTATCGATCTGACAGTTAACAGATTTGATAAGGTGCACTTTTTGCTAGGTGGAACAAAGAGCAATAAATTAGTTTTGAACTTTTGTGATCTTGTATTATAAAGAGTTTACAAAAGACTCTGTATTCAAATCAGTTGTCAAAGTGAAGAAGTTTTAATAACTGTTGTACTATATAACCTTTTACATAACTGCAGCCTAAGGAAGGACACACTTTAAGATCTACATATTTCATCATTGTAATTCATATTAAAAGACCCTTATCATTATAGGAAGAAAGACAGAACAAAGAAAAAAAAGGAACAGCTTAGTTAGTACATTTGCTTGTAGAAGAAATTTTAATTGTAATAAAATATTCCTGATTTTCAATTTTCCTTGACATAATTGGGACACTGAGTTTAAAGCAAAACCAGAGAAGAAAATTCCCAACAAATTTGGATTTTGAATTAAAGGACAGATTACATGGCCGGGATACTGCTTTTCAGGAGGAGATATCCCATTACATGATATTGCCTTTGTCTTGCTTTATAACTGATGGTGCATCCTTTGTCTGAAAATTTCTTTTTTTTTTTTTTGGCAGGGCTGTGGATTGAACCCAAAGCCTCACGTATGCCAGGCAAATGTTCTCCAATTGTACCACATTCAGAGTTCTAACATTTTGAAATTTACTACAAATTTGATAAATTTTATGGGTTATAGATCATTGATGTGACTACAGAACAGATCTTTCTATTTTACAGAGAAAGAAACTGAGTCACAAACTGGGTAAAAACTGGTTAAATTGGAGGCTAGGTTTGTAGCTTATTGGCAGAGTACTTGCTTTGTACATGTGAGGCACTGGGTTCGATCCTTAGCACAACATAAAAAAATAAGTAAAATAAAAGTATTGTGTCTGTTTACAACAAAAAAATTAACAACAACAACAAAAACTGGTTATATAACTGCCTGAAGATAACTATTCAGCTCAGTGAGTCTGTACTATATTTTAGTGACTAAATGAAGAAACCCGGACCTTCAAACTCCTATGCTAAACCATCATACTGACTTCTACTTCTTGATTATTGCCTTTCCATGGGAATTCTAAAATAAAATTCGCCTCAAAAATTCTTAAGAATTTTTGCACAATAAAGACAAGAGAAACCTGCTTAACAGCAAAAATCACTAGTATATGATTTGGCATAGCAAAAGCAAGTTTTTTTGTTGTTGTTGTTTTAAACTATAGGCTGGGCTATAAGACACGGAAAGTATTCTAAAACCTTTAGAGTCAGATAGCTTTCTCAAAGTGTGTAGGCCTAGATACAGTGACAGGACAATACTTTAAGACTTTATACTCAAAGTCAGGAATAGGATAGAAAACTGGGAGTTAGTAGACATAAACTGGAACCCCTAAACATTTGTGAGGTCTTAGGCAATTCCTTCCCACTTCAGGCCCCAGTTTTCATATCTTTAAAAGGAAAAAGTTACACTAGAATTAGTCATTCTCCTTAGGTCATTGAAGTGGTAGAGGTCACAAAAATTATCTGATGAAAATTCAGTACCCTAGAAAATAGTAAATAGTCATAGAGCAACCCAGTTCTATGTGAATATCACACATATTCACACTTAATTTTCCCAAAATTTATTTGAGGATATCTGTGGCCTCTCTGGAGCTTAATCATAGACTCCAGTTTAAAAGCTAGAGAAAAATAGTGCTCACAAAATTTGATTCTATGTTTTTCTAATTCAATTAAACAATGTTTCTTTATGCACACAGCATACTAATAGAGATGACTGCTCTGTTGAAATATGTAAAAGTTGGGGCCCACAGGAGCAGAACCATCCCTTAGGATTTGTCTTCCTTTTTAATGGCCTCACATTCTTCTCAGACTTCAAAACCTAAAAAAAATATTGGCTTTAATGTATGCAAAGTTAACGGAAATATAAAAACTTACAGGTTTAAATTTCTAAATAACACATCATCAAGTAAACTAGTAAACATCAATTAAACAAAGTTTAAAGCACCATATATTCTTAACTCAAAATTATATTAATATTCTTCAAATATTTTATACTAAAATTTCAGCATGTTAATTCTATTCTAACTTTTTAATTTGATGTAGGTTAGGGATTTCAAATCTAAGAGTATCAGGCCTAAATAGTCTCAAAATAGCTGTGGTTCAAGAACTACCCTACCCTGGATTGGATAAGGTTGTGTATCAGGGCCTAAGAATTCTTTTTTTTTTATATGGAAATTGAAAGTAGTTGCAAGAGTAGGGAGACCAGTAGTAAGTAAACCTTATGCTCTGGATCATGAATGTGGACAGGAAAAAATTTGGACATCACCTAAGATGCAAGTAGAGAGGGCATAAAACAGGACACTAGTGTTGTCTCAGAATTTCAATGTAGTGATTTCCTTAAGGTCTCTGGGTAAGTAGTTTGTTGTCTTTTTTAAATTAACTTTTTATTGTGAAAGCTACCAAACATACAGAAAATCTAAAAAATATATAGTATATACTCTGTATATCACTATTTAGATTCAATGACCTTTAATACTTTGACATATTTTTCATCTATTTTTAAATATTTTAGTTGTAGATGAACACAATATCTTTATTTATTTATTTTTATGCAGTGCTGAGGATCAAACACAGTAATTTACATGTGCTAGGCATGCTCTATACCACTGAGCTACAACACAAGCCCCTCATCTACTTTTCTCTGAAATATTTAAAAGATAATTTTAGACATGATATTTTGTCTACAATTTTACTAATATTTTTTTCTAAAAATTAAGAACATTTTTTCTTTATATAACTACTCTATAATTATCATGCTCATTAATGGACAATAATTTCTTTTTATAATTTAATTTCAAGACTATATTCAAGTTTCTTAGTTGTCTATGTCTTTGTTTATTGAAATCAGTATCCTATCAAATATCATGTACAGATTTTTTTCTAATTTAACAAACACAACTTATTCACAGTTTTTTTCTAATTTAACAGACCACAACTTATTATTATTTTTTCTTACAAACTTGAACTATTAAAGAGATTGGGACACTGATTCTCTAAAATATTTTGTTTTTGAGATTTAATTACTTGCTTTATTGTGATATGTAATTCATTCTTAATGTCTCTGAATTTCCTCAATACTGAAAGTTACATATAAAGTCTACATAATATTTGACAAATATTCTACCTAGGTGCTATTCCATACTTCATGTACCATTATATAAAAAGGGACATAATGTGTGGATGGCCATGATTAGTTATGGTGGTGAATGAGTGTTGATTAGGATGGTAACAATTTGACTTCTCTATTGTAAAGGTTTTATTTTCCCTTGCAATTAGCAAGTAAAATAATATTTTAGACAATTCAGTTTTTATTTATTTTTTTTAAATATTTATTTATTTTTTTAGTTGTAGGTGGACAGAATATTTTTGTTTTTTTTATGTGGTGCTGAGGATCGAACCCAGTGTCTCATGCATGCTAGGCGAGCACGCTACCACTGCGCCACAATCCCAGCCCCAAGACAATTCAGTTTTTAAAACATTAAATAAATTATGTGAAATAAGTCTGAAACTGCAGTTTATTATGTGTAAAATTCTTATCAAAGGACATATTTTTTCACTTTTGCTGTCTAACCTTTTTCTTTCTCCTTTCCTATTCTATTACTTTTCTTGTGAAATATTGACAAGTAGTTATTGATATCTTAACAAGAATACCTGAGTATTTAATTTTAAGGATAATAAATAATAGAAAATTATCAAAAAAATGTAGGAAACTTTTTTAATAGAAAATAATGGTCTTTAGAACCATGACATAAGACAGAAATTATTATTTTTAAATGTATTTTTAGTTGTCAATGGGCCTTTATTTATATGTATCTATGTATATGTGGTGCTGATAATCGAACCCAGTGCCTCACACATGCTAGGCAAGTGCTCTACCACTGATCCACAACCCCAGCCCAAAATTATTTTTAAAATATTTTGACAAGTTTTTTTAATGTTTATCTTTTTTCATTGCAATTTGTTGTACTGACTTCTGTGAATGCTCATCCATTTGCTCATCAAAGGAGTGTGTCCTTTCTTTTTATATGTTATTTGTGCTGATTTCATGCCCTAGGAAGAATTGGTAAAACTGAAGAACTTCCTAGTTCAGATCTGTCCTCAGTGAATTTAGTTGCTCCACTAACTGAATATAACTGCTTGAAATATAACAAGCAGTTGTTATATTTAATGGGAAATTATTTCATTTTTATAACAAGCATCTGTGAAAATCACAAAAAATTACTTCTGAAGAAATCTTTTTTAATGACTGATTTTTAATAAATTCACCTGCTTGACTGAAGATTTGAATGTAGAAACAAAAGAATATGAAATTGCCTTAGGGAGAAAGGTCAGGAGAAGGTTAGTCAAAGGAAGTGTCAGTGAAATGGCGTTCGTGGCTTTTGGTAAATTTTTTAATCATCAGTCTCTCTCTCTATCTCTCTCTCTCTCTCTCTTTCTCACTAAGGACATTTATACTTAGGTTCTCTAGATACAATTTTATAAAATTAGATGATGACTTTTATTTTATTCTTATAATTTGTCTTTCTGTCTGTATTTCAGCTTCAATCTAGAAATTTGAAATATGAAGAATAGAGAAGATTAAAATAGCTATGAGATGTAGAGATATTCAAATTATTGTTTTGTCTTGGAAAGGAGTGGAAATTTTGTAGAATATTGAAACAAAAGAATTTATGTATTTAGAATCTGTGGGTGGCATTAATAAAGGTGTAATATGCAGAATTTTTATCATCAACCATTTTAGTCTTAAAAACTTTCTGGAAAGGGTCAGTGACTGTTTTCAATATATTTCAATATAACTGAAATTGGTAATGTGAGCAGAAATGTCCTTTACCATGAGACAATTTACCATAAGTGAAAATGTTTCATTCCCATGAAAAGACATTTTTCTATGAAGAAATACCTGAATAGGTTGTCACATATGCTCTCAGACAATGTTTTAGTAGTTAAAAGGACTCATTAAATGTTAATTCACCCCATTTTTCCTTTTATTACTCTTTTCCCAGGTCACAAGCAAAAGCCTGTTAAGTATATTTAAGTTTTGTAACAATCACTTTGATTCTTTGATTTAAAAGGATGGGGTCAAATTTTATTAATTTTATTATAGCCTGAGACACTTGCCTCAAAGTCTGACAGCATTATTTTTCTTTTCATTTGAGTATATACAATTAATATCCTTTAGAGCTTTTTGTGGTTTTGAGGCTGGGATGTCTTTTCCTATTTCTACCAAAAACATTGCTCCAAAATAAGAGAAAGTATCAATTGGATAGATTAAGGTTTCATTTCTTTGATAATTACTAACATAGAAACCTGACAAAAATCTATTTTGCCACTCTCCAAATGCTTTAGATCACAAGTAGTTATTATACTAATTTTCTAGTAAAATTTTCTGAAGATTATTTGTTACATCAACACAGATCACTACAATGCAGTTTACATGAATACATACTGCTGAACCTTTATAATCTTAATCAAACTGGATTACAAGAAACTTTACAGAATATACAGCTTTTTGAAAAATTAATTTTAAATAGACACAATATCTTTATTTTGTTTATTTATTTTTATGTGGTGCTGAAGACTGAACCCAGTGCCTCACATATGCGAGGCAAGCACACTGCCACTGAGCCACAACCCCAGCCCACATACAGCTTTTAATATGAAACAAAACTGTAGAAATTTTTACTTTGTTGTGTCTGCAAACGTATAAAAAGGAAAAAAAAACAGTTCATGTTATAACTTTGCTAAGATTCTTTCTCTACAAAAATCTGTTTTCTTTTGGGAATTTTCCCCCTTGTCACCCAAGATTAAGCTAGTGAGATGTACAGAATGGAGATATTGAATTACAGCATTTTTGAGGATTTGCATTTTCCCCATACAAAATTATTTTGTGCATATTACCTGAAAGTTGCTGACAAAGTGATGTTATGAAAAATCATTTGTTTTTTCTACTTTTTGTAATTTTGAGATACCAACAAAACTGGGCATTTGTTAACTCAGTTAAACAATCTATCAATGTAGAAAAAAATCTAACTTCAAGAAACAAACAAACAAAAAAACAGAAACAAAAAAATTTTAAAAAACTCTTCTTTCTTTCTCTTTCTTTCTTTCTTATAAAAATGGAAATACTGTCTTACTCTTAAAGAGAAAAGAAATGTATTAGAATATGTATGTAGTTAAAACTATAGCTTTTGCAGAAGTAAACATTAGCTAAATAGAAGGTTAAGGAAAAAATAATGGAAGTACTTTCTGCTTATTTTATGGTAAGTGGTTATAATTTGGAGAATTGTGAGTAACTCAAAATAGAATTAAAAAAAAACATACAGGCAGGTCTTATGTGATGACCAATGATTTAATTTAGACTGAGAAATATTTTCATAATATTAGATCTTTAATAGTGTAACTCATAAATGAAGATCTGCCTAAAGAAAATGGACAAGCCACTCAATCTCTTTGTCTGTTCTTTTGCTTATAGAAACAGAGCAAATACTATTTACTTCATGGTGTTATGGTGAGTGTTAGAAAAAGAAGAAGTAGTCTTTAAATCTTTTCTTTGGAAGTCTTTATGTATGCACAAAGAAGAGTGGTAAAATGAAGCTTTTGTCTAGAAAATCTGGGCAGAAAATTCACTTTAGTCTTAAGGTTTGTTGATTTTAAAATAAATGTTTGTTGTGACTTGAGCTAGCTTTATGTTCACCTTTCTTTTTTATACAAATTATAATTAAAATAATTTTTACTCTCATGTAAAAAAATTCAAAAACCTCAAAATACTTCTTTATTCCTTTTAGCTCTTCAGTCTCTTATTTTCTTTATTAATAGGGTTTACCACATCCTGATAAAAGTATAGCAAATGTTTGTCTATAAAATAAAGGTATTACCCCCCTTACAGGACTGTAGTGAGAATGAAGTACTTTAAATATATATGTGAATATGTTGTACAGATTGAAAAGGTTATGTAAATATTAGTTGGTTTTCTTCTTATTTATGGTGACGTTTGTACCTGGAGAGACATTATCATAAAAGCCTGCTCTTTAAAAGAACTTTTCTGGTTGTGGGCCTCAGTTTGCCATGAGCCTGTCACAATCACCTAGTGTCCCTTGTGGCAAAATTATGTGTTTGCCATTTGGCTCACTAGGGTGATGGTGGTTGCAATATCTATTACTGAAAAAAATTAATGCTAATTGCCCACATGGAGATAAGGCTTGTCTCCATGTTCTCATTAATCACATGATTTAGACAAAAGAGCTAACCAGCTACGAGACTAAATGACTGAGCTAACTTCCCAGTACATGATTTCCCCACTCTTTGCTTGTCGCAATTACATTTTAACTGCATTAGTAAATACAAATATATTTATGTGTCTGAAAATTTTTCAGATTCTAAGAAGAGTGATAGTGAACCTATTTATTGTACAGAAAAGTGTTTGCAAATGTGATGAAAACTTACCAAACATGTATAGTTTGGAAAACTTGACACTATTTTAATATATATATTCCTCTCAGATTTTACCCAGCTAAGAGTGTGAAGCCCTAATAAATTTTCATGCCTCTTGGAGAGCTAATGACAACATTTGTTAGTATAGGTATTCTTTCAGGAACTCTCCATAAAAAAGTCATTTCATTGAGTTGGTGAAATTATAAGAAAATCTTCAAAGAGCAACATTGTTGTCAAAAGACACAGATGAGGCAGTATCTGAGGTCATTTCTTACAGTATCTAAAATTAATTTACAGTAAAATACCTAACTAACTAGAGGATAATTTCTTTTAAGAATTTCTTAACTGGAAAATGAGCTCACCAGCTTCCTACTTCAAATTTCTCTTTGTAGAACTGATCAAGTGGAAGTATGGATATTATCTGAAATGTTGATCTTGAAAAAGAACATCAACAATAATGGCATTTCTTCATTGTGCTAATTTAGAAATATGAGTGTAGCAAAAGTGTATGGATAGAAGATGCCTACACTTCCAACCAGTCTATCCTCAGTGAAATCAGCAGAAGGTCAAATATTGTGCCACCTTGGGCCATTACCAAAAACTAAAGCTTTCTCTCTCACCTCTAGAATTTCTTTTATTTTCTTGGAAATTAGTTTCCCTTTGGCAGCACTTCAAAGTGTTAATTTCATGGGTTGAAGGTATTCAAAATGGAAAATGAGTATATATCTTGATTTCCAGTTGCTGATGAATTTGCTACTAGATATAGGTGAGGGACAAGAAAAAAGACTATTTTTTCACAAAGCAAAAAGGAGCAATGGGCATCTAGGCTATAGACTGACTTTGAATAAATATATGTTTTAAGGAACTTAAGAAAGAGCTATAGAGAACAAATATGTATGGAATATGCAATGGGCTATGTCTTAAAGTTTACTATTTATTTTTTAAGCCTAAAATAATAGAATTTGTTATGTTTATCATCATGTTGTTCTTTGAATCATATTTCATATACTGAAATATTTATGCTTTTCATTGTTGCTTTTTGAACTCCTGCAGAGATGTGACTGGGAAGAATTTACTTCCCATGCAAAAATGGTTCATAATATCTCACTACTGAAAATTAAAATTTTGGAAAACATGTACCACTGGGAGTTTTTGGAATCACTACTCACTATTGTTCAACGCTAATATGAAAAGAATGGATTTATTACTAGTGGAGTATGTAGCCTAGTCAAAATTCTTAATCAATAGGCAATTTCATATAATTGTGGTGATATGGAAGAAAAGTGACCAATTTTTATCATCCCTTTAAAGTTTTAGTTGGTTGTCAATGATGCAGAGATACATGTTGAGATAACAGGAGACCATGTAGTCTTGCCCATTTATTTGATGGATAGAAAATTGAGACCCAATAAAAGAGGACATACTATCAAAGATACAGAATTTATTAATATATATTTTCGCAGACATGCCGTTACTTCCACCATATTATGCAGATATGTAGTAGTTAACCTCTTGAACTATCTTTACCCACCTGTCACCTTGAACCCTTGCTGGTCACCTTGCTTGCTTGCATTGTTTATAAACAAGATTGAATTTGAAAAATTTATAATTCAAAATAATAATTTCATTGCCTCAAATGAATACAGCCCCTTTTCTGTACAACTGGATAATGTTTAGAGTTGGAAATACCTTAACCTTACAAGTTTAAAAATATATTTTTCAATATACATGCCAAGAAATCTCTGGGCTTTTGTTTGGATACTTTCAGATGGGGAGGAGTTTTGTTTTGTTTTGTTTTGTTCTGTTCTGCTTTTTTTTAATAAGAGACCTTACTTTCTTTTCTGTTAACTTTGTTGAAGAATGCTTTTGAATATCAAACTAACATTTGTCTCTTTGTGATTTTTATCCATAGTTCTTTTTTTCCTCCCACATGGGACCCATATAAAACAAACTTATTTCCCATTCCATATGACAGCATTGCAACACTTAGGAAAATTCAGTCTTATCCTTTCTGCTTTTAAATCTCTACCAATTCCTTTTATGAGAACATCTTCAGCCCCTTTGATATCACATGAACTCTTGCTATATGGTCCCCTGAGAGTCAACATTCTCCTTAAAATTGGATCACAAATGGGTATATTAGAGATTTAGACTGACCAGTGAAGAACACAGTAGGATAACTTTTCTCCAGAGATATATTTCTTTCTGCCATGGCCTATCATCTTTTTGAGAGCTTACTATTGTTACAGAGCTGGTGCCTTCTGAGAAACTAAGGCAACATAAAGACCCTATTGCAAACCTCGATTCTTGCAGTCAAGTCAGAAAACTTTCAGACATGTCATTCATAGTAAGATTAATGAGTTTATTGAAGGGATAGGAAAAAAGGACAGGGGACACTCTCAACAGAGACAATGGGTCCTTTCACAGAGGAGAAGGACTATATGATTCCCCTGCACTCCAGTTTTATTGGGGGTCCCAGAAAAAGTTTCCAGAGAGTTCTGCCCAGTTCTATTTCTTGACTTGACTGACAGCAAGGTGACATCAGACTTTCAAGTGCCCACTGCAATGACAACTCTAGGTCATCTTGGCCCATGTAAATCAGTTCTAATTATATTCTTTTTTTTGAGGGGTAGTGTGCCAGGGATTGAATTAAAGGGTGTTCAACCACTGAGCCACATCTCTAGTCCTATTTTTTGTATTTTATTTAGAGATAGCATTTTACTGAGCTGCTTAGTGCCTCACTTTTGCTGAGGCTGACTTTGAACTTGCAATCTTCTTGCCTCAGCCTCACGGGGAGCTGCTGGGATTATAGGTGCATGCCACTGCACCAGGCTTCTAATTAGATTCTTAACCATACATTTTTATAGATTGTATAGTTAGGAGGAATTATTATTATCTCCAAGAGTTTCAGGATCTGGTCACAAAAGTCTCCCTTTCAGGGTAACCTGGGTTCCTTTTATCAACGTTATTTTGGGCCTACATTTCTCCTGGGGTTGACAGGCAGTTCTCTGAGTTATGAGACATATTCTGTTCACTTAGGCCAGACAGAGCTGCAGGTAAAGTGCTTCTTGGAAAAGAAAGCATGTGGGGGTCAGCAAAGTGGGCCTATTTTATGGAATTATTCTTTTAACCTCATGTTTCCACCATCTGTGTTTTTCTGTCCTCTAAAACTGTGTCAGAAACTACTGTGTGCTTTACACAAATTAGCTAATTAAATCTTCCCTGTAACAGCTCTACGAGGTAAGAATTTTTAGTATTCTTATTTCATGTATGTGGACACTGAAAACCACAGATGTTGAATGAGTTATCCAAGCACTCATAGATAATAATTGGCATGTTTTAGCCCAAGTTTGTTCAACTCTAAAATGAGGGCACAAACTAAACTTCATGCTGCCTTTCATACCAAGTAAATAGTATATTTGCCTACCATCCTACTGTTGGCTCATTTTAATATTGTGCATAATTTTGAAGCTTTCTATTTTACACAACTAACAAATTTATTTTGTATTTGTACAATTGATTTTAACCATTACTAGATAACTTACATTTCTTCTAGTCCTTTTTCATTCTGCTAGTTTTGGCCTAACTTTCTAGATTTTTGTAACCTGCTCTTTAGATTAATGTCATCCATGAGTAGACAAGCAAGTCATTAATATATTTGTTTATCTACACATGTTAAATAGGGCACAAAATTTCTTCATTAGCCCATGTTCTTTGTATATAATTATTTAATCATGTGGAACCTTACTTAACAGAACTATTATACAATTTATGTTTTCCATCTCATTCACAAAGATGTTATAAAAAAACTATGAAAGTCCTTCCTAAAACATTGTGTCGATAGAAACCTCCCATTAATTAAGCCAGGCGTGGTGGCACACACCTGTAATCTCAGTGGTTCGGGAGACTGAGGCAGGAGGATCATGAGTTAAAAATCAGCTTCAGCAAAAGCAAGGCAGTAAGCAACTCAGTGAGACGCTATCTCTAAACAAAATACCATTAAGGCTGGGGATGTGGTTCAGTGATTGAGTGCCCCTGAGTTCAATTTCTAGTACAAAAAACCTCCCATTAATTAAAGAACCATTTATTGTGGATCTGTTAGACAACAATGGGATGCAAATAAACCTTTAAAGCATCAATAATATTGTTAAGAATTTAATGTTATAGCATATTTAACTGTAATGCACACTAAACAAAGTTTTTAAAAATACAGAAAATATGCATTGATGGATCAAAAGAAGGAGGGATTATTTCTAGTTTGTGAAGAGAAAGGGAATGCTTATTAATCTAAAGACTTTTTAAAAAGGTAAAGTTTCTTTATTTTGTTTTTGCCTATTAATGAACCCTTGGTAAAGCTTGGTAATCATTTCAACATGAGTTAGAAAGCAAAAATCTTTATATGTAACTTTCTGTCACAAGAATCACTCACATTTTTGGCAACTTAAATGAGAAGAAATTAATTTGGGAGTTTTAAATTCTAGGAATTTAATATACATTCATTCTGTGCTCTGTCCAAAAATATAACAAGATTCCTCATTAAACTTGGGAGAACTAGCTACTGTAGGACGTTTCCTTTCCATTGACACAAGGAACCATTTCTTTTTCTTTATGGTTCATTTACATCATAAGGGATCACTTTAAAAAACTACATTTTCCAAGTTGGTGTCCTCTCAGAACTCTACTGCTTCTCACAGGGGTTTTCTGCCTTTTTTTATGAATATTTTAAACATTTTGAACAGACAAAAAATTTAAAAACACAGTTGCCTCAAACATGCATAACATGGGCTGGGATTGTAGCTCAGTAGCACAGTGCTTGCCTCGCATGTGTGAAGCACTGGGTTCGATCCTCAGCACCACATAAAATAAATAAATAAAATAAACATATTCTGTCCTTCTACGACCATAAAATATTTTTAAAAAACACGCATAACATATTTACAAACTGAGCCAATATCTGTATGATGGAAAAACACCTGCTCAATTCTGTCTGGTGTTTTCGTTATATGGATATAGTAACCATATGTCCTGAGTTTTCCAGGAGTGTTCTAATTTTGAATATTTTGTGCCACCACCCTATAATTACACTCATATATAAAATATGTCCTAATTTAAGGGAAGGAAATTAAATCTGCTGACTTTATAGATAAAGCACATTTGGAGTTTATTGAGTTAGTTAAATGAGCCAGATATTTAGATGCCATATAGATGAAGCTTAGCTGTCATTAGATTACGATATGTTGCTCTTTCTTTTTATGCCCTTTTCTTTCACCTAATAAATGGTTATGAGTTCTTATGAGGAAAACAAAGGCTAAACAAATGAATCTTGAAAACATTTAAGTTTCTTGCATACATCATAAACAAGAAGATGCAGATGAATATCAAATTTTAAAAACATAACTATTGTAAAAAACAATGGAAAATGGACAATTGCTTTCTTAGTCATACCACAAAGGGAAATTATCATATGGGGTTACATAAAAAGTATAAATTACTGAATATATTCTCTACATTAAATAGTCTTTTAATATCTTTATGGCATAATTTAATCCTCTATGAAGTTAGAATGAGCAAAACAATACCTACCCCATAAAAGTGCTATAAATTTAAATAATATAAGTTTAAATTGGTTAGCAATAATCTTGCTACATGGTATTACCTATGAATATTAGCTATTAATATCACTATAAGAAGAAAATCTATCATTACATAATTTAATACAGTAAATATATAATACATTGAAGCAGAAGGGAGAGTTAAGAGTTGAATTTATAGTTAGAGAATAGTCAAATTGCTAAGAGGACTATGGAATATTATTCAAACATAGAAAGGAAGAAATTATGTCATTTCCAATAACATGGATAGAATTGCAGGACATTATATTAAATGAAATACACCAGAAAATAAATAAATAAATATACTGCGTAATTTGATTTACAGGTGGGATTTTTAAAAAGCTGATCTCAGATAAGTTGAGAATGGTTGCCAGAAGCTGGGAGACTAGAGAGGAAGTTTTGGCAAGTGTATATAATATTACAGTTAGATAAGAATAATAAGTTTTGGTGCTCTATTGCCCAGTAAGGTGATTTTAGATGGCAATAATATATGGTATATTTCAAAAAGGCTAGAAGAAAGTATTTTGAACATTTTCACCACAAATAAATGATAAATGTTTGAAGAGAGATATGTGTACACTGATTTAAACATTATACAATATATAAATGTATTGAAACATCATATGGCATACCATAAATATATACAATTTTTACATGTCAAATACAAAAATAGAGAAGCGATAGCACAAAATGTAGGAGGAACTAAGTGAATGTAGTATGAAAACCAGGGGGCTGAGATTGTAGCTCAGTGGCAAGAGCACTTGCCTGGTATGCGTGAGGCACTGGGTTCGATCCTCAGCACCACATAAAAATAAGTAAAATAAAGATATTGAGCCATCTACAACTAATATATATATGTGTATATGTATATATATATACATATATATACACACACACACACACACACACACACACACACACATGTATATTAAGAAAAACAGGATAAGAGAGTGGTTCAAAGAAAATGTAATGATAAACTGTGTTGGGATCCTTCCAAGAGGTTAAGTTAAGTATCCACTGGCTTTAACAAGGTCTTAGTGACTATGTCAAGGTCATTTTCTTTGGAGAAATGGTGACAGAAGCCAGATTATAGCAGATTGAAAAGCAAAGAGAGAGGAGGATTTGGAAATAAATATGTGCAGCTAAAATAATTACAAGAGGAAGACACCTTGAAGAAGTAAGTTTTCAGCTGTGACTTAAGGAAAGGAAAACATAAATTAGGTAGATGAGCAGGAGGATGGTAAAAGACACATGTAAAAAAACTTGACTATTATATAAAAGTTGAAATCTGGTTTATTATAATAAAGAATTTCATGCAGGAATTTGGTACATTAGCAATAAATTTTGTAATGTTAATTTTATGCTGTTTTTCCAGTTTTTTGAATGACATATATTTATACTAATTTTATTCGAAATTTGAGGTGAACATCAATCTGAATCCATGGTTGGTAGGCAATCTTTTACTAGTGTTTCATATTTTTCCCTTAATTAAAAAAAATCTGACCTGTATCAAAATTTTACTTAATATTTTTAAAATTTTAAAATTTGCTCTTTTTAATTATACATGACAATAGAAACTATTTTTGATATATTTATACAAGCATGGAATATATCTTATTTTAATTAGGATCCCAGTATTGTGGATATACATGATGATGAGATTCAATATGGTGTATTTATATAAATTTTATTTAACATGTCTTTGACATCTGAGTGTCTTTAGATGGTGGATTGAGGATTCATCTGTAGAAGAATAATTATAAGGACAAATGCTTTATTAGCATTTACTATTTAACAAGCCCTGGGCCAAATTCTTTACATTAGTTCTCATATTTTTCATATCAGTTCTCACATTATCATCATCTTCATTTCAAAGGTTTTGAGAAAGCAGGCACAGGGAAGATAAATAATTCTTCCAGGCCACATAGCTGTAAAGTGGTGATAGCTAGATTTTGAATTCAGGTAATTTGGTACTAGATTCTACTACTCTACTACTTGGTATCAGAAAGTGCAGTCACTGATAGCTTTCACCTGAAACACATGACCCATGAGAGATAATAAATAGATTAAAGTGCACGTAGGCTAAATTTTTAGGACAATCTGACTTTGCTAATAGAGTTATGAGAAATAATACTGGTTAATTAACCATTATACTTAAGCAATGTTAATGACCAAGCCAGATCAAGCAACTCACTTTTGACTCAATAATGTAGGTTGTTTTTATAATTAACTAAACTGTACACTGAGAATTTTCTAAAACAAAGTTTAAAGAAAGGATACTTTCAGATTAATTTAATATCAAACCCAAGATCAGTGTTTCATAGTTCAAATTATTCTACTCACCAATACAATCTAAATTTCTTTCTAAAAATGCCAGGAGATAGGGAGTAGAGAAAAGAAAGGAAATAAACAATCACTATCAAGGGAGATGGAGTACAACACCTAGGAACCAAACAATGGACTTTCTAGACTAACATATCTGATTATTGTTTGGAAGTCCTACTATACATTGCAAAATTAAAGCTTTACATCATATTATGTGCATGTGGATTTGCCTATTTGTATTGAATTTTCTATTTTGAGAGTTGACATTATTCTAATATAATGTCTTATTTCCATTTCTGCTTTTTATTTTATAATGGATAGAATTATTTCTAATCTCTATATCTCAATGCTTGTGTTTAGACTCAGGAATCTTTCAATTTGCAAAGAATAAAAGCAATTAACATATTGAAAATAAATTTATAAAATAATTTTCTTAGTTTCTGAGAAGGCAAGCCTAACAATAATGCAATTAGATTCTCTATTATAAGGTAGCCTAGGTTAGTCATGGGCTATAGTTTGGATTCCATATGAGATTGCTTCAGACAATGGATCATAGCCATCTGTCCATTTATCTGAGAGTCTATGGGTCTTTCTATATATCTGTGTAAATCTCTCTCTCTCTCTCTCCTTTATTATCCATCAAATCACCTATTTATTATTTGGTAATAGATTTTCATCTTTAAAACAAGATAACAGTGTAATATCAAATTTGAATACTGTATTTCTCTAGTTTAATAGAGTAAAAGCAACTAGGCTTTATTTCAAGAAATCAACAAGAGTTTCAGAGTCGTATTCTTTTCCTCTTTATGCCCTTTTTGAAAGAGAGATCAGAAAATGTTCTGTTGAGAAAATGTTTATTTGAAAGAAATGGTCAATATTCCATTTTGTTGTAGAGGAAAACTGAACTGTTAATTAGTTTGTTGATTGTGCTCTCAAAAAAGAAAAAAAAGAAAAAATGTAGTAGCAACAGTTCTCTTTTTATTGAATTTGTTTTTTGTATCAACATATAATTTTTAAATATTTGATCAATGTTCTATCTATTTATATTTTGAACTAATGATTTTTTTGAGAGATTTCCATGCTCTAATATCATGTTTTCTATTATTTTCTAAATCTATAACTCTGTGGATACTGTATTTAAGTTCAGTGGCTTTCGATCTGAAATTCGATTTTTCTGAGTATAGCTGCATTAACATTTTGCTGTGAGTAGGTAAGATAATAGTATTAAAAGCAACCTTCCATTCTGTTGTCATGGATGCAGCATAACCCATTACTGGTGACAGTATACCACTAGTGTTCCTGCAATCTCTTTTTTACCTACAAATTTTTATTTTATTACATGTGAAATTCAAGCACTATAATAAATCTTCCTACTTCATACATAAACATCAAAATGTTAGAATCCACTGTTTAGTTTTGAAAGTAAGAATTCTTTTTGAAAATTTTCTTTTTAAGCACAAGATGTCTGCCACTTTCTGATTTGAAAATCAGAAAAAAGTCATAAAAACATAGTTTCTTATAATGAAGAAATTCTGTTTGTCATTATGGAGTCAGTGAGTCTTTAGATGTTGTTTGTGTGTATGTTGTATGGGGGAAAGTGGCAACATTCTTAACATAATGATATAGAAAACATTTTTTATGTTTTTAATTTGCCTAGAATCTTAAGAGTTCTCCTAATATTCTTTCTATAAAAGATATCATATCAGTCCTAAAAGATGCATTTCATCCGAATACGTACATTTTTGCTTGATGGAATTAAGCTTAGTATAGGAAAACTTGCTTGCAAGAATCCTTGTCCCAGAACTTATGGGAAAGTTTGGGCCTTGAAATAAGAATACACAAGCTTATGGAAAGCAGGCATTTTAGAATTTATCACAAAGTTAGTTTTTGTTTTTAATCCAATAAAGTAAAGTATACCTAAGGACATGATAAATTAATTGGCAGATAGCAAATCAATTGCAAGTTGCTTAGAAAGTGTAGCATCCCAAATATTCTCTTCTCATTTGTGAATATGCATTCATTTGTTTTTCCTGCGAGAAAAATACCCTCTTGTGATATTGATATATAAAAGAAGTCTGTGTCCTCTGATTTTTTTCACAGAAAAAGGAATTGGCATTTCAATTTTAAAAAAACAAAGGAGAGATCTTTATGTTCTAAAACCAATATTTTTCTTCTCTAATATTTAAATCTGTCTGAATTTTTACCACATAAGAACACATTTTGGTAAGCTATTCTATTAAGACTCTGGAGTATTTTTAATTTATGGTAATTTCCCTCACATAATTTAAAATATAAAATGAAATTTTAAAAATTGATATTTTTTACTTTTGAAAGGTTAGTAATAGCATCTTTTGATCCTATGTAATTGAATTTACCTTCTGTTTTTCAATAATTTGAACCAGACAAGTTGACATTTTGGTTATGATTTCACAAAATATCTTTTACTTCATTTATATGGAGACAAATCATATCATTGTTTTGGCAGAGGCTGAGTAGAATGAGGGGAGGTTATGGAGTGGAGGAAATCTGTGCCCATTCATAATTAAACAACCATGAAACTATATGCATCAGTCAGCAAAAGCAGGCATCAACATTATGAAGTGAAAATTAAAGAGTCAAACACCCAAGTGTCTACTGTATCTGCCTGCTGCTAGACGGTGAAGCATGGAGAACAGGATACACCTCTATGGATGGATAGCTTTCCTTATTAAAAAAACACAGTGGGAAACACAGTAGGGGAACGCACTAAAACAAGGCTTTGTAGTAATTTCCTTGAAAGAAATTTCCCAAGGCAGCAACTTGAAAAGCTTTTAATCTTATGACTAGCTATAGAGTGTGCTTTGCATTAGGTGGTATTTAAAAATTCCATTAGTTTGCAATGGATCTGGTAAAATTTCTCAAACTCTTCTCTTTTTAATTTTTTCCTTATAAAATATTTGCTGTTTAGACTCCTTAAAATGCATACTTATTTGTGAGTCTGAATCCCTTTGAAAAACTTTCTCAATGACATATTATTTATTTTCATTTTGGATGAAAAAATTGACTTAGAAAGTGACATAATGGCATCACTGGATAAATTGATGCAGTTTTATGGCTGCATTTACTACTTCATTCACTTCATGTCTCATGTCTTTAATCAGGTGAATACTGAAGGCAGTGTGGCATCCTTTTTGATTCTAATAAACTGCACAGAAGACTTAATTGCTATGAAACTATGTCATTCCAGAATATTCATCCTTCATAGTTGAAAAGAAATATTTTACATACCAGTTTGAATGTATGTTTACAGCCCAAAGTAGTAATTTCTATCCTGTCCTATTTGAATTCTTTTTTGTACCTTAGATGAAACTTATAGCTTGGGGAAATGATTTGTTTTTCTTTTGAACTTGAGTATATTTGCTGTTTGCATTGCTATTAAAATATTTAAACAATCAAGAAATTGAGAAATTACTATCAACATCTACCAAATGAGGATTAACCAATTAATGTAACCAATCAATGGAGCACATTTGAGGGTCCATAAATATTTAATATACCTTAAATGGATCCTTAGTCATGTGACCAATGTTTTCCAGTAAAATGAATCTACATACATTGTACATATAGGCAAGTGAAAACAATTTAGTTACAATAGAAACAGAGTGCAAATTGGTGTATTTTCCAGCAAATTGATCACAGACAGATTCAGAGATTTTGGACCTAAAAATTTAAAAAAATACCTGTAGTCCCAGCACTTACGGAGGCCGAGACAGGAGAATCGCGAGTTCAAAGCCAGCCTCAGCAACGGCAAGGTGCTAAGCAACTCAGTGAGACCCTGTCTCTACATAAAACACAAAATAGGACTGGGGATGTGGCTCAGTGGTCAAGTGCCCCTGAGTTCAATCTCCAGTACCAAAAAAATAAATAAATAAAATAAAGTTTCATATAAAGTCCAATTTAGATTCTTATTTCTTAATTGTAGATTTATATCATTCAACTTCAAGATCAGAGATTCACTCTGAATATCATATGATTCTAAAATATAAAAAATAGAACTTAACAAATCTAGATTGACTATGCAGTCAGTAACATATAGTGTAGTAATAGATAGAAGCATACTTTTATAATCTTGATTTTCAGACATTTTTATGTATTTCTTAGTAGCTATAGTTTAAAATTTAATTTCTACCTTTGAGTGTTTCTCTTTAAAAAATCAAACAAAATGATGTATGCTGAAAACAGCATTTTTACCTTCTTATTGAATAATGGAGTTGTGATTTATATTTTCATTTTACTCATAAAAAGCAGCCAGAGTGATATTTCATAAATATAAAATATTAGATGAAAATGGATGAAATATATTTACTTTTAGGTTATCTTATTTTAATACAAATATACTTTTAATATATTGCTAATAATTCTATAGGTGGTATAAACCAGAAAAAAATTTAATTGCCTTTCTCATTTGTAGAATTTGGTGGTATGATTTTGGTGTCTTTCATTATATTTTATTATGTTCCCTGTAAGTTTAATATGCAAATCCATTCAATTAATCAGAGTGTCTAAAGTGACAGAATTATGTGCTTAAGTTTTGTCTGCATTTTGTCTAATAATTTTAGCTGTGTGTAATTGGAATGTAAAAACTTTCTTTTAACTTTTTATAAGTGAGGAATAAAATCTACTTCTTTTTTAAAATAGAAGGGCTTGGGTTTCCAAAAATAATGTTTAACATTTATTTGTCAATTTTATTGTGACTATAACAATATGCCATATTTGAAGATGTATATATTTAAATGGCTGCAAATCAAGCTTGTATAGTTTTCAATAGTTCTTTATTCTTAAAGAAGAATTAGTAGAAAGGGTGAATAAGATGATTATTTGATTTGTGGTGATTTCCTACTATAAAACACACATTCCCTCCCATTTCAGCTATTTTTATTTACTGCATCTTTGAAATATACATACTCTTATATAGTTACAAGATTTTGATAGAAAGGTATCCACTATTGCTTGAGAAATAGAAATACTTTTAGTTTGACTTTAAAATTTAATTTGGTGCTCATGACATAATTTAAAGCAGTATTCATGTTACTGATGAATAGCTGTTACATATGACACATGAATTTTGTGATCCTTATAACATCATTGAAATGTAACATGAAAAATATTATTATATATGTGGACTATTTTCATGAGGAGAAAATGAACATACATTTATATATTCCTAAAACATCAATGTGGAACTGTGCAAGAAAAATACATTTCAACATTATGTGCATATGCTATAAAAAGATTATATCTAATTTTATTTGTTTAATACATTTTGGGGGATTAACAAATTCCTGCAGGGAAACAGTTAATCTATTTTTAACTAAAGCTTTACTTTTGTAATCTATCCAGTGCTTCGAGTTCTGTCATTGATCTATGATTTATGTGATTTAAACCACCTCTTGGCTGTAACACTGGTTTCTGTCCAAGATGCTGAGTTGAATACTAATTACAAGATCAAATTTATGCTGTTGGGCTAAGCAGCTGAATGAGTTTCCATGAAGGACTCCCTTCTCCATTCTTGCCACAGTTGAACCTTAGGGAAGTTTTGTCAGAGAAAAGGATAAGGGAAAAAATAAATGCATCAAATCAAAGCATTATATATGTTTTAGTATTTTAAACAATTATTTCAAAACCATACAAAAACTATCATGAATGGGGATATGATGTGCAGATAGAAGACATAAACTGCATATTTACTGATTCATTTTTGTGTGTGTTCCATGTATAGGAAAATAGAATATGCACCTGAATTAATATACATGTCATCATTTGAAATCCAATTAAATTGATAGCTAAGATTAGCTCCGGAGTGGCAAAGCCTTTATTTTTTACCTGTACTTCAGAATTTTCAAATAGCAACTCCTATTGGGTCACAGATAACCAATTATTCTACTGGAAAGAAGAGTCCCTTTGTTGACTTGGTGATTTAAATAATATAGGTAACTGACTAATTTTTTATCAAGATCAGTGGTATACAAATAGGCATGATGGTATGCTCTAGGTGACATTTGGACAAAGATTGAATGTACATCTGTTTGTCAAAACTGGGAGGGTGTTGTAGAACTTGGTATCTAGTAGGTGGAAGCCAAGGATGCTGCTAAATATTTTACAATGCACAGGACAACTCTTTGAGACAACGAATTATCCAGTGCCATAAGTCAATAGTGACACTGTTGCAAATCTTTGTCTAAAAGCACAATACACCTGTCAGCTCTTAGGCAAACACATAAGTATTGCTGAAAAATGACAGCAATTGGTATTTTTCACTTTAAAAAGTCATACAAGGGCTGGAGTTGTGGCTCAGTGTTGGAGCGTTTGCCTAACATGTGTGAGACACTGGGTTCAATTCTCAGCACCACACATAAATTAATAAAATAAACGTACATTGACAACTAAAAATATTTTTTTAAAAGTCATACAAAATAATGGGGTAAAAAATGACAGGATGGAGTAATAAAACATAGCTGTGCCCTGCCAGCACAACTGTACTCCTTAACTTTAAACTCTCCCAAATACACATTTATATATTGTTGTTACCTGTATGTACTTTTAGTTTGAAGATCTGCAGGTGGGTCAAATTCATTTGGCAAATATTATAATTCATGGCAAATATTCCATTGAATCATCTTTGTGGTGATTGGAATTTTTTCTTGAAACAGTTACATTATTTATCCAGGTCTTTTATTATTATTTCAGGAATGAACTACATGCTGGACTGAACTCACCAGATATAATGTAGGGCTAAAAAATGAGGTCATCATTTCCACACTTTAATTAAGGCTCCTTGAGTATTCTGATTGTTCCTTTAAACTGAATAAGTCAGAGGGATGTGTGAGTTTGTGTGTGCATTGCAGTTTAGGGATGGCTGTCAATATTTAACTTTATGCTTTTAGCTTCAACTACTGTCCATTATATCTTACGAGAAGGGTAGAGATGTCTTATTTGCTACAATGGAAGCAAATGTACAAATGTCTTATTTGCTACAATGTGGCTGGTTAGAGGAAACGGAAGCTAAAATAAGACCATTTCCTAGTTTTGCCACCTAATACTAACTAAATTATATGTCTTGTTTTCTCATTTATAATCTTGCATTAAAAGTACTCACATCATAGATTTTTATGAGTTAATATATGTAAGTTAATATATGTAAGTCTAGATAAGGAAATAAATCAGAAATTTTATTATTAGCTTCTGAAATATGCAATTCCCTTTTAGAAGAAACAATTCATCTAAGGAAGTCCGATTTTCTTGAACAATTTATTTAAGGAAGATTCTACTATAGTAGTTGACATGAAGTTGATCTAACATGGAATAATGGCTTACCTTGACAGGTCTTCTGAACACAGCAGTGGGGAAGTCAGCAAAGGTGACATTTGGAGAGTCAAATAAGCAGGCAGGAATCTGGTAGCAGGGAAGGTAATCAGTAGGTATCACAGCTTTAGACAGAGAGTTGTGTTTATGGGAGATATTCAAAAAACTGGATGTGAATGGCAAAATTCATCACAAACACAATCAACTGTGTCTCAGGGAAACCCTTTTTTTCCCCAGAGAAAGCTAACCAGAGGCAAATTATGGACATTGTTCAATGGATTTTAGGTAGCACCATTTGCAGTTTAGCACTGCAATGATTTTGTTGTAAACACCAATCATTCTACTTCACTGCCCTTTCTTTCCATAAGGTATGTAAAATACAAGATATTATGCTTAATAGAAAGGTTTTACACAGATGTAATAATCCATGAGTTTTTTCTCTAAGGAAGTCTATTGATGTTAATTTTAAGAAAAATTTAGCCAATAGGGCAACAATCTAGTTTTAAAAATTGTCTTCATTTTTCATTTTACTTTGTGTGTGTGTGTGTTACTGGGAATTATTATGGAATTGTGATGGGGTCCTCCATCACAGCACCACACCCCAAGGTGTTTTTATTTTTATTTTGAGACATTCTTGTTAAATTACCTAAGTTCTTCTGGAACTTGCAGTCCTCCAGCCTCAGCCTCCACATCACTTGTATTACAAAAGCGTGCCACAATGCTCATCTTAAAAATTGTCTTCAAAGTCAATAGAGTTATATTATCATCTGCAAATATTTTTAAGTTGACATATGAGTTACATCCTATTTATAAAATATGTATTATATATAATATCTGTATATATAATATATAATATACTGCCCTCTTTTTCCATAAGGTATGTAAAATACAAGAGATTATGCTTAATAGAAAGGACTTACATAGATGTAGTGTATATATATATATATATATATGTATATATATATATACATATATATATGTATATGCACACACACACACACACACACACACACACATATATATATATATCTCCAAAATGAAATTCAGTGATAATAGTGGAGATTATGGACATTTTACTTGTGTCTTCCTCTCTTTTACTGGCTACACATAGATCCAGTATGAGGATCCAGTATGATAGATCCAGTAGATTTTAAAACAGTGAGATATAAAATCTTCCACCTTGATAATTTTGAATTGGATCTGTTACTATGCTATTTCAATTTAAGTTGTTGTAGTAAACGATTTATGTTTCAAGGAGTTATTTATTTGCAAAATCCTTTCCAATTCTGCTGCATATATATATATATTACTACATACATTTAGATATGATTTAATACTTGATTTTATTTTCATGGAAATTTGAAACATGGTGAAATTGCACTACAAAATTTTGTTAATTCCACATATGGAATCCTCAGACTTTTATTATCTTTCACTTAGATCATTAAAATAGCATCTTAAGTAGTTTGCATTATTACAGTTTCTCCTCATTCCAATATTTCTTCATATAAAAACCCAAATCTGCATGGGTACATGCTATTCGCCCTCCTCCCATGGACAAAAAGAAATATTCAAATTTCGCTATATATCTTTGCCACCTAAAATTATTTCCACATTTTACCCATGTCCTGAGATTATGTGAAGTTAGATTTATCTTTTTTTGGCAGTACTAGGGAGAAATCCAGGGCTTCATGCATGCTAGGCAGGTACTCTACCACCTGAAATTTCTAAATTATAGATGCCAAGGCTTCAACATCAGGGATTTGATTCATAACTTGGAGTAGAACGCACTAATCTGAATTTTAACAATCTTCAAGTTGACTCTGATGTTTCACTTCACTTTCTCACATTTTTAAAATAATGGTACCTTGAACAAGGTTCACAATTTTTATGAATTCTTTCAAAATTCTCTAAAGTGTGAAATGATAATCCCTTTTTGGGAATTTGAGGGTCTGAGTTATGATATTACAAATCCAACATATTGGAAGCTATTTTAAATACTACAGAAAAGTTAGTGTAGAATCTCCATAAATCTACAAGGTCCCAGAAAGCAAGCAGGCTACCTGGCAAGTGTGTGTGTACGTTTGTATGTGTGTGTGTGTGGGGTGGTGTCAGGAGAAGCAGATCATCTCGCATTTATTCCTTCCTGGTTGTGAGGAAAGCTAGCCTCATTGCCATTCAGTCAATACTACTCTTACTGTCTGGATCTACTCTAATTCATTTATACCTCCCTTCACTCTGATAGCACAATGTCACTCTTTCCCATAGCTTCTTTTTGAGGGACCTCAAATTCATTCTTTGGGTATTACGATTTGTGACCATAGAACCCAATAAGTATATTTAGTTCAAATATAGAGTAGCCAAGACTTAAATGTATATGTGAGGAAGAGGCAAAACTAGGAAAAAAAAATCCAGGGAAATAAATCATTGTGACTTTTTTATGGACTAATTAACTCCACAAGGACCCATTGTGTACAGGAAGAAAATGAATTCAACAACTCAATGAATAAGAATATTTTATCAGATAATCACAGTTCAGTTGTTCAAACACTGGCTTCATTTTTTGAAAACTGTTTATATAATAGGATTTTTATACATATTTGCTGAATTTCTTTTCCCTCAACATGTTTTTCTTTTTTCAATACTTCCACTCAATGTTGTATGTTAAATGAATATCAAATGAAAGATATTCTGCCAGGATTTCTTTTATCAGTCTAATTAATAGCAATTAAACATTGATATTTGCTTTAATTTTTTCTCATATCCATGACTATGTTAATATATTTCACATTTTCTATTATCCATATCCATGACTAGGTTAATATTATTCTCACATTCACAGCTTAGGAAAAGATAAATAACTTAAAATATTGAATTTGATCTACTTTTGAGTAGTAAATGGAGGAAGGATTCTCCCCAATGCTGTACATAAATCATGATAGCTATGGAATGATTTCCCACAATGCCTGGACACTGAGCATTGGCAACTTGAAATAGAATACCCATCTATAGATCAGACCTTTTGAAAGGTATTCATCATTCTGTGAAAATCAAACATTAATATATATAAATTCACACCCAGTTTTATTCCATTTTGACACATGCTACTAAGGGAACATGCAGATATGTTAATGAATACCAATCCAAGGTCCTTCTTTCCATTTATAACTAAATCTATTGCTATGGGAAACACTAAATATGCTTTACTAACTTGAATATTGTACTAAAAAATCCCTATTTAGACAATATGGTAGACAGTGATAAATGGTGTTTACAGTGATGATTCTGGGGCACTGTAAAATCTTGAAGTAAATTCTAGATCCTAAAAATACATTGCAGGTGGACTCAATATAGTTGTAATGTTACAAGTTATGGTTTTATGTATCTGATTTCATGTCTTTGAAAACTATAAATTCATTTATGGTAAGTGTGTCTCACTGTTAAAAAATATATAAAATCAGAACATTCTTTTTTTTTTTTTTTTTTTGGTACTGGAGATTGAACTCAGGGGCACTCGACCACTGAGCCACATCCCCAGCCCTATTTTGTGTCTTTATTTAGAGACAAGATCTCACTGAGTTGCTTAGCGCCTTGCCATTGCTGAGGCTGGCTTTGAACTTGCGATTATCCTGTCTCAGCCTCCCTAAATGCTGGGATTACAGGCTTGCGCCACCGCGCCTGGCTTAAAATAAGAACATTCTACTTGTATTGTTTATTTGAGTAAAAGGACATGTACTATGTTTTATCTTCCCATTTTTTTCAAATTTTCGTTAATCATTTTACATTTATAAGAACCTGGATACTATATTCACTTGATTTTCTCATTTTATTAAATTTAAATCTCCCAACTGGTGGATCCTGATTGAATAATGAATGTAGTAACTTTGGCCAATTTTGTTTTTGTTTTTGTTCAGTGTAAGGTCCAGTATAAAGCCATTAGTGAATAAGAGTTGATAATGCTTTTACTGTGTTTTTTAGCACTCTGCTATGTAATAGTGAAAACTATAAAAATAAAAAATAACCACTTTATTCATTCAACAAGTATTTATAGGACACTTACTATATACAAGGCAATATACTAACAAAAATAGTTCCTGTCTTTCTCGCACAGAACTTAAATATTTTTGGTGGAGGCAAGGAAAAAATATATTCATCAAATAATCACACAAATAACAATCAAATTCTAATGGGTAGAGAGTCCTACAGAGCCACGAAACATTGTCTCTGGATTGTCTGATTTAGAATTCCCTGGCACATCAAATAATTCTGAATCAAAATTTAATGCAGCGATGTTGAGAAATCTTCAATTTTTTCTTGACATATTCAGTTCCATTTACTTATTTTTAATTATCTGGTATACTATAATTTTGTTTTAATTTGATTTTTGAAGCTTTTAATTAAATTATTTTTATTAATCCAACTATTTGAAAATGGTATAAATTTATTTAACAGATGTAACTTTTCAAGTGCACAGATAATATCATAGAGCTTTTGTTTTGTTTTTTTGGATACTAGTTTAAATTTATTTTTCCTCTTTTCACATTTTATTGGTGCATTAGGATTGCACATAATGGTGGAATATGTTGGTGCATATTCATACATCACACAATATAATGTACAGTTTGACTGATATCACTCCCCAGCACTTCTGCCTCCCTCCATTCCTCCTGTGCCTAGGTCCATTCCCTTTCCTCTACTGATTTCCCTTTTATTTTCGTGACCTCTCCAATGCCCCAACTTTCTTTTCCTTTTTCCTCTCTAGCCTCCACATATAAGAGAAAACATATGACCCTTGACCTTTTAAGTTTAGTTTATTTCACTTAACATATGGTCTCAATTTCCAAACATTTTCAGATGACAAAATTTCAGTTTCATTTATGATTGAATAAAACTTTGTTGTGTATACTTACCACATTTGATTTATCTATTCATCTGTAGATGGACACCTAGGCTGGTTCCATAATTTAGCTATTGTGAATTCTGCTGCCATAACCATGGGTATGCATACATCATTTTAGTATGATAACTTTTATACTTTCATACTTAAATACTGAGAACTGGTATAGCTAGGATATATGGTGCTTCTATGCTCACTGTTTTGAAGAACATCCATATTGATTATCATAGTGCTTAAACTAATTTGCATTTCTACTAACAGTGTAAAAGTGTTCCCTTTTCTACATATCTTCTCCAGCATGTTATTGTATTTATTCTTGATGACTGTCATTCTGACTGCTGTGAGATAAAAAATCTCAATGTAGTTTTGATTTCCCTAATCACTAATGATGCTGAACATTTTATCATATATTTGTTGCCTTTTGTATGTCTTCTTTTAAGAAGTGTCTAAATCAGGGCTGAGGTTGTGATTCAGTGGTAGAGTGCTCGCCTAGGATGTGTGAGGCACTGGGTTCAATTCTCAGCACTGCATATAAATAAATAAAATAAAGGTCATTTTATCATATATTTGTTGCCTTTTGTATGTCTTCTTTTAAGAAGTGTCTAAATCAGGGCTGAGGTTGTGATTCAGTGGTAGAGTGCTCGCCTAGGATGTGTGAGGCACTGGGTTCAATTCTCAGCACTGCATATAAATAAATAAAATAAAGGTCCATTGACAACCAAAAAAGTTTAAATAAAAAGAGTATCTAATTCATTTGCCCATTTATTAGGTTATTTGATTTTAGTGTTGTTTTTTGAGTTCTTTATATATTCTAGAAATCAATTCTCTATCAGATGAATAGGTAGCAAAGATTTTCTACCATTTTATAGTTTATCTTTTCACTTAATGTGATTTCTTATAAAGATAATGTAGCTGGATTAAAAACAGTAGCCTGAAAGTCAATGTGTACATTCAACCCATTTACAATTTTTAGTGAGTAGTGATATGTTGGAATTATTTCTTATATATTCTTGTGTTTTTAATTTAGCTATATTTTCTTTCATCTTCCTTGTTTTTTAATTTTTATTTTAAGTGTCCCCATTATTTCACTTTACTTTTTAATTAGTTTTATACAATTTTGGAATTCAACCCAGGGCTGTATATGCTAGACAAGCACTCTACCACTGATCTACATCTCTGGCCCCTACATTTATTTTCTTTCACATTGTTTATTTATTTCTCCTATCCTATTAAAAACTAAGTGCATTTCTATAAGCAATATCTGCCAAGTACAATTGCTTGAGACTCAACATCATTTTCCTAAATTAAGTAATTAAATAATTTTGGGAAATGTAAAATACAAAGATTGTTTTAAATTAAATAAATAAGTTAAGAAATACAAAAATACTAAATCTGATTTAAACTATTTACCATACAATCTCCACTCCAAATATATGGCTTGTTTTAGAACAATTATTTTCAGAATGTGGTTTAGGAACTACTGGCATTAGAAACACCTTAAGAGATTATTGAAATTGCAAACACTTGAGCTCATCCCAGGCCTACTGAGTGGGAATCTCAGAAAGGAGAAAGATTAGGAGTCTACATTTTTACATAAAATTTCAGAAAAATTTTTATACATCCTTACATTTCATGCCTAGCTTAGGATTTGGCAGCTGATCTATTAATTTTTATTTACTATTTTTATTTCATTTGAATTTCAATACAGAGTAATCTTATGAATTCTTATCATCAGTGCAGGTAATAAAATTAATAACCACAATTTGTCTAAGTAATTTTTGTGCTCATATACAGAACTATCTGTAAATACACTCAATGGTATTATTCATCATTAATAAAAAGAGACAGTGTAGTCAATTCCTATCTTATACTTTTGCTATGGATCACTGCTTTCCTCAATGACGTTAAGTGAGTATGGGATATAACCACGTAGAGGGTGCAGAAAGACTTGGTGTTATCTACTTTGAAAAGTACTAAGAGTACTACTCTCTTTTGGAGTAAAAGTTTGATCTTCATGTTACCTTACAAGTATGAGGGCCAATGTATCTCCACATACTACTGCCTCCAGTCCTCTAGTAGCAGAAAATGTAGGAGTTTTGGAGAGTTCAAATCTAAATCTCTACCATATATTTACTTTGTGGCCTTGGAATAGTTACTTAATCTTTCTGGGCCAATGGTTTCTTCTTATCTAAAATTTAGTAGGGTGAAATTGCCTATCCAACTGGGTTCTTGTAAGTATAAATGAGATAGTATTTATGAAAGTCCAGAGCAAAATATTTGACATATAATATGTTCTTCACCTGTTTCCTTCCTTACCTTTTCTTCTACTAAGCCACATCATGATTTTATCAGTAAAAGAAATGTTATACAGCTATGCTAATGGTGAGCCTCTTGCAACTTTGTGCCTCTGAATTTGCAGTTTCTCAACCTAAGTCTTGTTCTTAAAATCATAAACAGATCCAATAAAAGCTTGATGTTTTTGAAGAATGTGAGCTGTCTTAAAGAAAACAATATTCCACTTTGTTTCTTCAGATCCTTTGGGAACAACAGATGCAAGTACTGAATATGCAGTGGCTTTGCTTGGACAGTGAGAGTAAATGAGTTGGTTGGATTAAGAATTTACTGAAAGCCTTTTGGGGAAGCATTTAGCTACTATTTTCTTTTTTTTTTTTTTTTTTTTAGATTTTAATAAGATTTTAGTAATATTGGTAAGGAGCCAAATTAGAAAATGCCCTAGAACATAGGACTGGAACTAAATTAGACCATGAACTTTTAAGTGAAACTGAACTCTGCTGATTATCATAATTTTTAGTGAGTTATATACTGAATAAACTATTTGACACACATAAATATTAGTGTGAGTGAGAGACAAACCTGTATATTTTCTGAAAACTATTGAAATGATTCTAATATAGAACATCAAAAATTTCTAAGTCTAAATTGTGTAAAACCTAGTATCATTTGCTTTCTGCTCTTGGAGGAGAAAAAGCAAACCATTCCAAATGAAAATGCAAACCCAAACTTGACAGACTAGAATACCTTCCCCCAAATTATTTTATTTTATTAGTGGCTGGTGAGCAAATGAGTGGTTTTGAGCCACACTATCCTTTTATAACATCTACAATGTAGCTAATTAACTGGAGACCTGTCATTGGCATCAGATTGTGTTGTATATTTCAAAATTACTCAAAGTATAGATTATTAACATTTTTCAACTCAAAAAATTAAAGGTGATGAGGTGATGGATATGTTAATTAGTTTGATCTAATCATTTTACTATATCTATACATATAAAAACCTCACATTCCATTCTATCATATATAATTATTTGTTAAACCAATAAATAAGCTTTTTACTTATTTTTCAAGAGAAATGTATTTTAATTCCCAGTGCTTAAATTATGCTTTAATAACATTCAATACCATGAAGACAATGATTTTATCCCTGAAATATGCTAAATTTAAGTGAATACTGTAAAGTTAGAGACTACTTCATCTGAAATTTTTACTTGCATCAGTAATACTATATGAGTGATTTTTACTTTTAAATTGGCTCTTTTAGTTATAGATGAAATAGTGTCCATTTTGATATCATTATACAGTATGGAGTATATCTTAAAAAAGCTTTTTAGAAAAGACCGTTTAGGTACCATTGATGTACATGAGTGTTTAAATGTGTTCATCCTTTTTTGCTAAAGAAAGTTAATTTAAAGTTAAAGTTTAACCTTTCTTTGCTAAAGAAAGTTAAGTTAAGGTTCTTACCTAAAGGAAGTTAACCATCTTTTTAATTGATTTTAATTAATTTTGGCTTAATTCATTTGATAAATTGCAATGTTTTTAAATCAACTTATTTCATTTGTGATTGGTATCATACATCTCTAATTCCAGAGAATCAGGACACTGAGGCAGGAGTATTGCAACCTCAGCAACATAGCAAGACCCTGTTTCAAAAAGAAAATAGAATAGGGCTGGGGTTGTGATTCAGTGATTAGGTGTTGAATACCAAAGGGGTTCAATCCTCAGAACTTATATTTAAAAAAAAGCCAACTAAATACGAAATAATTCACTGCATGTTACTTGCATTTTAATGAAAACTGATCCATGCGTATCTAATGCTTAGTAAAAACAATAACAATAAATTAAATTAGAATTATTTTGCTTATTCAGTGGTAAGAGTTACCATAGAATGTAGCATTTTTCCTTGATATTATTCTTTTTTTTTTTTTAATTTTTTTAGTTGTAGTTGAACACAATGTCTTTATTTTATTGCTTTGTATGTGGTGCTGAGGATAGAACCCAGGGCCTCACGCATGCGAGGCAAGCGCTCTACCGCTGAGCTACAGTCCCAGCCCTTGATATTATTCTTAATAAATAACAATAAAAAGAACCCAATTTTTTTTCCACATTTAGATTTTAACCTGGAAAATATCCAGAGTTGCTGTTTAACTGAATATTTTATTGACTACTGTTTTATTTTATTAAGAGCAATTCATTTATTCATTTATTTATTTCCTTTTTATAAAAAGATTTTCTGTACCAAAATGGAAAGCAATCCATGGAGGTGAAAAAAATAAGCCTTTTATAAGTGCTATTTAAAATACAAATAAAGAGTTGATTTTTTTTTCACACATAGAATTAATGGTGTATTATAGGTTCTCCTATTCTGTCTGTAAATCAGGTATTTTATTTGTGATAAAATATCATCAATAAAAATGAAATTTAATGAGAAGCTGAATTTAAAAGAATGGCTCTAAAAACAGAAATACTAAGTCAATTTGATTATGCTGTTGTTTATTTGTATATTTGGCTTATTAAAGGATAATCTAGAAAATTTTATTCAATAAGTCAAGTGTTTGACGGAGAAGGTAGGCTCTGTTGATAATGATGAATCATATTTCAAAAGGAAAACTATTTAGAACACTAGATGAGGTAATGTGGATGTTTTCCTGCAATTCCATTGCTACTATTGGCAAAAAATTCTTCAAAGCACATGTTTCACGTTGAGTGGGACAAGTGTATCAGTTTTGTAAGCCAAGTGTATCACTTTTGTCAACACATTTAGATTTTAACCTGGAAAATATCCAAGAATGATAATTGCTTATGAAAATCATAGCACATGGAACATGTGTAATTTGTATAAGGTAATATAGTATGTACAGGCAATATATGATGTGTACCAGATGAAATATGTTATTGCATTTCATCTTTTACAGTAATAATGATGTTAATAATAGTAAGAGTGCTTGTTATTTACTGAAGGATATCTATGAATCAGGCTTGAATTAAATACTTTTATATTTATTATCTTTCATAATCATCATAAAACAGTAAGATTGACAATATGATTATTATTATTTGCATTATACTAATGAAGCCACTGAAGCACAATAAGCTTAAGTAAATTTCCAAACATATCATAGATATATAGCAAATTGTAGAGCCAGAATAGAAAGCCATATAATGTGATGAGTTTTTTGTTTGTTTTTGTTTTTGTGGTATCAATATCAATATTGCTTTTATCCTCTTTATTGTTGTTGGCAATAATTTCTTTCAAATATTGGAGTAAAGGTGACTGGTGATTCTACTGTCTGCAGCAGCCAAACTTAGAAAGAATAGGCCTTTCTAGAGGGATGATGAAAAAACACAGTTCAATAAATAGCAAGAATGCCATAGTGGGTATGAACAAGAGAGGGTGTGGTGGGAGAAAAGAGGGAGAAACAAATAGGGATACTTTGGAGAATGGATTATAGAGAAATACATGATAACAGGGAGGCTAGAGAATCAGTTATTGCACTAATTACTTCTCTTCCTTCTCTTCTTTATGTGTTGTTTTTATACAACTTAGAAGTTTTGTATGTCTAATTCAAAAGAATCCAGCAATATCAACGACTGAGTTTCATGAGAACATTCCCAGATGGTGTGGTAAATGGTTTTATTCAAATGAATAGTAATGGTCAGTTAATATTTTTTATAGAATCACATGCTTTAACTTTAACATTAAGTACCTTCTAGGATACTATCACCTGAACCAGATTGTTACATTATATTTCTCTTGAGCCTCTACAACAGAACTTTGAAAAGCACCTAAAGCTCCTGAAAAGATTACTGATGAATGATTGACCTGGGTCTCAAGCAGTAAAATGTTTTCCATGAAAATTTACATTTTTAAAGTAAATGAACCACTGAAGTACTTATTGTCACTGCTTGAGATTTACTCCTTTTTTTTTTTTTTTTTTTTTTTTTTTTGGTACCGGGGATTGACTCAGGGGCACTTGGTCACTGAGCCACATCCCCGGCCCTATTTTGTGTTTTATGTAGAGACAGGGTCTCACTGAGTTGCTTAGCACCTCGCCATTGCTGAGGCTGGCTTTGAACTTGTGATTCTCCTGTCTCAGCCTCCCTAAGTGCTGGGATTACAAGCATGCGCCACCACGCCCGGCGAGATTTACTCCTTTATTCATCACTTACCATGAGGATTTGGGGCATGATATTTAAACTTTCTGTGCTTCAGTGCTTTCAAATGTAGGTTATCTATCTCCTAGTTGCTTTCTAAAATGATTAAGTGAATTATTACATATAATGTGTTTATTATAATGCCTTCTACTTTGTAACCACTCAATAAGTATTACTCCTTTATTCACTATTTGATGGTTAACTTTTATTTATAATTTTGATTCATGAATGCCTATTTTGTTTACTTTTTTAAAAAAATATTTTTTAGTTGTTGATGGATTGTTTTTATTCATTCATTATTTACATATGGTGCTGAAGTTCGAACCCAGTGCCTCACACATGCTAGGCCAGCACTCTACCACTGATCTATAGCCCCAGCCCCTATTTTGTTTACTTTTAAGAACAATCAATTGTAAACCAACTGTGCACTCTACATTTATTATATTTTGGGGATAAAGAAAAACTAAGGTAAGTTTTTATTTTTAAGAGATGACTTATGAATATTGATTTGTGGAGACTTGTAAACAACACACTCTAACTTTGCAGGATGCTAGAGATTCATAGACAAATTATAGAGTATAAATATAAACTTAAACTATTAATCCTAGCCTAGAGATGCTATGATATATATAAGTGAATCCTATCAGAAGCTGATTCCCATTATTCCTCAAATTTTCAAAAAATATTATTTTGACCAGTAACAAAGTATTTTTTCACTTCTTCTTACCAACAAACTGTGCAAGATCATCATTCAGTGAAATAGTTACTGTCAGTGAAATAGCACATTGTAAGAGAATTTTGAACAACATTACTTCAACTTCTTTCACAACTGTTTTGTAAAATAACCAGGAAGACTACTGGGTAATTAATTCCCCAAGTAGCTAAACAAAGTCCATCATTTACATAAAAAATTTTTCAATATGTATGTCATGACTACGTCTTCTAATATCTTTTTCTTTCTTTCTTTCTTTCTTTCTTTCTTTCTTTCTTTCTTTCTTTCTTTCTTTCTTTCTTTCTTTCTTTCCTTTCTTTCTTTTTCTTTTTTTGTATGGAGAATTGAACTCAGAGGCACTCGGGTCTCACTGATTTGCTTAGTGCCTTGCTTTTGCTGAGGCTGGCTTTGAACTTGAGATCCTCCTGCCTTAGCTTCCCAAACTGCTGGGATTACAGGCTTGCACCACCTTGCCAGGCCCATCTTTTGTTCTTCTGAAATTTTCAATATGCACTTGGCCATGGTTTCTGCAAAATAAATAAATAAATGAGTCATAAAGAATTTCCCCCACCAAATATTTAAAAGAAAATAAAATGGTAAATATCATGCTGGATATTTTATTAGGTTTTTTTTTTGGATTAAGGGTACAAAGCATTCAGCATTAATGCTAATGAAGCTGAATTGAAGGAGAATATGTAAGTTTAAGAAGCAGAAATCAAATAAATTTTTTCTGCCAAGATCAAGTTATTATGTATATTTGCATACCTGGATATACCCAATATATAGTGCTGAATATTCAAATGAAGGTTTACTTTAGTGAGTGAATATTATATCTTAAATATTTACATGGAAAGGATGATATTTGAAATGGTAAAATAAGGACCTTCGTAAATGAAATACCTATAACATTAACACAAAAAATAACTGCTAAAAATTATTAAAATCTAATTTTATTGAATTGTTTTAAATAAGCAAAGACTTTGGGTTTGGGGAATTTTGTGGTTATTTACAAATTTTAGGATTATTTTATTCTATTTTTGTAAAGAATTTCATTGAAATTTTGATTAGTATTGCATTTAATCTATAGAATGTTTTGAGTAGTATGGACATTTTAATAACATTATACTATCATTTTATGAGGTGTTTCAATTCATTAGTGTCTTATTCAAAGTCTTTTTTTAATGCATTATAGTGTTTAGTGTAAAGATCTTTTACCTTCATGGGTAAATTTATACCTAGGTGTTTTTTGGAACTCTACATGTGATTGTTTTCTTCATTTTTTAAAGATAATACAATGATTATGTAAAAAGTTGCTACTGATTTTGGTATGTGGATTTTGTGTCCTGTAACAAACATTACTGATATTTTATTAATCATAATATTATTTTGTAGATTCGTTAGGTTTTTCTATATAAAGCCATTTCATCTGCAAACAAGGATAGTATTACTTCTTCCTTTTGAATTTTGATGCCTTTTATTTTTTTTTCTTGCCTAATTTTTCTATGTATCATTTCCAGTACATTGTTGAACAGAAACAACTTCTATTCACTTTGCTGGATGGTGAGACTCCTGGTCTTTTTTATGATCATAGAGGAAAATTTACAGGTTTTCAACACTCAGCATGCTAGCTGTGGGTTTGTCATATATGGTCTTTATTCTCTTCAGGAATATTCTCTGTATGCCTAATTTTTTGAGAATTTTTATTGTGAATAGATGTTACATTATGCCAGATGAATTTTCTGTATGTATTGAAATGATCATATAGCCTTTGTTCTTCATTCTGTTACAGTGATGTATTACAGCTACAGATTTTTGAACACCATATAGCTACATAACCTCTTCAACAAAAAATAAATTACAAGGCAAATTAATATTTTGGGTTGAATGAAAATAAAGTTATCAAAGTTTGGGGGATGTAGTTGAAGTGTTTAGAGGGAAATTTATAGTTTCTAATGTCTTAATTAGAAAAGGAGAAAAGTAGCATATTATTAATTTTAGGTGCCAACTTAGAAATCTATAAAAATAAGATCAAACCAAATTGAAGGCAAGGCAATGAAGGAAATTAAGATTATAGCATAAATAAATAAAATGGAAAATAGAATAACTATAGAGAAAATAAATGAAATAAAATGGTTCTTTGATAATATAATAAAACTGACAAAACCTTATATAAATTAGCATGTGAAAAACAGAGAAGACTCAGAACACAAGGATTAAGAATAGAAGAGGAGATGTTACAACAACCCCTCAGGAATTAAAATCATTATAATAAAATATTATGAAAAACTTTATGTCAACAAATTTGACATCTTGGGTGAAATGGACAAATCCCCAGTAGTTACAAATTAAAAAAAAAATCATAGAAGAAGACCTATGAATTTTTAAAGCATACAGATAAAGAGGTAATTTATTAAAAAACTTTTTGTACAAAGAGAATTAGGCCCAGATAATATCATCTGGGGAATTTTATCCAAGATTGGAAAAGGAAAAATCCCATTTTTCAGTTAAGTCTTCCAAAAAAATTAGATTCATAGATGTTTTAGTTTTTCCACAAATGTGACTAAAGGACACGACCAGAACAACTGTAGAGGAGGAAAAGTTTATTTGAGGGCTCACAGTTTCAGTAGTATCAAACCATAGAGAGCAGGCTCCAATTCCTCATGTCTACAGGTGAGACAGAACATCATGGTGGAAGAATGTGGTGGAGAGAATCAGCTCGCATGATGATGAGAAAGCAGGGAGAGAGGTGTCCACTTGTCAGATACAAATATAAACCCCAAAGACATGCCCCAATGCCCAACTCCTCTAGTCACACCCTACCACTTCAGTTACCACTCAGTTAATCCCTATCAGGGAATTAATCACTGATTGGCTTAAGACTCTCACAATCCAATCTATTCTCCTCTAAACCTTCTTTCATTGTCACAACTGTGAGCTTTTGGGGGACACCTTATATCCAAACCATAACAAAACTGTTCTCATATTGCTGATTTCTCAGGTGAGCTTGTCAACAAGTTATTTGACCTTCAAAGGTAAAAATCATCACTTCTTCTTTTCTGACACCATGAAGACAACTGACATGAATGTGAACAAAAAGCACATTATTTCAGATAGAATCTTCATTTCATCTTCTAAGAATGTTAAGACTTTGAATACTCTGAAGGATAAAAATTATTTATTGATTTTTGAATCTCAAACATGGACAATTTTTCACATTTGGAAGTAAAGCCAGCATTAGTTTTTTCATAGTGCAGTTTATGCCTGGACATAGTGCTCTGGTTTCTGTATCTGGGCACTAAAATTTTCTATGTTGTGACTGCAAGTATGTCCCAAATTCCCATCATTAGTTATTCTTGTTATGAAAGGTTTAGAAAGCTCTCATGTACATAGTAAAATGTTAAGATATTTTGTATTTATTAGCCATAACATCTTTAGTTGAATTCGTTTGTCACATTAGTTCCACACACCCAGGAAGTTATAAAAGGGCTATAGAATGATGAAAGAAAATATTGGTAAAGGTAGGAAGCACCTCTGTTAAGCCAGATAGGGCACAGTGCAACAGCACTTAGCATGCAGAAATATTAACAATACGTGAACAGTTTTGATTTGGGGTTACAATACCCAAGAGAAAGAGGGTAGGAGGAAAATTTTGAGAACCATAATATTTGAGCCTCACAGTTTGGGTCCTTTCAAGGCCCTCATTTCATAGGCTCCCCTTCCAAAACTGTATTCAAGGACAGCTTTAGCCACATCTAATTTCAGTAGTTGTCTGTTGTGTATCAGCTCTAGACTGAGCAATGAGGCTCACAGTCAAAGCAAGTCTTCTTGTATTTTTGGACTTCCCAGTCTTAAGGAGACAACTCATCTAGCTTTTTCTATTTTACTAGACTTTGGAAAGGTCACTTAACTTCTTCTCTGTGCTTCACTTCTCTTATCTTGAAAATGAGAATAAAAATAATGCCTATTTTACAAGGTTGTTGAGAGAATTCAGTTTGGTAATAAAACTGGTAAAAGTTGAAGTGAGTTCTATAAATGGCACATGTTATTAGTTGGGATAATGACAGCAATGAAGCACTTAGCAAACTCTCTGGAAAATGGTAAGTATTCAACAATTATTGTATGTTATAAATAATTATTACTGACATATGCAATGACTGTAGTTTGTTCAAGTCCTGAGAGGACTAACTTGCTATAATGAATAGTAGTATTAGGTGTCCTAGAGGTTTCTCCAATGTTCTTTTTTCCACATTCTGTTGTGGGCCATTCTGTTTCTGGTGACATAAACTATGGAGAGGACTGGGATTGTAGCTCAGTTGAAAAGTGTTTGCCTAGCAAATGTGAGGCACTGGGTTTGGTACTCAGCATCATATAAAAAATAAATAAAATAAGGGTATTGTGTCCATCTATAAATAAAAATATATTAAAAAAGAGTTATGTGCTGGGTGCAGTGGCACATACCTCTAATCCCAGCAGCTCAGAAATCTGAGGTAGGAGGATCGAGAGTTCAAAGCCAGCCTCAGCAACTTAGCGAGGTGCTAAGAAACTCAGTGAGACTCTGTCCCTAAACAAAATACAAAATAGGGCTGAGGATGTGGCTCAGTGGTCATGTGCCCCTGAGTTCAATCCCCAGTACCCACTCTCCAAAAAAAGACTTATAATGATTTCTATAATTTAGTATGTGTCAGAAATACCTGAGAAACATGTAAAAAATATACATCTTGATTTCCAAACATTCTGTTTCAATACTTCTAGAAGTGGCTTTCAACACTGTGAATTTTAAGCAAGTATCCTGTGCAGTACTGATACAGGTGATTTTGGGGATTCATTTGGAAATGATCTGGCAAAGAAACTCTCCAGTTATCTTTTGGGAATATGGTGGATTTCTGGATTGTTTTTTCACGTCTGTCCAAGCTCTTTCCAAACCAACTGCCATGCCCATGAGAAGAAAAGTCTGGGAGAGATTCCTATAATATCAGCGAGGATGGGGGAAAGGTTTAATAGATACCAAGGGAAGAAAAGATTTGAGAAGGGCGGGAACAGGCACTTTCCAATTAGGTCCATGTGGCTGCCTCTGGCACAGTGGGAACTCTGGGAGTAACAGCACTTCTCACACTCACTGAGTTGGAGAAGAGGCCAGGACACAGCTGGAGATTGGTATTCATGGTAAGAGCCTTGGCAGAGCATAATGAACAAAAATACTGTAACTCAAAACCTTGCTAATTCATTCTAATTGGGGGCTTGAATAATTTTTTAATTAAAATTTTTTTAATTAAAAAATGATAGAATATTTTAAAGGCAATTTTATTACAGTAAAGGAGCTACAGCAACCCAAACCAGACAAAAAAAGTGTTGCCAAGTACAGGGCCTCTGGGAGCTAGTGTAATGAATTGAGAATTATTTGTCATCAGGAATTTGTATGTAAATGGATTTGTATGTAAATGGATGCTTCAAAAGTACTTGAAAACAGTTTGTTCTTTTAAGGGGGATAAATATGCCCCTGGTAATCATGTTTGTGTGATTTTACCTACAACCCACACCCACTCCTCTATCAGCTAGCTAGTGCAGCCTGAATTCTTGTAGCATTGTTTTAACACCGTTTGTATAGTTCTTAAAATCATAATTTTCAGTTGGAAAATGAGCATGTTACAATATTTTTTGTGAGTTAACTAAAAGAGAGTCTGAGCTGGAAGGGCACTTAGAAATGTTAAGCCTAGCACACTCATTAAACAGATGGGAAAACTGAGGTTCATAGGAAGGATTTACAAAATTAAAGTGGAAACAGAACTAGATCCTATGTTTAGCACTTTCCAGAGTATCCTATCCTCCTAATTAATAAAATGTGTAGTCACAAGTAATAACTTTTTTCAGTAGGGTCATTCTGTTTAACAATGTCCTTTACCATCTAAATGTGAATCAATTATATTCTATATGAATATGATAAAATCCATACAGGCTCAAGAAGCACAATTTCATTTTGACATTTAAATTCGTAGCATAGAGATTATTAACATAAGAAAATATCACTGTTATTTGAAAGTACAGATAAGATATTGGAGAAACAGAAACCAACAATATGGGGAAATGGTAAGAGATCAAATTGGGGCTCTTACCTCTAACAAAATTATGCCACATGAGATGTGCCTTCATCAACTTATTCTCCAACTCATTCTTGTGGTTTTTCTGTGCTCTATCTCTTTTTATGAGATATTGAGAGACATTTATTAATGTATAGAATAAAAAATGAAAATATTTTCCAAAGTGCTCTTGATTCTTACCTAAGTAAGGTATATTCTCTTTTTCATTGCAGCACTATTCACTTCCAAGATGTTCAAAAGAACCAAAGTGCCCATGAACAGATGAATAAAGATAATGTGCTATATACATACAGTGGAATGGCATGCAACCTTTAAAATAAGGGGTAAAGAGAATATGAAAGATTAGAGGAAGGGTGTACTTCCCAGCAATTCCTTAGATCAAGATGTAAAAAGTGAGTTGGGTGACTAAGAGAACTCATTGAGATTCAATACTGAACAATAAAAGAAACCATAGAGATACAGAAAGTTGGAAACCTTGAACATAATATAAGAAATGTTATGTTATACATGTACCAATTTGACTGGCAGTGAGGACAGCAGTGGTTGATGAAGAGAGGGGAAAGTGATAAGTGTGATGAAAAAATGTTGGCATGAAGGAACCTATGGAATAGAGAGGAAGACTTATCTTAATGAATCCAGAGACAGTGGAGGAAGTTGTTGAGTGAAAAACAACCAAAATTCCTCAGCCCACAGGAGGACAGTCTGGGGCTAACATGGGTTACAAGTAGCAGGAACTATTTATAAATAGTAAAGGCCAGCAAACAAAAACAAAATTTGTAAACTCACAAAGTTGCCAGCCTTGTTCAGCAGTAACCTGGTGTGGGCTCCAGAATGTGCCTGGACCAGTGTGACTAAAATAAGTGAAAATATAGTTGTGCCTAGGGTGACCCAAGCTTGGGATACTGAGGAAAGTATCCCAGTATTTTATGGATTACTGGCAACCCATAAGAGATAAAGGGAACATACCGATAAAGGCTGGACAGGAGCAGCTGCACTACAGACCTGATGCTGTATAATTCACACCCTTAGAAGTGTATGTGAGACTTGTAGCAATTGACTCCAACCTCTAAGAGAGGAATTTAGAAAAGCCCATTTAGATCCAGACATCCAGCTGAGATCGGCATCTTCCCAGCACCAGGAGTTGTGAATCAAATCTCAAAGACTTACCAACAGAGTTACACAGGTCAGCCAAGCCAAAATCCAAAATATTGGAACTTCTCATCTATAACTGCATCAGCCCTGCTATGGGAGTACACCAACTGTCAGCACTCCCATTAATACCATCCTATACTTGGAGATAGTAACCTGAGAGCTATTGCAAGCAACATTGTCTCTTAGCCACAATGGCTGGAAGTTTGTTAAGGAAAACAAAAATGTAGGACTTAACAACACCCAGTCCTTGACCCAAGGGTCACAAAGCCCAAAAATGAACACAAAAAATGAAAACTTGTCTTTGTCAACAATGTAGACCATCTAGACCACCTCAAAAGAAATGTGCTATTTCTCTCTTTAAGAATAATTCTTCTTCTTCTTCTTCTTCTTCTTCTTCTTCTTCTTCTTCTTCTTCTTCTCCTCCTCCTCCTCCTCCTCCTCCCTCCTCCTCCTCCTCCTCCCTCCTCCTCCCTCCTCTCTTTTTGGTACTGGAGATTGAACTCAGGGGCACTCGACCACTGAGGCACATCCCCAGCCCTATTTTGTGTTTTATGTAGAATCAGGGTCACACTGAGTTGCTTAGTGCCTCGTCATTGCTGAGGCTGGCTTTGAACTCGCAATTCTCCTGTCTCAGCCTCCCAAAGTAAAGTATCCCAGTGTGTGCCACTGCATCCTGGCTAAGTATTTTTCTTTTTTTTTTACACCCATGTTTTTACAATTTTAAATTTTTATTAGTATTTTAATTTCTATTTAATTGCTTTCTTTTTTAACTATTTATAATTTGGCATTGGATTGACTAGGGTTGGGTAAAATTATACATGAGTATGAATTATTTAGATGTTAAATTTGTTTATTGTTCATAGCTGGTTTTTGTTCTTCTTATTCTCCCTTCTTCACTCTCTTCCCTGGCTAATAACTACATTCTCCTCTTCCCTCTTACTTTATTTCATTATTTTATTTATTTTATTTATTTTTACTCTTTCTTCTTTAGAGTTGTTATCTGCTACTTATTTCCTTCATCTCCTCTGTTTACTTTTTAATGTTTCAAACTTTCTTTTGCCTTCCTCACCTACTTTATCTTTCACTAAGAAACTGAAATTCCATTATTTGATAAAATTATATAGTTCATGTAATTTCTACTCATTCACATTGTTGTGATTATTAATAATATGGACAATATAGTAGGCACCTGCTGCTTAATGTGTGATCTAGATCACAGTTGTCTGATCATTGGTGCTGATCTTAAATGCTGACCTCACCATTGCTACACAGATGGTTATTATTGTTATAGCTGTCAATGTAGACACTGGGCATTTATTTTAAGGCTGTACATATGTTGCTAACATTATTTATCTTCCTGGTTACCCATTCTCATTAAGAGGGGCTAGAAAATGGGACAATACAATTTCACAGAGTACACAACCTCCTCCCAAGCAATACACGTAACTCAAACAAATAATAGTGAATTTTACCCCACACATGATTTCACCCTACATGAGCTTCAACAATACTTCAACCCATAAAACAAGTAAGACTATATCTGACATAAATAATACTATAAGTTAAATAGACCTACTAGTTACATCCAGAATATTTCACCCTAAAACAGCTGAATTATTTCTAATTATCAGTCATGGAACATTTTAGAAAATGTATCATATGCTGTGTCACAATGCAAATCTTACAAATTTTAAAAAATATTTATATAACCCCATACATCATACCAGATGACAATGGAATTAAACTAGTAATAAACAGAAAGAAAATAATAGAAACCATATAAATACACTGAGATTGACCAATACTCCTTAACTCCTTAAATGAATATTGGATCATGGAAAAAATGAGAGAAAAAAATCAGGAAATTCTTATAAACAAATGAAAACAGAGATACAACATATAAAAATATCTGGGACATTATTGAAGCAATTATAAAAGAGAAAATTATAGCATTGAGCAACTACATTAAAAACATATT
>CM053417.1:61806316-61856909 GCA_028644305.1 Xerus rutilus
ATTCATTTGGAAAAATAAGAGACCCAGAATAGCCAAAGCTATCCTGAGCAAGAAGAGTGAAGCAGGAGGCATCACAATACTAGACCTTAAACTTTTCTACAAAGCAATAGTAACAAAAACGGCATGGTACTGGCACCAAAACAGACATGTAGACCAATGGTACAGAATAGAAGACAGAGAGTAATGCACATAAATACAGCTATCTCATACTAGACAAAGGTGCCAAGAACATTCATTGGAGAAAAGATAGCCTTTTCAACAAATGGTGCTGGGAAAACTGGAAATCCATATGCAGTAAAATGAAACTAAACCCCTATCTCTCACCATGCACAAAACTCAACTCAAAGTGGATCAAAGACCTAGGAATTAGACCAGAGACCCTGCATCTAATTGAGGAGAAAGTAGGTTCAAATTTTCATCACGTGGGATTAGGCCCCAAATTCCTTAACAAGACCCCTATATAGCACAAGAAATAAAAGCAAGAATCAATAAATGGGATAGACTTAAACTAAAAAGCTTCTTCTCCGCAAAAGAAACTATCAATGAGGTGAACACAGAGCCTACATTCTGGGAGCAATTTTTGCCACATGCACATCAAATAGAGCACTGATCTCCAGGATATATAAAGAATTGAAAAAATTAGTACCAAAAAAAAACAAACAACCCAATCAATAAATGGGCTAAGGAGCTGAATAGAAACGTCTCAGATGAAGATATATAATCAATAAACATACATATGAAGAAATGTTCAACGTCTCTAGCCATTAGAGAAATGCAAATCAAAACAACTCTCAGATTTCATTTTACCCCAGTCAGAATGGCAGCTATCCAAAATACCAGCAACAATAGGTGCTGGTGAGGATGTGGTGAAAAAGTACACTTAAACATTGCTGATGGGATTGCAAACTGGTGCAACCAATCTGGAAAGCAGTATGGAGATTTCTTAAAAAACCTGGAATGGAACCACCATGTGATCCAGCTATCCCACTCCTTGGCCTATACCCTAAAGACTTAAAAACAGCACACTACGGTAAAGCAGCCACTTCAATGTTTATAGCAGCACAATTCACAATTGAAAAACTGTGGAAGCAACCCAGATGCCCTTCAATAGATGAATGGATAGGGGCTGGGATTGTAACTCAGTGGTAGAGCACTTGCCTTGCATGCGTGAGGCCCTGGGTTTGATCCTCAGCGCCACATACAAAGCAATAAAATAAAGACATTGTGTCCATCTACAACTAAAAAAATATTTAAAAAAAATAGATGAATGGATAAAGAATTTGTGGTACATATACACAATGGAATATTATTCAGCAATAAAAGAGAATAAAATTATGGCATTTGCAGGCAAATGGATGGAATTGGAGAACATTATGCTAAGTGAAGTAAGTCAATCCCAAAAAACCAAATGCCAGATGTTCTCTCTGATTAGTGGATGATGATACATAAGGGAGGTGGGATACATAGGAGAAATGGAGCAACTGTGGATGCAGGAGAGGGGAGGTGGGGGGAGGGAAAGGGGAATGGATGTAGTAAAGATGGATGATTGAGATCAACATTACTATCCTTGGTGCATGTATGAAGACACAAATGGTATGAGTCTATCTGGTTTGCAACCAGAGAAATGGAAAAATTGAGCTCTATATATGTACTATGACTTGAAATGCATTTAAATAAATATAATAAAAAAGAACAATGAAAAAAAATCTAATGAGATAAAAATAAAGAGATATTTTGATAATTAGGAGAGTTCACTCAGAAGAAGCTGTATTTGAATAAACAAACAGCCATTCAAGGAAATATCTTGATGAAGAACAGTCCAGAAATAAGAAACAGAGAACCAAAGGCAACAATATAAGTATGTGATTGATGTGTCTGAGGTAAAAAAGCAGTCTTTGAAATAGGAGTATTGTGAGTAAAGGGAAATATGGTATGAGTAAAACAGAGAAGTAGGCAAAGGTCAAATATTTTAGGACTATGATATCTTATTTGCATTTAATTTTAGACACAATGGCTTAAAAATCCAGAGATTTTAATAAGAAAATTGAAAGATCTTATTAACAATTTTAGTTTTTATTTGTTCTTTTTAGATATACATCACAGTTGTGTATTTTGACATATTATATATACATGGAATTAAACTTATTCTAATAGGATCACATTCTTGTGATTGTATGTGATGTGGAGTTACATTGGTCTTGTGTTCATACAGGATAGGAAAGTGATGTCCAGTTCATTTTATTTCATTTTATGTTCTCAGCTTCCCTTCCATCCCTTTATTCTTCTTTGTCTAATACAATGAACTTCTAAGCTTCCTCCTCCCTATCCTCCCTTATTGTGAGTTAACATCCACATATCAGATAGAAGATTCAGCCTTTGACTTTTGAGACTGGCTTATTTCATATAGCATGATATTCTCCAGTTCTATCCATTTTTTGAGGACAGATTATTTCATTGAGCATGGTTGTCACATGGTTCCATCCATTTACCAGCAAATGCCATAATTTCATTCTTATTTATGGCTGAGTAATATTCCGTGGTGCATATATACCACATTTTCTTTATCCATTAATCTGTTGTAGGGCACCTAGTTTGGCTCCATAGCTTGGATATTGTGAATTGAGCTGCTATAAACATTGTGGTGTCTATGTCATTGTGTATGCTAATTTTAATTATTTTGTGTATAAACTGAGGAATGAGATAACTGGGTCAAATGGTGGTTCAATTTAAAGTTTTCTGAAGAATCTCCATATGCTTTCTAGAGAGCTTGCACCAATTTGAAGTCCTTCCAGCAATGTAGAAGTGAAATTTCTCCAAATAGTCTCATCAATATTTATTAATACTTGTATTCTTGATAATTGCCATTCTGATTAGAGTGAGATGGAATTCAGTGTACTTTTAATTTGTGTTTCTCTTATTTCTAGACATATTGAACATTTTTTTCATGCATTTTATGCAATTTGTATTTCTTCTTCTGTGAAGTGCCTGGTCAGTTTCTTTGCCCATTTATTGATTAGGTTATTTGTCTTTTTGGTGTTAAGTTTTTTGAGATTTATATATCCTGAAAATTAATGCTCTATCTGATGGGCACTTGGTAAAGATTTTATCCCATTCTTTAGGCTCTCTCTTCACAGTCTTGATTGTTTCCTTTGCTCGAAGAATCCTTTTTAGTTTTATACTATTCCATTTATTGATTCTTGATTTTACTACTTGTGCTTTATGAATCTTAAGCAGGAAGTCATTTCCTAAACCAATGAGGTGGAGAAATGAGCCTACATTTCCTTCTAGCAGGCACAGAGTCTCTGGTATAATGCACAGGTTCTTCATCCACTTTGAATTGAGTTTTGTGCAGAGTGAGTGATAGAGGTTCAATTTCATTCTACTACATAGGGATTTCCAGTTTTCTCAGCACCATATTTTGAAAAGACTATCTTTTCTCCAATGTATGTTTATGGCAACTTTGTCTAGTATGAGACAACTGTATTTCTGCAAGTTTTGTCTGTGTGTCTTTAATCTGTACCATTGATCTTCATGTCTGTTTTGGTGCCAAAACCATGCAGTTCTTGTTACTATACCTCTGCAGTGTAATTTAAGGTCTAGTATTGTGATGCTTTCTGTTTTACTTTTCTCACTGAGGATTGCTTTGGCTGTCCTGGGGCTTGTATTTTTTCAAATTAAATTTATGATTGCTATTTTTTATTTCTATGAAAAATGTCATTGAAATTTTAATAGAAATTGCATTAAATCTGTATGAACTTTTGGTAGTATGGCAATTTTGACAATATTTATTCTCTTTTCATTTTCTAAGGTCTTCTTCAATTTGTTTCTTTTGAGTTCTGTAGTCTTCATTGTAGACGTCTGTCACCTCTTTTGTTAGGTTTCAAAATATTTTGTTTTTTGAGACTATTATGAATGTTATAGTTTTCCTGATATCTTTTTCAACTGATTCCTCATTGATATATAGGAAAAGAACTGATGTATGGGTGTTAGCTTTACATCCTGCTATTTTGTTGAATTTATTTATGAATTTTAGAAGATTTCTGGTGGAGTGTTTTGGTTTTTGTAAATACAGAGTCATGTCATTGGCAAATAGGAACAATTTGAGTTCTTCTTTTCCTATTCATATCCCTTTAATTTGATTCCCTTGTCTAATTGCTCTGGCTAAGTTTAAGGACTATGTTGAATAGGTGTGGTGAAAGAGGGCCTCCCTGTCTTGTTACAGATTATAGAGGGAATGCTTTCAATTTTTCTCCATTTAGAATGATATTGGCCATGGGTTTAGCATATATACCTTTTACCATGTTGAGCTATGTTTGAACTACTATTACTAGTTTTTCTAGTGCATTGAATATGAATAAATGCTGAATTTTGTCAAATAATTTTTCTGTTTCTATTGAGATAATGATGTCTTTAAGTTTGTGGATGTAATGAGTTATATTTTTAGATTTCCATGTTTTGAACAATCCTTGCATCCCTGAAATGAACCCCACTTGATCATGGTGCCCTATCTTCTTTTTTTTTAATTAAAGACATTCTTGGTGAACAGGTTTGTAAAAATGTCCAAGATATATTGTTGAGTGAAAAACATAATCAAGGCACAGGACAATACATAAAGAGGAGTCCCACCTTATCAGTAGGGAATACATTCCAAGACCCCCAGTGATGCCTGAAACTGCTGATGGTACCAAAATCAATATATACTATGTTGTTCCTATGTATAATAGCTATGATAAAGTGTAATCTGTAAGTTAGGCACAGTAAGAGATTAATAACAATAATAAGAGCATGGGACAGATATAAAATTTGTCTGTAATAAAATTAACATGGATATGGTCTTGCTCTCTCTTGAATTTTATTGTTCTGTATTCATCTTCCTTCTTTGATTATGTGAGATGAAGTAATGCCTATTTGATGTGATAAAGTGAGATTAAAAAAAACATAGGCATTGCAATGTATCACTATTGAAGATGAGCCTTGGATGGTGTCCTTTCTGCTTAATCAACTTCTTTGACTTGGTCAGAAATGTGACACCAGCTTCTTCAGTAGACATAGCTTCTTCCATTATTTTTTCAATTCAAGTCTATGCCTGGATCTATGTAACCTACCTTTACTTAGAGTAAATGGCTCACTGTCATTTGTTTCAGGGAAATTTCTTTCTGCAATCTTTGTTTTTCATATTTTACTTATTTGTTCTATTTAGGCTTACATGTTAACAGAGTGCAATTTGACTCATTGTACATAGATAGAGGATAACATATCAATTCTCTAGTTGTAAGTTGTATAGAATCACAACATATATGCAGTCATATATAAAGTTAGGGCTATGCTGAGCATCATATTCCACCACATTTACTGTCCACATGTCCCCTCCCCCCTTACACCTCTATGAACAGAGATCCACCATTGTTCCCATGTCCTTCCCCACATTATGGATCGGCATCCAGTTCCTATCTTCTTAATATGTTTTGTATGTGATTTGCCAGTATTTTATTAAGAATTTTTGAAGCTATGTTCATATGGGATATTGGCCTGAAGTTTTCTTTCCTTGATGTGTATTTGTCTGATTTCAGAGTCAGGGTGATACTCATTTCATAGAATGAGTTTGGAAGGGTTATCTCCTTTCCTATTTCATGGAGTAATTTGAGAACTATTGGTGTAAGTTCTTCTGTGAAGGTCTGGTAGACCTCAGCTGAGAAGCAATCTAGTTTTGGGCTTTGATTTGTTGGTAGGCTTTTGATGTCCTCTTCAATTTCACTGCATGAAACTGATATTATAAATTTTATATGTGGGCTGAGATTGTGGCTCAGTGGTAATGTGCTTGCCTCGCATACATGAGGAACTGGGTTCAATCCTTAGCACCACATAAAAATAAATAAAATAAAGATTTTGTGTCCACCTACAACTAAAAAAAATTTAAAAATTATATGTACATTACATTAAAAGAGAATAAAAGTATGGCATTTGCAGGTAATGGATGGAGTTGGAGAATGTCATGCTAATCGAAGTAAGCCAAAACCCCCAAAACTAAGGCTAAATGTATTCTCTGATAAGTGGGTACTGATGCACAATGAGGGTAAGGCATGAGATGAATGGAGAAACTTTGGATTGGGCAAAAGGGAGGGGGAGGTGTAGGGGCAGAAAAGATGGTGTAATGAGGTGGACATCATTATCCTAGGTATATGTATTTTATGCACAAATGGTGCGATTCAACTAGAGAAGTGAAAAATTGTGCTTCATTTGTGTACTATGAATTGAACACATTCTACTGTCATATATAACCAATTAGAACAAATAAATAAATTTAAAAATAAAAAAGCTATTGCTAGTATAAAAAATTGTATGTCCTCCTGATTTAATTTGAGTAGATCACATTTCTCTAGAAATATGTCCATGTCTTCATAATTTTCTATTTTATTAGAGTATAGATTTTTAAAGTAGTTACTGATTATCATCTGCATTTCAGGGGTCACAGTGATGGTATCTCCTTTTTCATCATAATTTTAGTATTTGGGATTTTTCTCTCTTCCTCTTCATTAAATTGCTAAGTTGTTGTCAATTGTATTTATTTGTTTCAAAGAACCAATTTTGGTTTCATTAATTTTTTGAATTTTTCAATTTCACTAATTTCAGCTCTGATTTTAATTATCTCCACTCATCTACTGCTTTCAGTGTTGTTTTTTTCTTATTTTTCTATGGCTTTGAAATTTAAAGTTAGGTTGTTTATTTGGTGACTTTCTATTCTCTTAAGGAACGAGCTCAACACACTATATTTTCCTCTTAGAACTGCCTTTATACTCTCTCAGAAATTTTAATATTTTGTGTCACTATTCTCATTTACCTTTAAGTATTTTTTTAAAAAGTTCTTCCCTGATTTCTTCTGCTATCTATTGGTTATTCAACAGTGTATTATTTAGTCTGCAGGTGTTAGAATAAATTCTAATTTTTGATTTACCATTAATCTCTAATTTTACTCCATTATTTTCTGAAAAATGCAAGATATTATTTCTATATTTTTTATTTGCTAAAAGTTACTTTGTGACCTAAGATATGGTTTATTTCAGGGAAGGATCCATGTTCTGCTGAAAAGAGAGTATATTCAGATATCAGTGGATGATATATTCTATATATGTCTGTTAAATTTAAATTATTAATTGTATCTTTAGTTCTATAGATTTTTTTATTTATTTTTTTGTGTGGAACCTCTATCAAGTGGTGAAAGAGGCATGTTAAAGTCACCCAGTATCATTGTGTTGTGATCTATTTGGTTCTTAAAATTGTGAAGGCTTTTTTTGATATATGTAGATGGTCCAATGTTTGGGTCATAAATATTTAAGACTGTTATGTCTTGTTGATGTATAACTCCCTTAAGCAGTATGAACTGTCTTTGTCCCTTCTAATTAATTTTGACTTTAAGTCCACTTTATCTGTTATGAGAATAGAAACCCTTGCTTGTTTATGACATCCATGTGAATTATAAGTTTTTTTCATCCTTTTACCTTCAGTGTGTCCATGTCTTTGCATGTGAGGTGTGTTTCTTGGAGACAGCATATTGTTGGATCTTGGTTTTTAATCCAATCTGCCAGTCTATGTCTTTTGATTAATGAGTTCAGATCATTTACATTCAATATTACTATTGAGAAATGATTCTTATCTCCTGTGATTTTGAATTATTGACAATTAGTTTTAAATTTTAATTAATTTCTCTTTTGATTGACTATTTTTTTAATGTAGTTCCTCCCTTTCTTGGTTTTCAGTTTTATTTTTCATTGATTCTTCATGAATTATTTTATTGGGAATGTTTTGTAGTGCAAGCTTTGTAGTTGTGAATTATTATATATTTTGTTATAATGGAAGTTCTTATTTAATTGTCAAATCAAAAGCTTGATTTTGAAGGTATATTATTCTTGGTTGGCATCCATTTTGTTACAGAGTTTGGCATATATTATTCCAAGTCATCCTAGTTTTCAGTGTCTGGGTTCTGAAATCCAGATTGGTTTCCTTCTAAATTTAACCTGTCATTTTTCTTTGATTGTCTTTAAATTTCTATCCGTATTCTAGACATTGGGAATTTTTATAATAATTTGACTTGGTGTGGATCTGTTTTCATTTTGTATATTTGTAATCCTGTGAGCCTCCTGTATTTGATTTTTCATTTTATTCTTACAGTTTGGGAAATTTTCAGATATTATTTCATTGAAGATTGTGTGTTCCTTTGGTTTGTATCTCTTAGATTTCATCTATCCTGGTAAATCTTAAGTTTTATCTTTTCATGTTATTCCATATTTCTTAGAAATTTTGTTCATGGTCTCTTAATATCTTTTCTTCATGATCAACTTCATTTTTTTAAATTTTTTTTAAATATTTATTTTTTAGTTGTAGGTGGACACAATAGCTTTATTTTATTTTTTTATGTGGTGCTGAGGATCGAACCCAGTGCCTCCCGCATGCTAGGTGAGCACGTTGCCACTGCACCATAACCCCAGCCCCGGTCAACTTCATTTTTGAGAGCATATATTTTGTTTTTATTTCCTGAAACTCTGTCTTCCAGTTGGTCTAGTCTGCTGGTGATGCCTTCCAAAGAATTTTTAATTTAGTTTATTGATTCCTTCATTTCAAAAATTTCTGCTTTTTAGGCTGGGGTTGTGGCTCAGTGGTAGAGCTCTTGCCTTGCATGTGCGAGGCACTGGGTTTGATCCTCAGCACCACATAAAAATAAATAAATAAAATAAAGATATTGTGTCCACCTACAACTAAAAAATGTTTAAAAAAAAATTTCTGCTTTTTTTTCTCAGAATCTCTATCTATACTGAAGTGATCTTTTCCTTCCTATGCTTTCTCCTTTACATCATCTTTTGCCTTGCAGATCAATTTAACTCTGAATATTCAAAACTCCTCTCCATCATCTCTTCCACTGTGGTATTGATGGATCCTGTTATTGAACTATATTGATTTGTTTGAGGTGAATTTTGTCCTTGATTTTTCATGTTGTTTTTGTGTCTACTCATATGAAAGTATGATTTTGAGGCAATAGAATGTCTACCCTGTGGACTTACAGTGTCTCTAAAGGTTTCCATTGCCTCACAGTTTAGGGAGAGACAATAATAACAACCAATGCAAACAATTTACAGCATCAAACCAAATAGTTCCTGTTTTTGTATCTACTATGTTGTTACAATAAACCGAGATGATATGATCAGTTATTGCCCACAGGACAATCAGTAAGTTTACATACACATTTACAACTTTAAATTGTGAAGAGGAATAGAAAAAAAAGTAATGTAGGATGTGATGTTTGTGAAGGAATAGGAGAAAAAATAAAAGTAAAAATAAAGGCAGGGATATAGTGAGATTAATAAATGTTGGCCATTAGCAGACGAAAATGATAGAGAATCAAGGCAAACATATAAGTATGAGAAAAAGTATTGAATAAAAATTAAGTAATTAAAAATAAAAATAAGAGAGTACAAGAACAAAACTGATATAGTCTAATCAAACATCTTAGTCCTGAAAAATTTGATCTATGAGAAATACCTGCCTTAAAAATTCTAGGAATTAGAAAAAAAAATACAGGTACAGATATTTGTAAGTGGCCATGAATAACTAAGGTCACAATTGAATGGTGAGTAGAAAAGAAAAAAAATAAAACATGAAAATAAAAATAATAAAATTAAAAATAAACAAAATAAAATAGATAATCTTGATGTAGTGTTAGAGATTTTTTTTTTCCAATGGGGTTCCAAAGATTCTCAGCTTCTCATTTCAGGTGTGTTAGGTGGGGTTGCTAGAGTGTGTTGGGAGATCCCTTAAGCCCAACTCCTGGGGGTTGTGTTTAGGCTTAGTCAGCCTCCAAGCTCTTCTTTTGATTGGTCTGAAACTTTTAAATTGGTGCACCTCCTGTGCCTGGCAGATGTCTATCCATGCTGTGAGGCTATCCCCAAGAAAAAACTCTTTAGTTTTACTCCTGATGAAGAAAGAACAGTTTTTGTTCCCCTACACATGCATGAATTTCATATTTTTAGGACTCTCAGGTTCAAACTCCAAACTCTGTCAATTGACCCCTCTCCCTTTTGAATTCTTGGCCAGGCTTTATTCTCCCAGCCAGGTGCAACTTTCCCAGCCAAATTTTCAAGCAGCAGTTCTAGTGGAGGAGGGGAAGCTGAATGTGTTTCCCTGACCATACTCCCATATGTAAACCACTCTTCACTTTTTAATTTTCTCCTGAACTCTTAGACACACACTATTCCATGTGTTGTGAGTTTGCCAAACCTGTTGTTTGGATTATGAATAGTTGTCAGATTTTGGATGCCCTACCTGCCATTCCCTCATGCTGGTGCTACAAAATGGTCCCTGCCTCTGATTTCCCCTGTTAACCAGGAGAGACTAGGTTCTTTTTATTTTCTGCACAATTTTGTTGTGCAAGGAACCTCTTAGGTTAATTGGGCAGCATCTTTGATCTCCAATATCTCCATATTCATACACACGTCAGACATCCTAAAACTGGTGGTTTCTTTTATTGACATATCACTCTACTACTTTAGTGCAAGGGTGATTACACAAGCTGGCAACACTGCCAGTGGCAGCAGTGCTGAGTATTTCTTCTTCATTTTATTATATCCAGCACCTGAGTTCCCTATTTGCTTTGAATGTCCAGAATTAATTCCCAGAAAAGTTTCCTTCTCTAACCTTTCTGAGAAGCTGTGTATCGGAGTTCTTGATTTCATGCCATGGAGTAACTAGTAAAGTGACAATCTGCCATTTTGAGCATATCCTGTTTTCTTTTCTTTTGGTACTGGAGATTGAACCCAGGGGTGCTTAACAACTGAGCCACATCCCATCCATTTTCATTTATTTATCTACTTTAATTTTGAGACAGGGTCTTGCTCAGTTGCTTAGGGTGTCACTAAATTGCAGACACGTGCTTTGAATTTGTGATCTTTCTTTCTCAGTCTCCTGAGTGGAGTCTACTGGTATTAAAGACTTGCCCCAGCACTGTGCAGGGGTGCCAGATTTCTAACTGAGGAAAGTTAAAAGAATTTGCTCCTGGGAAATTAGAGAAGGGCAAGTCTGAGCTCAGACACCACAATGTTCTATGGGTTCTGCAGGGTAAGGCAGTGATTTTTGGTAGCAATGATTTCATCTGCCTTCTGGAGCAGAAGGAGTATGGAGTTAGAGAAAGAGTGTCAGGCATGGAGAAGCAGAAGTCCCAAGTTCAGGGTGGAAGTTGGTGGTGGGCTTGGGGTTGGTCGGAGTGCTGCAAAGAACTGCAGCTGCTCTTCTAACTTGGCTGCTCCAGATGCCAGGTGGACTGGGCCAGGGAAGAAAACCTTCCAGTATTAGACTGAGTATGGCAAGGTACCTCTGACTGGCTCCATAGAACACAGAACAACCTCTAAGTCCAGCACTCAGGAAATCTTATTTACAATTTTAAAATATTGGATTGAATCATTTGTGCAGAAGATACTATGGACAAATAAAATCAAAGCATGGATACAAGTTAAGTGGCTATAACAATCATGCTGGAAAGAATGACAGTGTTCATAAATATGATGAGAAGTTCAGACATTAGAGAAGACTGTCTTCATTCAGTTGTTCTTCTATAAAAAAAAATAAATAGCACAAATTTATTTAACACAGTTTTAGAGACTGGAAAGCCAAAGATCTCAGTGATGGCAGTTTCAGTGTCAGTGAGGGCCCAGTTTCTAGTTCATAGATTTTTCTTCTAGCTGTGGTAGAAGAGGCAGGGGATCACTCTAGGGCTTCCCTTGAATTTATTTTATTTTATTTTTAATTGAAATATTAATTTCATATATTGATGCAGTACAATGATGCATGTATACATTGTGTAAAGATTAAAGCAGGACAATTAATATATCCATTACCTCACATTCTTATTTTTTCTGAGTGTTGAGACAATTTAAAATCTGTTTTTTGAGTAATTAAAAGATATACATTATATTGTTCTTAATTGTAGTCACCATGTTAATGGGTCACACATACTTATTCCTGATGTCTAATTGAAACTTTGTACCCTTTTTAAACACTCTGTTTCCCCCATCAACCACACCTCATAAACTCTGGCAACCATAAATCTACTCTCTACTTCTGTGAGTTCAACTTCTTTGAATTGAATACATAAGTGAGACTGTGTGTTATTTGTCTTTCTTTGCTTTGCTTTGCATAATCTCTTCAGTTGCTCCATGTTGTTCCAGTTGACTAAATTTCCTTCTTTTCCCCATCCCCTCTTTCTTAATTAATATTTATTATTTCTTTCTTTGTAGATACAAATATATTTTTCCTCCACTGGATTATATTTCCTCCAAGTGCAGAATTTTTAACCTGATGCCTAGTATATCTTTTATCTCATTTATTTATACTTGGCTTATGCTTTATAGATATACATGGAGATGAAATTCACTGTAGTATCTATTTATATATGCATATAGCATAATTTTATAAAGTTCATTTTTAATTTCCTCCACTTTCCCATCCCTCCTACCATGCCTTTGATCTCCTTCTTGTACCTCACTGATCTTCCCTATATCTTTATGGAATCTGGTCACTTCCCCGCTCGCACCTTTATTTTGTTCTAATTTCCAAATATGAAAGAAAAATTCAAACTTTGGTTTTCTGAGTCTGCCTTATTTCACTTAGCATGGTGTTCTCCAGTTCCATCCATTTAAAGACAATTTCTGTAATTTCATTCTTCTTTATGGCTGATTAAAACTCCACTGTATATTGACACCATATTTTCTTAAACTAATTGTCTATTTTTAAAAAATCTTTTTAGTTGTAGTTGGACTTAATATCTTTATTTTGTTTATTTTTGTGTGGTGCTGAGAATTGAACCCAGTGCCTTGCACATGCTAGGCAAGTGCTCTACTGCTGAGCTACAACCCCAACCCCCTAATTGTCTATTGACAGGCACCTGAGCTGAATAAATAACTTGGCTCTTGTGAGTAATGCTGTTATACACATTTATGTGGGTATATTCCTATAGTATGCTCATTTTAATTCATATGGATAAATATCAAGAAGTGTGATAGCTTGGTCATTTGGTGGTTTTATTCCTATTCTTTTGAGCTATCTCCATACAACTTTTTAAATCGGATGTATTACTTTTCAGTCCCACCAACCAGTCTAACTTTTTTCTCCACATCCTCAATATAATTTATTATTTATATTCTTGATGATTGCATTTTAACTGGACTGAGATCAATTCATTAGGTATTGTCAATTTGTCTTTCTGTGCTTGCTAGAGAAGGTGAACATTTTTCATGTATTTTTTGGCCATTTGTGTATCTCCTTTATAGAAATATCTCTTTAGTTTTTTGTCCTTTTATTAATTGAGTCATTTTTGTTATTAATTTTTTAACTTCTATATATATATTCTGGATGTTAATCCCTTGTCAGAGGATTAGCAGGTAAATATTTTCTTATATTTTACAGGCTCTCTCTTCATATTCTTAATCATTTCCTTTGCCTTGCACAAATGTTTTAAATTGATGACATTCCACTTATTGATTCTTGTTTTTATTTCTTGAGCTGTAGAGGTCTTGTTAAGGTTGTAAGTATCTGCACTGATATGTTGTACTATTGACCCTATGTTTTCTTCTAGCAGTTGCAGAGTTTCTGGTATAATTCCCATATCTTTGATCCACCTCAATTTGACTTTTTGAAGGGTGAGAGAAAGGGATATAATTTCATTCTTCTATATATGGACATCCAGTTTTTCCAGGAAAGCTTATAAAAATAACAAGGTATTATTTTAATCAACATATATTTTAGCATCTTTGTCAAGCATGGTTGTAAGTATGTGGGCTTGTCTCGGTGTCTTCATTTCTATTGGTCTCATGTTGATGTTGATGCTAATATCATGCCGTTTTTTTGCTAAAACTCTGTAGTATAGTTTAAAATCAGGTATTTTTATGCCTACATTGTCACTTTTCTGAGGAAATGGAATCTTAACAGAGTTATTTATGTACCAAAAGCACACAGTCTGTGCCCATTGTATGCAATATTCAGCTCACTGGAGCCATTGTGATTGATGATCAAAAATCAAGGCAGTGCGGCTGAGGTAGTGGCTCAGTAGTAGAGCACTTGCCTAACATGTGTGAGGCACTGAGTTTGCTTCTCAGCACCACATATAAATAAGTAAATAGAATAAAGATCCACCAACAACTAATAAAAATAAAGAAAATCAAGGCAGCAAATCTTTGCAAATTTTGACTGGATACTTTCAAGAAGGGCTTTGCAGGGCTGGGGCTGTAGCTCAGGTAGCATGCTTGCCTCACATATGTGGGGCACTGGGAATAAGCCTCAGCAGCACACATAAATAAAAAAAGATATTAAAATGAAGGGCTTTGCAAATGTTGATAAATTATCCAGACTCACTTGGTATTTCTTTGGGATGGTTACTTAGGTGATGCTCTCAGGTAAGTTGGTGTATGAGAAATACTGTAAAGGATCTGTAACAAAGCCTACATTTGTATATCCATCATAATTCACTATAAGGAGTTCTTTAGTGCTAACATAAGATCATGTAACATCTACTCTCAATTATAAATGCCAGTAGCAAAAATGTTACTTGTCTTATAATGTGCCACAAGATAGCCTATGCTTATCTTGTCCTTTGGCATGGTGATGTTAGTAAATATTTTATAATTCTTCATTAGATAGTATGTGAAAGAATATCAGTCCCTTCCAATTATATAGAATTTTAGCATTTTATAGAATTTAAATACACACACTATTTACTAAAAATTTCTTTTAGTATTTGTGAAGAATTTGTTTTTAAGTGAAAACTTATTAACTTATGTTTAGTTTTTAATTTAAAAATTATTAGGATATTATAGTTATACATAATGTCAGGACTCATTTTGACATAATTATATAAATATGGAATAAAATTCACTCCATTTGAGTCCCCAGCATTTTCCTTTTCCCTCCCTTCTTCCCTACCTGTTTTTCCATTCCTCTACTATAATGGTTTTGTCATATATATATATATATGTATATATATATATATATATATATACATATATATATATATATATTTATCCCACAATAACTTATGAATGAAACCACCATTGAGAAAAATTATTTTAATAATTTTTACAGATTTCAATCTGCAATCTTTTTAGAAAATAATTTTAGGATTATATTATGAATTTTTCAGTAGTTGATAAATATTTTATTTATATGAGAAAACTTTAATTTATTAAAAAAATATGGACTGACATTATAACCATATATGAAATATTTATGTATAACATTTTTAAAATGTTGGGCTTTTAGTGTTCCCTCATACTTTTCCCCCAGATTTATGAATTTTAACATCTTATATAACCTTTGTACTATTATCAAAATTAGAAAATTAATATTTATCAACTATCAAATAAATTGTAAATTTTATTAGGATTTTCTGATTTTACACTCCTGTCGGTTTTTGATCTGAAAACCCATTCAGAGTTTTGCAATGCATTAAATTATAATGTTTTATTTTCTTTTCTTTTTTGGTACCTGGAGATTGAACTCAGGGGCACTGGACCACTGAGCCACATCCCCAGCCCTATTTTGTGTTTTATGTAGAGACAGGGTCTCACTGAGTTGCTTAGCGCCTCGCCATTGCTGAGGCTACTTTAAACTCACAATTCTCCTGTCTCAGCCTGCCTAAGTGCTGGGATTATAGGCTTGAGCCACCACGCCTGGCTTATAATGTTTTCTTTATCTCCTTTGGTTGTAATAGTTTCTCATTCTTTCCTTATTTTTACAAGCTGGACATGTTTGGAGATTTTAGGCCAAATATTTTGTAGACTATTCCTCAATTTTGGTTGTCTAATAGTTTCTCATGAGTAGATTAAAGTTATGAATTTTTGGGAAAATATCACAGAAATAATCTCATGCCTTTCTCAGTGCATCATGTCAGTAGATACATTACGCCATTATGTCTTATTCATGGTAATGTTAGTTTTAATGACATGATGTCTACACATTTCTCCATCATGAAGTCACTATTTCCACTCTTGTAATTAATAAATATCTTTAGAGAGATATTTTGAATCTATGAAAATATATTACATCCCTGAAATCTTTACTCACTAATTTTTGCATTCCTTGGTGATTTTTTCTACTGTGATGTTCTAATGGTAATTTTCTGTTTTTGTAATTCTTTTTACATTTATAAATTTGAATTTTTCTGTAAAAACAAATTGTATCTTTCTATCATTTATGAACTTAATTGATATTTTTTATCTTTTCATTATATTTTCATATTATTGTTGTAGTTTGGATGTAAGGTGTCTCCCCAAAGGTCATGTGTAAGTCAACACAAGGAGGTTTAGAAGAAAAATGAGTGGATTAGAGAGCCTTAACCCAATCAGTGAAATAATCTCCCAACAAAATTAATTAAGAAATAACTGAAGGCAGGTAAGGTGTGACTGGAGGAGGTGGGGACATGCTTTGGTGTATATATTTTGTATCTGGCAAGTGAAATCTCTTTTTCTGTCTGCTTACTGATCATCATGTGAGCTGCTTCCATATGCCTCACTCTTCCACCATGATTTTCAGTCTCACCATGAGCCCCAAGGAATGGAGCTGGCTGTCTATGTACTGAGACCTCTGAAACTGTGAGCATTCAAATAAACTTTTACTCCTCTACAGTTTTTCTTGTCAGGTCTTTTATTTACAGCAGTTGGTACTTGGAGTGGGTCATCCTTCTTGCACAAGGGGGCCTAGGAATTGTTTTCAATGTGCTCAGCCATCAAGACACACAGAGGCTACTGCATCCAGCTTCCATGGAGGCTTTACTACTGCTCAAGATGGGTCATGGAAGCTTTCACAAAGATTTCAAATGTAGGTCTGGGAGACCAGGTAATGTGGCCCAGGGCAGAGTCCCTACAGTCAGCCTCTGAGAGGGCAAAGCATGGAGGTATGTGGAAGAAACCAAAGCTGCAATGGAGAACCCCAGTATTAAGAAATGCAATCAATGTGGAATATCATCCTTGGGAAGCTGCAGGAATTGAGCAAAGACAAGCCAACAGAAAAGCCAGTTGAGTTGCAACCAATAAGATGTGGCTGGAGGGGCCTGAGATTGTGGCTCAGTGGTAAAGCACTTGCCTTGCATGTGGGAGGCACTGGGTTCGATCCTCAGCACCACATATAAATAAATGAATAAATAAAGGTCAATTGACAGCTAAAGAAAAATTTTAAAAAAAGATGTGGCTGGAGGAGGGTCATTGGGGGCATGCCATTTGGATATATAACTGTATCTGACAAGGGGACTCTTTCTCTCTGCTTTCTGGTTATCATGTGAGCAGCTTCCCTCTGGCATACTATTCTGCCATGATGTTCAGCCTCATGGAGCCAGATGTTTTTGGACTGAGACCTCTAAAACCAAGAGCCTTCAAACAAACTTTTTCTCCTCTATGGTTGTTCTCATCAGGTCTTTTAATAACGACAGTGAAAAGCTGACTAAAACAACTATTATTATTTTGTAGCTCAAATTGTTCTGGCTTTGTTCATTGTGAGCACTTTCAGGTCAATTCCTTAAACTTTTGAATACATTATTCTTCACTGTTGTTATTATGGTTTTTATAGAACACTTCTTTATTTTATGGTAACACAAATAGCTCTTGATTAATCTGGCATTTCCTTGTGCCAAATTTGTAGTCAGTCATTTCACCAGGACAATTATTTATTTGTTGTTTGAAAATAGTAATTGGTAACCAAGATATGGATGATAGAAATTCTCATTCTAATGTGTGAAAATGTTTCCAGACCATTTCAGTAGACAGAGCTAAAAAAAGTATATGTGTATACTAAAATGTAAATATCTATATTTATTTTCATAACTCTCTGTATATATAGAAACATGAGTTCACAAAGATACCTTTTATACAATGCATTCAACATGGTTTTTGTTCATATTTTGAAATAATAAAACACATTTTGATATATTATTTTTGTTTTTTCTCATTAAATACCTCTGATGTAAAAGAAATCTTGAAACTCCTTTTGAAATCCTTAAGGTATTTGTAGGACTGATTATTCTCTCACTTTAAAAATCTAGAATGAAATGCTGGTAATTTTTTAATTTGATGCATGTCTTTACAAGATATTATTGTGCTTTCTAAGAATTGTGCAAGTCAGTAATTTATAAATGTGGTGGTAAAGATAAGAAAAAATTATAAAGTTGAAATCTATATTTCTAAAATGTAAATGTAGTGGAAGTTAATCCACATCATTTTGAGGAAAAATCACTTCACTATGATTAGACTTTATTTATTTATTTATTTTTTGGTACTGGAGATTGAACTCAGGGGCACTCGACCACTGAGCCACATCCCCAGCCCTATTCTGTGTTTTATGTAGAAGCAGGGTCTCATTGAGTTGCTTAGCGCCTCGCCGTTGCTGAGGCTGGCTTTGAACTCATGATTCTCCTGTCTCAGCATCCCTAAGTGCTGGGATTACAGGCTTCCACCACCGCGCCTGGTTTAGACTTTATTTTTATTGTAAATTTCTCTTCCAAATTGTTGATGGATTAATCTTGAACATGAATTAAATATTTTGAAGATACATAGAAAATGACTGTCTCAGAAGGAAGGTTACATCTTTGCCCTAAGCCCTCTGAAAATAGATAACCAAACTTTAAAAATATTTTTAAAGTCTCTGAAGGAGAAAAAAACTTTCAATTCAAAAATAGTTTGTGGAAAAAAAAATAAAGTAAGTTGTTTATATAGTTACGCTTTAAATTCAAAGAAAATTTAGAGCATTTCAAATGGTTTTTAAAATTCAGCTTCCTCCACTTGGTTGTGATATACACAATATATTTTTTCTGTTGTTATCTTTCTAAAACATTATGATTAAAATACAAAATCATTTGATGCAACCATTAAATATAAGATTTATGCTTCTTTATTGAAAGCAAAAGGTAAAACGATATATTATATAAAGCTTAATACAATGCCCTGAAAGGGTATGTGTTATTCAGATATACATATGTGGGACCAAATCAATCTTGTTAATACCTGGTGAACTCAGACATATATATCATGTATATTTATGTGCTCACAATATTTACAAATACATATATCACATTTACTTTTTCTGGTCAATCAAGAAAGAATGCTTAATGTAAAAGGACTATCTAGTCAATGGTGAAATAGAACTTACAAGCAGTGCTGTTAAAAGATCAATATTAGTAAGTATTCTCTTCATTAATTTAGTAGCTTACTAAATATCCAATACTTGCAACTGCTTCCAAACTGCACAGCAGCCTGGAGGCCAAATTTATACTACTACTACTACTACTACTACTACTACTACTACTACTACTACTAATAGTAATAAAGCAGCTATATTTATCTGGCTATGCCTTCACATCCAATTTCAGACCCCAATTCTACTTTCAAAAGTATTTTATAACTATTTACAATTTCAAGAAAGACACATATATATGTGAACTAAGTTAAGTTGACTTCTATTTCAAGCCCTCCAATTTTATCCTTTCTTGCTTTACCTCATGTCCATTAGGTGTATGGCCTACGGCATCAATTTCTCTGTCAAAGATATTCATTTCACAGGACAAAGGTGACAATGCTTTAATTAGTCTCCTGATATCTTGAAGTCAGATATGGTGAATGTTGCTGTTAGTTCACGTTGCCAAAGAAGCAATGAATCTTTTCCTATTGAATTCACTTCTGGTACCTTACATTTCCTAAGAGCCTGCATATATTTTAATGAAAGGCTCACTTTAAAATTTATTTTTTTTATTATTTGTTTGTACATTTATTCATTCCTTAAATATTAAGGAGTACCCAGTACTACAGTAGGCACTTTTAAAGACACAGTTTTAAACAGAAACAAAGCACTTAGCCACATCGAGTACACATAGTAATGGGAGAGATGGACTAGTAATAATAAAGTAATCACACAAATAAACCTGGGGATGGTAGTGTTTGCCTGTAATCACAGCATCGTGAAAGACTAAGGCAGGAGAATTGCAAGTTCAAGACCAGTTTGGGAAACTTAGGAAGAACTTTTCTAAAAAAAAAACAAAACATGGGATGTAGCTCAGTGGTAAAACTTCTCTTGGTTCAGTTCCCATACTACAAAACAAAATTCAAAATAATAAAAAAAAACCATTCACATTGCAACTAGGGGAAGACTATGAGGTTCTATGAGGGTGAATACTAAATGTAAAGAGGTAGAAATGTCTTCCTTGAGAAGGGTCTCTGAAATCAAAGCCTTTGTTGGTGGTGAGTGAGGAAGAGCATTCCAGGGAGACTCATTATCACAGGACTCAAACAGGCTGGGGAATAATCTGAATTAGTCCCCTTCTGTATATAAATAGTTTTGCTCATTCTATGCTGGTTCATTTTCCTTGGACAACTTTTTGTGTCTTCTCTGTCTTTCCTTGTAAAGAGTCTTTAATTGTCTTCCAAGTATATTCTTCAATCCCTTATGAAAGTAGGATCACTTTATCTCATATATCTTCCATTGATACATACCTGTATCTTAAATCTAACACAGTGAGTTTCTCAAATGGCGGCCTTTACCATGTACTGGAAAGAAACAGAAGACATCTGCATTATTTATTATTTTGCATTTAAAAATTTGATTCCACTTTAAAATAACACTTTAGAAATTTCAAAAGACATAGTGTTACTCTTATTCAAATACTCAAAAAATTATAACACTACTGTATATTTTTCCATCTGTTTTTTCCCCCTGAAAGACAGCATGAGTCTCTAGAGAAATGCATGTGGCTCCAGAATCTCAGATCAGTATTCCAAATCTTTAGAATTAATGAGTCCAGTTCTCCCTGTTGAGCCCAGTAAAAAAATACTACTATGCTCATCCTACTATAGAGGGAACTCCACAGCTCTTCTTTATTTTCTCTCAATCCTTAAGTCACATCTTTGTTATTCTGCTATTTAAATTTCAAAAGATTTACTTCTCTAAGTAATTTGTGGCAAGAAGAGATCTTTCTTTCAGAAAGCCAAAACTGTATGTTCTTTGAAAATTTGGTTATTTCCTTATGAAATATTTTATTGAGATCACTCATTATCTTGGGAGTATCTTTTGTTATAAGAATGGACATCTTTCTACTTCCCGTGGGCCTTGGACTTTTTGTGTTTGAAATGTTATTATTGATATTTGTATAATGCTAGAGATAATAGCATAAAAATTCCTTCCTCACGTATCTGTAACACAACTTGAACAATTATCAATGTTTTAATGTTTTATTTCATTCAATGTTAGATGCTTATATGAAATAATTTCATTTAAAATAATCTCCTCTAATAGTACTGAATGCTCAGATATTATTATCCTTATTTTAGAGCAGGGAAGCAGAGGTTAAGTGAGTTACACAAAGTCACTGCATTATAGGAAAGATAAAATTAGAATTCTGGACTCTTCTCCCTTTCTCTTCCTTTTCATTTGTTTTTTAAATCAGTTTGCTTCTGTCCTCAAATAAAAAAGCTTAATTCATCTTCAGAGATTTATGAAAGCTCTCATTGCTCTTTAAAGAGAAATCATTTAATTTGTCAGATACAAGATATTCATTTCTATAATAGCATCTATTATGCCCAGCTCTTAAAGGAGTAAAATTGACTTTCTAAGTACAGTTTTATTAGTAAAATAAGTACTGTTTTATTAGTAAAATTCATCACCAAAGTGTGATTGTGTGTTTTGCTTACTTGGCTATCCTGAGTACGAATTTGACAGACCTCAACTCTAGCAATTTTCTGCCAAATACTGCCTCCCAAGCATGGTTTAATATATTCCAGTCTGTATTGTATTTATTTGAATTGGTGTCCCAAGTCTCTACAAGTTTGTCTTCTATTATAGATACTGATTTTTTTCCTGTGCCTGCTTCAGCTTGACATCCCAGTGCATAGCATATATGGCTTTCTTTCTGCTCAAACTACTCTCCCTATTTTACCTTGACCTTTCCAAAAACTGTCAGGGTTTTTGTTCCACAACAATGAATAGCTGCAGATCTCTGAACTCAGTTTATGGCATGTGATAGCTTTGCCTTTTTTGGTTTAGACTATAGTAGATCTTAAGGATTGATTATGCTTGAAAAATCATATCAGAGAATAAAACCCCCAAAGATGTTGTTGTTTCTCTGATTCCTTGCCCATTTATTTTTTGTTCCAAATAGCAGGGGACATTTGGCCCATAGACTCACCTCTGTTCAGAATTAACTAATAAAACCTATTGACTGAGATAGGAGAGAACTATAAAGTTTCACCATGGATCAAATGCTATTGTTATTTTTTGATGCCAGTCATGCCATAGTCTTGCTAATTGGACTTGAGTCTTCATTTCCTACATGTGCATCTTTTCTTTATTGATGCTATTCTTGTTTCTTTTTGAACCTCTGCAAACATTTGAGAATTTTGTTATTTTTTATTTGTTCTAATTAGTTATGAATGACAATAGAATGCATTTTTGACACATGATACATAAATGCAGGATAACTTCTCATTCTTCTGGTTGTACATGTTGTAGATTCACATTGGTCATATAGTCATATATGTACATAGGGTAATAATGTACAATTCATTCTACTATACATCCTACCCCCATAACCCCTTCCCTCCCTTCATTTCCCTCTGCTTAATCTAAAGTACCTCTATTTTTCCATAGCATCCCCTCATATTGTGAATTAGCATGTGCATATCAGAGAAAACATTCAGCCTTTGGTTTTTTGAGATTTGCTTATTTCGCTTAGCTTGATACTCTCCAGCTCCATCTATTTACCAGCAAAAGTCATAATTTCATTCTTCTTTAAGGTAAGTAATATCCAATTGTGCATATATACAATATTTTCTTTTTTAATTTTTAATTTGTTATTTGTTCTAAAGAGTTGTACATGATAGCAGAATGCATTTCAATACATTGTACACAAATGGAGCACGACACTACATTTCTCTGGTTGTACATGATGTAGAGCCACACCACATGTGCAGTCATGCATGTACCTAGTGTAATAACATTCATCTAATTCCACCATCATTAGGGCCCGCAATGCTGCCTCCCCCTAGCTCCCTCCCCTTTGCCCAATCAAAGTTCCTACATTATCCCATGCCCCTAACCTTATGGATCAGCATCCACTTATCAGAGAGAACATTCAGATTTTGTTTTTTTAGGATTGACTTACTTCACTTAGCATGATATTCTCCAACTCCATCCATTGTCTTGAAAATGCCATGATCTTATTCTCTTTTAATGCTGAGTAATATTCCATTGTATATATGTACCACAGTTTCTCTATTCATTCATCTATTGAAGGGTATCTAGGTAGGTTACATGGTTTAGCTATTGTTAATTGAGCCGCTGTGAATATTGATGTGGCTGTATCACTATAGTGTGCTGATTTTAAGACCTTTGGCTATAGACCAAGGAGTGGGATAGCTAGGTCAAATGGTGGTTCCATTTCATGTTTTCTAAGATATCTCCAAATTGCTTTCCATAGTGGTTACACCAATTTGCCATGCAACCAGCAATGTATGAGTGTGCCTTTTCTCCCACATCCTCACCAAAACTTGTTGTTGCTTGTATTCTTGATAATTGCCATTCTGACTAGAGTGAGATGAAATCTGAGAGTAGTTTTGATTTGAATTTCTCTCATTAATAGAGAAGTTGAACATTTTTTCATGCATTTGTTGATTAATTGTATATCTTCTGAGAAGTGTTTGTTCAGTTTCTTAGCCCAATTATTGATTGGCTTAGTTATTTTTTTGGTGTTAAGTTTTTTGAGTTCTTTATATATCCTGGAAATTAGTGCTCTATTTGATGTGAGTGTAGTAAAGATGTTCTCTCACTCTGTAGGCACTCTCTTCACGTTATTGTTTCCTTTGCTCAGAAGAAGCTTTCTACTTTGAATCCATCCCACTTATTCATTCTTGATTTTATTTCTTGTGATTTGGGGGGCTGGTTAAGAAGTTAGGATCTAATCTGTCATGATGAAGATTTGCACTTATTTTTTCTTCTATTATATGCAGGGTCTCTGGTTTAATTCCTAGGTCATTGATCCACTTGAGTTGAGTTTTGCGCATGGTGAGAGATGCTCAGTTAGTTTCATTTTGCTGAATAAGAATTCCCAGTTTTTCCAGGACCACTTGTGGAAGAAGCTATCTTTTCTCCAATGTATGTTTTTGGTGCCTTTGTCTAGTATGAGATAACTGTATTTATGTGGGTTTGACTCTGTGTATCCTATTCTGTACCCTTGGTCTATATGTCTATTGTTGTGCCAATTCCATGCCAATTTTGTTACTATAACTCTGTATTATAGTTTTAGGTCTGGTATTGTGATGCCGCCTGCTTCACTCTTCTTGCTAAGGGTTGCTTTGGCTATTCTGGGTCTCTTATTTTTCTAAATGAATTTCATGATTGCTTTTTCTATTTATATGAGGAAAGTTGGGATTTTAATTTGCATGTCATTGAAATTGTATAACATTTTTGGTAATGTGGCCATTTTGACAATATTTACTCTTCCTATCCAAGAGCATGGGAGATCTTTCCATCTTCTAATGTCTTCTTCGATGAATTTCTTTAGTGCTCTTGAATTTTCACTGTAGAGTTCTTTCACCTGTTTTTTTAGATTGATTCCCAAAGATTTTTTTGAGGCTACTGTGAATGGGGTAGTTTTCTTAATTTCTCTTTCTGAGGGCTCATCATTGATATATAGAAATGGATTTGATTTATGGGTGTTGATTTTATATCCTGCTACTTTGCAGAATTCATTTATTAATTCTAGAAGTTTTCTAGGGTAGTTTTTTGGATCTTCTAATTATAGAATCATGTCATCAGCAGATAGTGAGAGTTTGAGTTCTTCTTTTCCTATTCATATCACTTTAATTTCTTTCACCTATTCCTCTGGTTTGGGTTTCAAAGACTATGTTGAATAGGAGTGGTAAGAGAGAGCATCCCTGACTTTTTCCAGTTCTTAGAGGGAATGCCTAAAATTTTTCTCCATTTAGGATGATGCTGGCTTTGGGTTTAGCATAGATACCTTTTACAATGTTGAAGTATATTCCTACTATCCCTAGTTTTTCTAGTGTTCTTTCTGAACATGAAAGGGTGTTGTATTTTATCGAATGCTTTTTCTGCATCTATTGAGATGACCATATGATTTTTATCTTTAAGTCTATTAATGTGATGAATTACGTTTATTGATTTCCTTATGTTAAACAAACCTTGCATCCCTGAGATGAACCATGCTTGATCATGGTACACTATCTTTTTAATATGCTTTTGTATGCCATTTGTCAGAATTTTATTGAGAATTTTTGCATCTATTTTCATCAGGAATACTGGTCTGAATTTTCTTTTTCTCAATGTATGTTTGTCTGGCTTAGGTATCAGGGTGATGCTAGCTTCATAGAATGAGTTTGGAAGGGTTCTCTCTTTCTATCTCTTGAAATAATTTTAGGAGCATTATTGATATTAATTCTTCTTGTAGGTCTTGTAGAACTCTGCTGAGAATCCATCTGGTCCTGGGCTTTTCTTGGGTGGTAGGATTTTTTATTAGTTGTAGATGGACACAATACCTTTGTTTTATTTATTTATTTATTTATTTATTTATTTATTTATTTATTTATTTTTATGTGGTGCTGAGCATCAAACCCAGTGCCTCACGTGTACTAGGTGAGCACTCTATCACTGAGCTACAACCCCAGGCCCAGTGGTAGGCTTTTGATGGCATTTTATATTTCATTGCTCAAAATTAATGTATTTAAATTGTGTATGTCCTCCCATTTCAGTTTGAGCAGCTCATATTTTTCTAGAAATTTTGGGGTGTCTTCAATACTTTGTATTTTATTGAAGTATAGATTTTCAAAATATTTTCTAATTTTCTTCTTCATTTCAGTGGTATTTCTCATGATATTTTCTTTTTGATCACAAATTTGAATAATTTGCGTTTTCTCTATCCTTCTATTCAATAGAGTGGTTAAAAGTTTATCAATTTTCTTTGTTTATTTAAGAACAAACTTTTTGTTTTGTCCATTTTTAAAATTGTTTCTTTTGTTTCAATTTCATTGATTTTTGCTCTGATTTTAATTATTTCCTGACTTCTACCATTTTTATGTTGATTTTCTCTTCTTTTTTAGGGCTTTGAGATATAATTTCAGGTCATTTATTTGTTGACTTTTTCTTTTTATAATGAATGAGCTCAATGCAATGAACTTTCCTCTTAGCACTTTATCCATAGTGTCCCAGAGATTTTGATGTGTTGTACCAGAGTTCTCATTTACCTCTAAGAGTTATTTTTATCTTCTTCCTGATGTCTTCTGCTATCCATGCATCACTCAATAGAGTATTATTTAGTTGTTGGAGTAGCTTCTATTTTTTTATTTTATCATTGATTTCTAATATCAGTCCATTATAATTTGATGGAATCCAGGATACTATCTCTATTTTTTGTATTTGCTAAGAGTTGCTATGAGAAGGATCCATGTACTGTTAAGAAAAACAAGTGTTATTTGCTGGTTGATGGATGAAATATTCTAAATGTCTGTTAAGTCTAAATTATTGATTATATTAATGAGTTCTATAATTTCCTTGTTTAGTTTTTATTTGAAAGATCTATCCAGTGGTGAGAGAGGTGTGTTAAATTCATCCAGTATTATTGTATTGTGCTTTATTTGATTCTTTGAAATTGGGAAGAGTTTGTTTGATGTATATAGATGCTTCATTGTTTGGGCCATAAATATTTACAATTGTTATGTCTTGATGATATATGATTCCCTTAAGCAGTATGAAGTCTTTCTTTATCTCTTCTAACTAACTTTAGTTTGAAGTTCACTTTATCTGATATGAGGATGGAAACTTCTGCTTGTTTATGAGGTCCATGTGAGTGGTATTTTTTTTCCCACCTTTCATCTTCAGTCTGTGAATGTCTTTTCCAATAAGATGAGTCTATTGAAGGCAGCATATTATTGGACATTTTGTTTTAATCCAATCTGTCAGTCTGTGTCTTTAATTGAGGAGGTTAGGCCATTAACATTGAGGGTTATTATTGAATTATGATTTGTATTCGCAGTCATTTTGGATTACTTTGTTTTTTTACTTCATTTGGTTTCTTCTTTGATTGATTATTTTCCTTTAGTGTAGTTCCTCCTCATTGAATATTTTCCTGAGAATGTTCTGTAGTACAGGCTTTCTCACTGTTATTTCTTTTAACTTTTGTTTATCATGGAAGCTTTTTATTTCATCATTAAATCTGAAACTTAATTTTGCTGCATGTAAGATCTTTTGCTGATATTCATTTTTTTTTCAGAGCTTTGTATATGTTGTTCCAGGATCTCCTAGCTTTGAAGGTCTGGGTTGAGAAATCTCTGAGATCCAAATTATTTTCCCTCTATATGTAATCTGAAACTTTTCTCTCATGGCTTTTAAAATTCTATACATATTTTTCATGCTAGACATTTTCATTGTAATGTGACTTTGTACATATCTGTTTTAATTGTGTGCACTTGGTGTCCTGTAAGCTTCTTGCATTTTATTTTCCAATTTATTATTCATGTTTGGGAAATTTTCTAATATTATTTCATTGAAGAGATTGTGCATTCCTTAGCTTTGAATCTCTGTGCCTTCCTCTATACCAATAAATATTAGGTTTGGTCTTTTGATTTTATCCCATACTCCTTGGATATTCTGTTCATGGTTTCTTATAATCTTCACTGTGTGGTCAACTTTATTTTCAATATTTTATATTTTGTCTTCATTGTCTGAGGTTATTGCTTCCAAGTGATCCAGTCTGTTGGTGATACTTTCTATTGAGTTTTTTATTTGGTTCATTGTTTCCTTCATTTCAAGGATTTCTGGGTTTTTTTTATTCTCAGAATCTCTCTTTCTTGAAGTAATTTTTTGCTACCTGTATTTACTCTTTTATATCTTTGTTGGAGTGATTCATTGTTGCCTTATTTGCTCTCTTATGTCATTGTTTATTTTGCAGATCATTTAAATTATGTACATTCTGAGTTCCTTCTTTGACATTTCATCTACTGTGCTTTCAATTTATTCTATTATTGTATCATCTTGGTTTCTTTGGGGCACTTTCTTCCCTTGTCTTTTCATGTTTTCCATGTGTCTTCCTTTCTAGCAGTGTGGATCTGAGTTATCACAGTTTCTACCCGATAATTTTATAGTGCCCTTGCAGGTTATTGATGTCTTACCTTTGAGGGGGAGGTCAATTTTAACAGCACCCAATGCAAATGATATACAGCCTTAAACCAAATAGTTCCTAATTGGACAGTTACAGTTTTGTCACAATAAACAGAAATGATGTGTTCAATTATTGCCTATAATATAAACAATTGGTTTTCAAAAGGGTCTACATGTTCTAATGGTGGACAAAGAAAAATGGAGGAGAGTGTAAGTCAGAATACAGATGTATTCAATCATAGGAAGCATGAAAGATGAATGAAAAGAAGTTCACTTGGGCTGGGGTTGTGGCTCATTTTTAGAGTACTTTCCTAGGATGCATGAGGTACTGGGTTCAATCTCCAGCACATTAAAAAAATAATTTAAACCAAATAAAGGTATTGTGTCCATCTACAAATAAAAATATTTTTTAAAAAGATGTTGGCTCTTAATAGGAGAAAAGAGAGAAAGAGGCAACCCAGTGCAAGACCTCTTTTGCCTCTGCAACAAGATGGTGGTTATTAGCACACCTAGCAAGGATGCCTATGTTGTAACCAAGCCTGCAGGGACCTTGATGATGGTCTTCCATGTCCTGGCTGTTGTCCCTAGAAGGAAGTGGTTATGTCCATAGTTCATGGTGGCATAACATCAAACCCGTAATTACCTTGGTTTTGGGCTTCCAGCCACTGGCTGGTATCCCAAGATAGAAGCTGCCACAACTAAAGATGGTGGTGACAGCAGTTTGTGTAACCTGAGAAGGCATTGGAGCTGTCCCTATTTTCTGGCTGACCACTTTAGATATGGGGCTGAATGGGAAGCCCCTTGATGGCTTTGGGAGATTTCTTTGGAGTTGCAGCACTGTGGTGTGAGGTGGTGGTCCTCAGTATGGTGGGAAGTCCTGTGCCTGGGTCTGGGCTTGGGCTCCACACTGATTGGTGGGGTTGTCCTCAGCCTGTCTGATATCTGTGGGGTTTGACAAGACTGTCCTGGGCCTGTCTGAGGTCCACACAGATCCACCACATTTTCTTTAACCATTCATTTATTGAAGGAGGTCAAGGCTGGTTCCATAGTTTTACTATTGTGAATTGAGCTGCTATAAACATTGATGTGCCTGCATCACTGTAGTATGCTGAGTTTAAATCCTTTGGTTATAGACCAAGGAGTGGGATAGCTGGGTCAAACGGTGGTTACATTCCATGCTTTCTGAGGAATCTCCATATATGGTGAGGATGTGGGGAAAAAGGTACAAACATGCATTGCTGATCCTATTATTTTAAAATTGAGGTCTTGATTTTCTAATTTGGAGTCCTGTGGTTCTTGACTCTGAAGCCCAGCTGACTATTTGAGACTGTCCTAGCAGCTGACTGAATTTCCTCAAGCCAATTATCTCCCTAGACTTCAGTTATTCATACATAATTTGATTCCATATCTCTGCACACTTAGCCTCATTAGCTTGATATAAATAATACAATTGACTAATAATAGATGACACTGTGTTCTGGCTATATAACAAAGTCTACCATAGGAGTTGTAAAGTATTGAATAACTTATTCCTCATATCAAGCCTGGGGTAAATACTGTCATTTCTCCTGAACTTTCTGTTATCTGTTACCGTATCCTTTGGGTAAATTTTTGATTTCCAGACTAGATTTTCTTACTACTTGTAACTGAGTCTCTCTCCCCAAAATTAATTCCTCAATAACCAGGCACACCATTAATTTTTGTATAGTTTCATATCCTTGCCTCTATCAGCCCCAAACCATTCATTTAATAAGAATGAGAATGACCATGCTCTAACAAGACATTGATATCTGTCTGATCTTTCTAGGATGATTAATTAGTTAAAGTTTTGGGATCTCCGGTTAAAAAATTAGGGATTCAAATCCTGATTATATGACTTTCTAGCTGTGTGATCTTGTGCTCATTTTTTTATATATGATGGGATTAATAAGAATAATTATGTTTGTAAGGTTATTATGATAATTAAGTTAATTTTGCATGTGAAGTACCTAACAGTCCTGACACACAGTGAAAGCTTACAAAGGATGAGGAATGTTAATATCTATTGCTTTCTATTCAGTGCTGAACATTGAGGTTTATTGAATTTTATTTTGTTTTTAACATTTCTGGTCTAACCAAAAAACTTGTCTGTGAAAAATGGATATTTATTTTAAAACAATAAACATATTCTGCTTTAATTTGAGAATTTCTTCTATCTAACAAGTTAAGGATTCTCTGAACAATAACTCCAATCATCACATACCAGTAATAATGTATTTTAAAAATGTTCGTTTGTGTTGCAGAGTGAATATCTAAGATATTGATATGACATGGAGAATATAAGAACATTGAGACAATTAAATTATGGTTTAGACTCTCTTAGTAGAGTGTTCAACTTGCCTCAGGGTCACTGCCAAAGGAAACTAACTTTTAAACTAAAATTGAAAGTGGTAATAATTAGCATTGGTAATTAAAACTGAGAATATATTTAAGAAAGTAATCAGATAGGGACCCTAAAGGCCATCCATTTGGGGTATGCCTTTTAGTTTCCTTAAATGGTTCAATACAGTTAGATTTTCATTGGATTTTTTTGTTTTTGGTAGTTTCCATATTTTTAAATTTTGATTATACCCAATTGGTCAACACACTCAAACTAAGAATTCTATTTGTAAAAGTATTTCAAAAACAATTGATACATATTAAAAGGTGTGAGAAAATATTTGATCTGAAGGAAATTTCTCTTTAGAGTTAAAAGAGATATAAATATGAAAAGCTTAAAAATGTAAAAGAGCAGAAATCTAGGAAAAGGTGAGTTGCTGTATGACAATGAGATTGGTTGTCTGCATCACAATGAGTGGTAAGGGCAAGAGGTTCAAGAACTGTTCAGAGGATGACATATTTGGGCCAAATGGTCTAGGAATATCTTTTGTGGGGAAGACAGGTTTGAAGCTGGTTTTGAAGGATAAATCATATTTGAACTATTTCAAACTATTCTCATCTTTTCTAAAAAAGACATATCCCTTGTTATTAATGTACTATATGGCTCTCAATGTTTTATGGGAGAAGAGCTGGATCAAAGAAAAAAGGACTGGTCTGGGACTGTGGCTCAGTGGTAGAGCGCTTGCCTTGCATGCGTGAGGCACTGGGTTCGATCCTCAGCACCACATAAAAAAATAAAGATATGTCCATCTACAACTAAAAAAATAAAATTAAAAAAACAAACTATTAAAAAAAACCAAAAAAATCAAAGAGTAAAGGACAGGGACTGTAGGTCTCATAACTTTCATTTTCTTGTTATACTAACTTAATAGCTATTAGGAATTCTGTAGTGTCAGTTCCCACATCTCCTTCCTTCTCCCTGTCAGAATTTTTCTGGGAATTTCATCTATGAAGCACAGGTATCTTTCTCAGTTCTCATATAAAATCTAGGGGGGAATAAATTGTGAAGATCTCATGAAAATAGAAGGAAGAACCGTATAGAAGATGAAGAGGATGGAGATAGGTAGGAAGGGAGGAAATATGGAGGTAATATGAAATGGAATTGACAAAATCATATTATGTACATGTGTAGATATGTTATAAGGAATCCTACTATATGCATAATTATAATGCACAAATAAAAACAAATGTCTGGGGAAATGTTTGAAATTTACCCATGCTCATTCATCCTGATTGGAAAATGTACAATTGTTCTAGTCTACAAGAATGGTGGCTAACAATGGAGCTGGATAATGTAAAATGTATTAAATAGACTACACATGCTCATTGCTTATTTCCATTGATGCTGACAGTACACAGCTTACCACTGCTCTTATATTTTCTAGTCATTCATTTTAAATTGCCTGAGCCAGACACAAATTACTTCCTTCTACTCTTGTATGGGCTTCAGATGCTGCTTACAAGAATGAAAATATGACATGGACTCTGTATAAACATGACAGGCCTTTATTTAGATATTTACTTAAGTCTTCATGCACTGCTTATCAGTTTTTTACTATACTGTGAACCCTTGGAGGTAATTCCATTTAGGCAAAATTGCTATGGACCTACTCATTGTTTCAGACTAAAAACAAATTAAAATCCAAGCTGCTACTGGACTAAACCTTGGCAAATATATGCTTTCTGCTCTTACTTGACATTGGAAAATGAAACCAGTTAGTGGAAACAGTGCTTGTTATGGTGAATTAAGGTTCTCAAGAGCTTTAATTGTTAAGTTCCATTTGAAGTTCATGGTGGATTATATAGCCCTCTAAATTGCTAAAAGTTATACCAGGTCACCCTACTTTTTGAGAGCTCACTCAGTCTTAAGTATGATTACAAATCTCCCATAAAGTGTAAATGAGGATCTGATTGCATATGGCCAACACATTTGCTCAATAGAAAAAATAAATTTATCTCCTGAAAGAGGCCGATTAATGATGCTGTCACCCTATACTCTAGCAAAAGAGCATTGCAAATAAAACTAATATTTAATAAAGCATCTTATTTTTCATGATATTTCGAGGAAATTAACTTACATGAGATAGTAACTAGTCACTGTCTTATAGGCTACACTTAATTGTAGTATAAGGAGAAGTTTATAGAATGTCCCTTAATCAAAATAATTGATGTTGATATTCATATTGTCTTTAAAATGAATAAAAATTAATAAATCTATAAATTATGTGTGTGTTTGTGCTTTCTGTCAACTAATGAAGAATTAATTGCTTCAGTATAAACAATTTAAATAATAAACAATCAATTATCTGTTTGGCTGCAATTTAAATAGTGGTCACTTTTAATCTAATAATGATGAAAATATATTGTAACTTAATAAAAGTTGACATTATTATAAATAAAGTTGACAAATCATGAATTAGAACCATAACTTGATTGGGAAAAAAACACATTTTTAAAGTAATATGGTGCTTTTTCTCCCAGAATATACCAAAGATGTTTCATGTTTATTTTTATTTAAAATTTATTTTAGCAGACACATGAAAACTTAAAACAATGTATGCAGCTATGTAGCTATGTGTAATATTTTATATATATATAAAATACATATATATACATATATATATAAAACATACATATATATGTGTATATATATAGTGTAATACTTAAATCAAGTTAAAAATACCTGTCTCTACATTTTCAACATTTCTTCATGGTGAAAAGTATTGGAAACCTTTCTTCTAGATTTTAAAATGTACAATATATTATTGTTGCCTATCATTCCTATAGTGTGCAATAGCACACCAGACCTTCTTGCTTCTAACTGCAGTTTTGTACCCATTGACAAACCTTTTCTTACCCTGCCTTGCTCTCTACATTTCCCAGTTTCTAATAACTATTCTACTCTCAGCATCCATGAAATCAATTGTTTTGATTCTACATGTGTGAGATCATACAACAGTAGTAATATAATAGTAATGGATTAAAATCTATAGGTCAAAATAATATTCAATTTGTATACACTAATAAACTTATTCAGTAATAAATACAGGAGAATGAGAAATCTTTCTTTAGGGTAGAACTCAAAGTAATAAATATTTAAGGCATGATGCACACAGAAAATCTCTATTGGTAAACATCACAATAAATAGTCAAGAATCATTAATGTATGATAAAATTAGTAGGCAAATATATTATGAGAAACATGTTATCTGCATGTCCTCAAAGCATCTATCTACAAGATGCTTATTGATTTAACAGGGAAAAATAGACCTTTTTGCTGCAAAGTTGTTGCAGATACTACTTTCATCAAAAGACCAAGTTTAATTTCACAAATAATAAGAAATATTTATATCAGGGATCACCTAATATAATTGTCTTAAGGGAGGAACATACATTATGTCTGTGATATCTTCACAAAAAGGGGATAAAATTGAATTTTATCACTGGGAAATAGGAAAAAGCAAAATAACTGTATTTTACTCTTCAAATGTGATAAGGTCATGAAAGCAAAGAAATACTGAGGAAGTATTCTAGAATTAAGGAGATAAAGACACATGCCAATTAATTCAATGTGTAATACAAAATACTGGAAGAAAAATATGAAATTAGTGGGTCAATTGGCAAAACTGAATAAGGACTAGAGATTAGGAATAAATGTGAATTTGTGGTTTTGCAATATATTGTCTTTGGGGATCTGGGGCAAGTCTATACAATAATTATATGCACTACATTTGCAACTTTGTGTCTGAGATTATTTCAAACTCACACATTAAAAAATGGAAAAATAAGATGGATTCTAGGAAAACTTTTAAAATCAGAATGAATAAATATAATTGCTTTCTAAAGCTTTGAGACCCTGTAGTGAGAAATGAGGGTTAAGACACTGAGATCTGGAAGCAACACTTTATTAGTGGTGCCACGGCCCAGAGAATAATCCCCATGTCTGAGCCCTAACCACAGCGGGGCTTTTATTTTTATACATAAGCAAGTTTGGGGCACATGAAGACAAGGGAGTTGGCGCAATTCTGTTAGACGTTGCATTCTACATTTTTTATATGGGTACAAGCAGGTCAACAGCCTAGGGACTCTTAGCTCATATACCTTAGGGACTTTTACTGCAATAAACCTAAAGGGGAATTGTTCTGTTCTCTTCCTTTGTTTCCTGCTTAGGCTACTGCAGTTATCTTTTATAGTACCTGTTAATCCCTGCAAGCCTCTATGGTAAATGTCAGTCAGCAGAGCTGCTGTGTTTCAACGTGCAAAACCAAACCTGTTATTAAACTGCTAAAGTTCCCATTTTGTTCTACCACAACCCCAACCTTTTTTGAGTACCTTTTTATTTTGATGTTTCCATTTGTATTGTCCAAATATTTGCTCATGCTTAAGCTAACTTCTCATTCCCATGTCCTTGTTACATAAAGCTTTGTAACCAAGGGAAAATATAAAACAGCTATTTTCCAATATTGGTTAGACATACTACTTTCTTACACTTAACATTTCAGGAAATGAAAATCAAAATGCATATCATGTTGACATGAGACATCACTGTTGCAATGATATTATTTGTTTTCAGCCCAAAGAAGACTTTCCATAATTTCTAGTTTGAAAGTAGCTAACATACATTTTAAAGATGAAGTACTTTAAGAGTAATAACTAGTACTCTTTTCAAGTGAACACTCAATTGAACATTTTAGAAAGTATGTGAGAAAAAATTAACAGGATAACAATCTTTCCAATGCTCTGATAAAAATGAAAAAAAAAAGCAGAAACCAATCAATTTCTTTAAGATATAACGCTACCTGTAGTGTTAAAAGCCAGACACAAAAATACTAGCTATTATTTACTGGTCATGCACTATGTTCCAGTCACAGTGATATGTACTTTACATAATTATCCAGTTTGATTATTAGAATCCTATGAAGCAAGTAGTAGTATAATTCATATATTTAAGATAAAGTTTTGCTTAACTGACATAGGGCTCACGTTTGGCAAAGTTTACCTGACTTCATGAAGAATCTTCTGTCTATGTTTATTGTACCTGAGTTTTTCACAACCTGATATTGACCAAAATGACTTCAGCATAATTAAGTAATGATGAAAAAACAGTGAATAATACTTACATTTAAATGATTTTTGTTACACCAAAAATTAGGTATTTAAAATATCTAGTGTTTGTATATTATTAAGAAACACTCCTTAGATGTTTGTACTAGATGTTTGCTTTCTACATTGTGTCAAGGTACAGCATTTTTTGGAATTTATGCTTAAAAATTAGTGCAAATATTTTGGAAGTATAAAGTGTCATTAAATAAAATAATAGAATTCCATTCTTCAAATCTTATTCCACCAGATTAGAATAGTGGGTTCTCCAACAATCTTTCTTTCATTTGCATAAAAATTAGCCTTTCAGATTAGTTAATATTGGAATGTCCATCATGAAGCAGGTAAAATTGTATGTAAAGAGGATATTGAGAGAAAGCTTGACTTAATTAATAAGGTTACTGGAAATCCTGCTTTGCTCTTCTCTGGTTGAAAGAATGGCAAACATTCTTAGAACCCACTCTGTTTTAGGAAAAAAATCATTAAGAGAATAAAAGGCCAAACAAGCAGAAACATTCCTGTAGATAAAAACAGAATTCTTTGGGTGGACTGCCTTTACTCTTTTTGTAGTTTGGCATCTGTCAACATCTCAAAATATCATCTCACCCAAACTGTTGAAAGAAAGAAACACTTTGATTTTCCCCTGGAGACTCAGAGACTGAAAATGAAATCTTTGTAGTTCCAGCTTCATCTCAAACAGCCCCCTCACTTTATATTCTAGCTGGCAGAGACATGTACTTCCTAAGTAGTTAATTAAATAAGTTTTATCATTTTAACTTGCTTTCAAAAGGAAAAAAAAAATGAAGTAAATCTCTGAAATGCTTTTCTCTTTATTACAAATCTTAAGAGACTAAACATCACACTTCTTTCATCATTAATAATGCAAATTAGTGTTTGTTTTTGTCTCATAAGATTATAATTGAAAATAAATATTTAATACCAAGATCAGAAAATCAAATCTAGGACCCACAAATTGTGCTCTCTTTCTATAGGAATTTAATGTGAACAAAACTGCATGTATTGAATTTTTTGTGTATTTTATCTTTTTTGGTTTTATTCTACTATAAGTGGATTACTTTGTAACTATTAAATAATAATGTATTTCTATACCCTTTATCACCAATGTTTAGGGATAAAAATAGCATCAAATATTATTTATTTAATATTATTTAAAAAGTGAATATATGTAAATATAACATCTGACTTTTAAATTTTATATTATTTAAGAAATATAAAAGCCAAATCATTACTTAGAGTGAAATTCAGGAAATTTATTGACATTAGTTTTGATACTTTAGTTTAAATTATTTGTAATCTATTGAATATGCAAAAGTATTTACATTTTTGTTTTTGAGCCTTATCAGAAGTTTATATATGTGGTCCTTTTGTTTTATCAATTGGGGAAAAACCACGGATAGGATGAAGGCCATTCTTTGCTTGAGATACTCATTTAGTGAAAAAGAAAGTATGTGTGGGCTAAATTTTCCCATTACTTCTTCAACTTTACTATTTATCTGGAATGTTGTGTGCATGTAAAACAAAACTCACCAATGAATCCTTGATTAAAAGGTAGTATTTAATATAGGATCTAAAATGAATAAAATCTATTAAGCAAACAATTTTTATTTCCTTTTAATCTTTATTTTATATCACTGTCCAATGGAGTGAAAAATTATTGTTATGTTCCAATCTGATAATAAAAGTCATGGTGAAGCCTAGTCTAAAGAATAAGTCTTTCTCTGTTCATCTGATGATAGACACTTAGATTGCTTCTATACCACGACAGCTGTGAATAACACTGGAATGAATTTGTAAGTATAGCTATCTCTTCCGTATTTTGATTTTAATTTGTTTGCATGTCCACAATGACCAACCTCCTCTAGCCATACCCTACTTGCCCTACAGTTACCACCAAGTTAATCTCTATCAGGCCACTGATATACAGAAGGCTCTCATTACCCAAACATTTCTCCTCCTAGTCCTCTTGCATTGAAACCAAATATCTCACATGTGATGTTTAAGGGACATTTTGTATCAAAATCATACCAGCATGCTAACTGACAGAGGTGAATTAATTTCCCTCTTAGAATATTTTAGTTGCAGACTTTTGAATCACTCCCTTAGTCCAAAAGTATAACTAGCAGTGATAGTTCTGGGAATTGTTGTAGGATAATAAGAAATTTTTTTATGTGTGTCAGAATGGGCCTCAACTCCACTAAGTAGGGGACTCCTGATTCTACTCTCGCATAGAGCCACTCTGAAGAATGCCAAAAGACATTTGTCTTAATCACAATCTCATGTGAAGCTCATAGTAACTTCTTGAAGAAGACAGGTCCAGCTTTACAGCAAGTAAGTGATAGAATACAAAACTGAAACCTAGTTCTTCTAAATCTAGACAATTTTTTTCTGTTGTAACAGTGTTTTTCCTAACATTTTAATCCTTTGTTCAAATAAAATATTTTTTCATAAACTTAATGTAATAAAATAGATACAAACAGATATATTTGTGGAAGACAGATTTGGGGGACCAAACACATAACTTCTAATCATTCTCTACCCACCCCTAAAAATCCCATAACATTCAGACAACTATCACACAGCATTATCCTATTGCACAACTTATTGAGTAGTTTCAGCATGTTAGCCCTTAACAATGGAACTTTCTGTGTCATAGTAATATATGTTCCACAAAATTGTTGTTCTTCCAAGCTACCAGGAGAAACTTCAGTGAGATTAAAGGCAATGGTTCCTTCACTCTCAAAGCAATGATTATCTATGCAACAAATATTTATTGAGAAATTACTAAAACCCAAGCACTTTGCTAGATAAAAGGATACAACAATGAAGAAAACAGTTAAACGTATCACTCCTATAGGATTACAGATGGTGATCAATGTTGTAGAAACAAAAAAGCTATTTCTGTAATGTCAGAAATAGCAAGGAAGTTATTGAGGCTTGAACAGTGATGATGAAAATACAGCAATAGGAATCAATGATATTATTTCAGGTTTCTGTTCAAAGTGTATAGAACTATGGCAATAGATTCATACTATTTCAGGATGCAGTGTAGTTCAATGGCAACCACCAGAAGTTTTAAGCTATAAGGTTACTGTTAAAACTTATTAAGCCCTTAAAATAGCATTTTGGGGAAGGAGAAGATGTTCTTTAGAAAAATGAAAATTGGCTGGGCGCGGTGGCGCAAGCCTGTAATCCCAGCACTTAGGGAACCTGAAACAGGAGAATCACGAGTTCAAAGCCAATCTCAGCAACGGTGAGGTGCTAAGCAACTCAGTGAGACCCTGTCTCTACATAAAACACAAAATAGGGCTGGGGATGTGGCTCAGTGGTCCAGTGCCCCTGAGTTCAATCCTCGGTAACAAAAAAAAAAAAAAAAAAAAGAAAAAAGAAAAATGAAAATTGAATTTTCTTATTAGTGGTAAGTACAGAGGTGGGAATAAGGGATGCCACAACTATTTTGGGAAACCTGAAACTTCTCTTCTATGTGATCCTATTTCAGTTGATGCTATAAAAACATAAAATTCTAAAAATAATTATTTTCTGTGCAAGAAAACCAGGTAGAAGTGGTATACTCAAATGGTTCAGATCTAAGTTTCAGACATCACCAAATACTGGAAATTGATTCTAAAATCAATTTCAGATATAATTAGAATGAACTTGTTAATTTGGTATAACACAAAGTGCATACCCATTGAAGAATAATTCCCAATTTTTCCATCTGTCCATTCACTGGCAATTATCATTATATGCTCTGCTTCAATGAGTTTGACTATTTCAGATAACCTCATATATGTGAAATATTGCATATTTGTCCTCTGGAAAGGATTGGCTAATTTCGCTTAGCATAAAGTCTTCTAGGGTCATCCAGAATGTTACAAATGGAAATATTTTCTTTTTTGTCTTTTCAAATTTTTTTTTCTTTTCTTTAGATAAGGTCTTGCTTTGTTACCCCAGGTGGTCTCTAGCTCTTGGTCTCAAGAAGTGATCCTTCATATCAGCCTCTCAAATAGCTAGGACTACACATGCATGTCACTGCACCCAGATCCTTGTTTCTTTATTAAGGATAAATAATATTCCACTGTAAGTATATTCTCATCTTCTTTTTCAAATTTTTACACAAACTTTTTATTATTAACACATATTAATAACATGTGGTGTGATTCAACGTGATATTTTCATAAATCAGTGTGCAGTGATCAAATCCAACCTCTTCTTTTTAATTTCTCTGTATCCCTGTCCCAAAACATTTCTCAGTATCTATTATTCACATTTATCCTGCTATGTATGATAAAATACATGTGATATTTATCTAAGTTTGGCTTATATCACTTAACATATCCTTCATTTCCATTCATTTTGTGGCAAATCATGAATTTTATTTTGATGGCTGAAAATACACCAAATTCTCTTTATCTATTCATCTGTTAAGGGGCAAGGTGCTTATGCTGATTCCATATCTTAACTATTAAAAATAATGATGAGAATAAATGTGGACATGCAGTTATCACACTGATAAACTGATTTTATTAATTTAAGTATAAACCTAGAAGTCAGAAATCTGTGTCATATGGTAATCCTATTTTTAGTTTATTGATAAATGTCTATACTGTCTTCCATAATCATTGTATTAGTATACATTCATGCCAATAGTATATAATATTTCCTTTTTCTTCACATCTTCACTAACATCTTTTTACGTGATAGCCATTGAAATTGTGGTGAGATGGGCTGGGATTGTAGCTCAGTGGTAGAGCGCTTGCCTTGCATGCGTAAGGCCCTGGGTTTGATCTTCAGCACCACATAAAAAGCAATAAAATAAAGACTTTGTGTCCATCTACAACTAAAAAATATTAAAAAAAAAGAAATTGTGGTGAGATAAATCATTGTGGGTTTGATTTGCATTTCTTATAAATCTTTTCTTATATGTTTGTTTGCTATTTGTATTACTTTTTTAGGAACTGAAATTTTCAGGTAATTTGTCCATTTTTTAATTGACTTACTTTTTAAAATTTCTTTTAAGATTTTTGAGAACACTAAACAGACATGTCTCAGAAAAAAAATCAAATGGTCATCACATATATGAAAAAATGTTCAATATCTCTAGCAATTGGAGAAAAGGAAATCAAACTACATTAAGAGTTCATCTCACTCCAGTCAGAATGGAAATTTTCAAGAATAAAAATAATAATAAAGGTTGGGGAGGATGTGGGGAAAATGTACACTCATACACTGTTGGTGGAACTGAGAATCAGTGCAATTACTCTGGAAAGCAGTACAGAGGTTCCTCACAAAACTAGAAATAAAATATCAATGTAGTTTTTATTTACATTTCCCTAATAACTAGGTATGTTGGACTTTTTGTATATAATGGTTATGGCAATTTTTTGCTTCTTTTGATAAGTATCTATTTCGTTATTTTACTCATTAATTAATGTCGTTTATATGTGTGTGTGTATGTGTGTGTTAAGATTTTTGAGTTCTTTATACTTTCTGGATATAGATCCCCTGTCACCCATTTTGATTTGAGTGTGTGCAGAATAAGAGACAGGGATATAGTTTTATTCTTTTACAAATAGCTATCCAGTTTTCCCAGCACAATTTTTTTAAAATATTTTTTTAGTTGTAGATGGACACAATGTCTTTATTTTATTGCTTTGTATGTGGTGCTGAGGATCGAACCCAGGGCCTCACGCATGCAAGGCAAGTGCTCTATCACTGAGCTACAATCCCAGCCCCCCAGTACAATGTTTTTAAAAGGTTATCTTTCCACCAACATTTATTTTTGGCACCCTTTTCAAGTGTCAGATAACTGTGAATATGTGGATCTATCTATATCTCTTCTATTCTGATTCATTTATCTTCATGTATATTTTATTCCAATATCATGTTTCTTTTGTTATTTTAGCCCTATAGTGTAATTTGGGATCAGATATCATGATGCCTCCAACATTTCCCTTATTGTTCAAGGTTGCTTTCACTATTCTCAGTCTTTTATTCTTCCAAATTAATTCCAGAACTATTTTTTCTAGTTAAATATCATTGGTATTTTGATAGAGATTTATTTGATTCTTTTTGTAATATTGGCATTTTAACAATACTAATTTTGCCTATCCAAGAACACGAGATGTCTTTCCAACTTCTAAGGTCTTCTTTAATTTCTTCAGTGTTCTGTACTTTTTATCTTAGAAGTCTTTCATCTTCTTGGTTGAATTAGTTGTCAATAATTTAAAATCAGAATACTACAGTGACACAGTCATATCAATATTTATAGAGCACAATTAACAATAGACAAGCTATGAAGGCAACCTAGGTAGCCTTCAACAGTTGAATGGATAAATAAATTTGATATATGTGTACAAGGGAGTATTGCCCATCTGTTAAAAAAGAAGAACAATTTTATGACATCTTCTGGTAAATGGATAGAATTTAAGACTATTGTGCTAAATGAAATAAGAAAGTCCCCAAAAGTGCAAGGTTCAATGTTTTCTCTGATATGTTAAACCTAATCAAAATAAGAGGTGTGGTAAAAAAAAAAGAATAGAAGAAAGATCAGTGGTGTAGACTAAGTAGAATAAATTGCAGAAGGAGGAGGGTTGGGATATGGAAAGAGGTTGGAATGAATCTAATCTAACTTTCCTGTGTACATATATGAATATACTACAATGAATCTCACCATCACATCCATTGAAAAGATGCTAATTTAAAAAAAGGTTTATAGATAAATTGCAGAAATATTAGTAGTGTAGAAAGAAGGGAATAAAGGAATGGAGGAGGGAGATAAAGGAGACATTGGTGACTGAATTAGAACAAATTATTTTCCATGATTTTATAATTATGTCAAAATAAAACCTCTTGTTATGTACATCTAAAAAGAATGAAATAAAAAACTAAAGAAAGGAATGCTATTGTAATGGGATAGTTTTCCCAATTTCTTTCTCAGTAGAATTACTACTACAATATAGAAAGTATCTATTGATTTATGATTTTTGATCTTGTATTCTTCTACTTTGCCAAATTAATTTATCTGCTCCAGAAATCTTCTGATGGTGTTTGTTTGGTCTTCTTTATATAGAATCAGGTCATCAAAATACCAAGATTATTTGACTTTTTCTTTTCCAATTTATATTTCTTTCATTCCCTTATCTTTTCTGATTGCTCTGACTAGAATTTCAAAATTGTATTGAGTAGAAGTGGTGAGAGCAGACACCCTTGTGTTGTCTCTAATTTTAGAAGAAATGTTTTCAGTTTTTCTTCATTCAGTATGATGTTGATGTTGGTTTCGAGTTTGTCATATATATCCTTTATAATATTGAGGTTAAGTTCTCTCTATCTTTAGTTTATCCACTATATTTAATATTAGTGGATACCAGATTTACATTGATTTTCTTTCTTTTGGATATATATCAAGTACTGGGATTTAGGGGTCATATACAATTCTATTTTTATTTTAATTAATGTATTTTTTGATACTGGTGATCAAGTCTAGGTCTCATGCATGCCAGGCAAGTGGTATTGCTCTGAGTTACATCTCTAGCCCCATAGTTCTGTATGTAATTTTTTTGTGGAAACTCCATACTGTTTTCCATAATGTTTGAACCATTAAATTAACAATACCATATGGTTTACCTTAAAATATGTTATACGGTTAGATCTCATGTTGTTATTCTAACAAAACATTCAAGGAAATTTTTATGGTAATAGGTTAGTGTAGTAGTTTGGTTGTGATGATCATATCAAAAGTATGTGCATATTTCCAAATTTATTAAACTATTTTCATTATATATGTATAATTTCATATCAGTTATAACTCAACAAATCTAAAAAACAGATAAAAACATTTAGAAAGAAGTAATACAATATAGAACCAGAGCTGTGGAGAGTGGTGACAGAGAATGGGAGAACAGTGACTGAGATTGGGGGTCTATGATGACCTCATGTTTGTGGCATGCCTAGTGCCTGGGAAAGTCTCTGTGCAAGGGCACAAAATGCCTAGCTCCTATGATAAAGACCTGCCTGAAGAGGCTCTGTGCAGGTCTTTTCAGCTTCAACTTTGCTCTCAGTCATGTAGGTCCCAGATATAGATAAATTCTCATGCTAGAAAACCACCATGTTTCACAGCTCTGCTACTTTTGAACCTGCCCACTTAACAGTAACTTTAAACAATGGACCTCTGTGAGCACTACACAAAGCTCCTAACACTGCACATTGCAACTATAGAAAAACTACATAGATGTTTCTAGTTCTGTAACCTTCCTGAGTAAAGAATAATGCTTGCATAGTCTTTAACCTGATAATGAGACACATATAAATAAAGATGGCTGGCGTAACTCTTTAGATCTGTTTATGCATTAGAGAACAGCACTGTACCTGATCCTAGTTTTATCTTCACAATCTGTGTGTGATTCTTTATTTTTCTAATCCCCCATTGCCCTCACTGGAATGGTGAGTTTGGCCTTGTTTGACATGGCACAGATGCAGATTAAACTATTAGTGGCATTAACATGAACAATTGTCATTAAAGATGGGTAATATATTGCATACAAGTTAGCATTCCTTGAAAGGTATGCATTAGCTATTTTTTCTTTACATTTCAGTTTTTTTAAATATTGCTTAAATTTAGCAATATTAAAAACCAAGATCATTGATTATTTATTATCCTATCTGTGATCAATAAGAAATAGTTTTTAAACATGTATAAAATGTTGAATCTAGCATTTGAAATAATTGAAAACTTATTCCATAAATATTTTCTGTCTATCTTTTATAAATCAGAAATTTCTATATGTGAGAATTGAATCAGTCACAAACATAAACAAGAACTATATACTTAGTCGGGTGCAGTGATGCATGCCTTTAACTCCAGCACTTTTGAGAGTCTGACACAGGAGAATCGTGAGTTCAAAGCCAGCCTCAGCAACGGTGGGGCACCAAGCGACTCATTGAGACCCTGTCTACATAAAACATAAAATAGGGCTGGGGCTGTGGCTCAGTGGTCGAGTACCCCTGAGTTCAATCCCTGGTATCAAAAAAAAATGAATTATACCCTTATGGAGCTTATATTAAGTAGGGGAAACATGAAAAATAATCTGAAAACATATACATTGGAATAATGATAATTTTTACATCTGCCTTACCTTACATTCCTTAAATTAGTTTATGTTTACCTAAATAATGTGGTAAAGAAAAACAAATGGACTCATAAATTTATAAATGTAAGATATAAAGTGGCAGCATAAATATAACAAGTGCTAAAAGTACCATTGAATGATTCAACACACCCAAACACAAATTCTGCTGTTATGGTTTTCATATGAGGCATCTCTCAAAAGCTCATGTGTGAGACAATGCAAGTACATTTAGAGATAAAATATGAGGTTTATGAGTGCCTTAAACTAATCAGTGCATTGATTCCCATAGGGATCAACTGGTTGGTAACAGCAGGCAAGTAGGTTGTGGCTGGAATAGGTAGGTTATTGAGGGGCTTGCCTTTGGGGTACAGTGTTTGTCCTTGTTGAGTACAGTCTTCTCTCTGTTTCCTGGTGCCAAACCTTGAGTTGCTTTTTTTCTGCCACACTCTTCCACCATGAAGCTGGACATCTAAAGACTAATGCCTCTGAAACTGTGAACCCTCAAATAAACTTTTTCTCCTCTACATTGTCTTTTCAGGTATTTTTGTCACATCAGTGAAAAAGACGACTAAAGCAGATATTTGTACCAAGAAGTGGGGTTCTTACTGTGACCAGCTTGGTCATGTGGTTCAGCTTTTGAAGCATTTTGTAATTTGTAGAAGGAATTTTGAAAAGCTTAGAGTTGCAAGCTGGATGTTTTAAATTGTTGTAAGCAGACTTTAAATGGGTAACTCTTATAGAAGCTCAGGACATCAGAACACAGATATGACTGCAGACAGTAAATACAGTGCTCATGAGGTTTTGAAGGAAAAATAGGACTGTATTGGAAATTGGCTAGAGGTCTTCCTTATTATGTTCTGGCTGAAAATTTTCCTACATTTTGCCCATGTTCTGATACTTTTCTGTGAGTCTGAATTTAAAGATAATGGACTTCTTAATCTGGTGTTAGAAATTTCTAGGCAGCTTAGTATTCAGGCTGTGGCATAGGTATTGTTGATGGCTTTTAGCTAAGTTTATTGTAATAATCAGGAACAGAAAGCAAAGCAGAGAGATTTGAAAAACTTAGAGTTTGGTCATAAAACTGAGTAAAACTGGGGCTAAGGGATGTGTGGTTGTTAAAGACATTACAGGGCTGAGGTTGTGGCTCAGTGGTAGAACACTTGCCTAGCATGTCTGAGGCACATATAAATAAATGAATAAAATAAAGGTCTATCAACAACAAAAAAGAGCTATAAAAAAGACATTACATTCACTAAAGAAACACTAGAATTTTTGCCCAGAGACTATTGGAAATATGGATTGAAGGCATCTCAGGAATTGGTAAGACCACATCCATCTGAGTCTCAAGGGTATAAAAGTAAAAATTATTTGAGGAGATACTACTGGGGCAGCTTCCTTACATAGAGGGGCCTATGCAGTTGTTTCACTATGCTCAGACACCCAGGCTCTCAAAGACTTCTAATGCCATGGTCCCAGGAGGCTTGACTACTCCTTGAGATGGTGACAAGCCTTGGCATCAACTTCATAGTGCTGGTTTTGCAAGAATGCAAGATGCTAGAATTAGGAGGTCTAGGAGATTTCCACCAAGATTTTAAAGAAGGCTTAAGAGCCCAGGAAAAGTTCAGCAGTGTTGGATTTCCTGGTGGCAGCCCCTGAGAGGGCAATTCCTGGAGATATGAGAAGACAAATCTGCAGAAGAGAACTCTAGGATTAATCAGTGTCAGTACTGTGGAGTATCTGCCAAGGAAAGCCAAAAGAATCAAGCAGAGATAAGCCATGAGAAAGAGCATGGAGGCTGCAACCAACAATGCCATGGCAGGGTGAGCTACTCAAGTCCTTTGTAGAGAATATCATGATGGCATGTGCTGGAGATTCCAGATGCGGAGCTATAGGACTTTTTTGTCCAGCTAGATTTTGGTCATGCTGTGGTCCCATCCTTTATTTCTATGCTCCTGTTTTTTCTCTTGTGGAATGGAAATGTTTACAATGTGCATTTATATATTTTATATGTGTAAATTGATTTTGATTTTTGTAGGGGCTCACACTTAGTTTGCCTTGAGTCTCTGAGGAGACTTTGAATTTACCCATTTGGCAGTGATGAAAATGTTGACTATGCAGATGGTTGAAAATTCAACTTCTTTTTTTTTTGGTACTGGAGATTGAACTCAGGGGCACTTGACCACTGAGCCACATCCCCAGCCCTATTTTTGTGTTTTATGTAGATACAGGGTCTCACTGAGTTGCTTAGCACCTCACCATTGCTGAGGCTGGCTTTGAACTCGCAATTCTCCTGTCTCAGCCTCCCTAAGTGCTGGGATTACAGGTTTGAGCCACCACACTCGGCTCAGACTGTTGAAAATTGACTTGATGAATTTTGTGTTGTGATGGGCATGAGCTTTTGGTGGCATAGGGTAGAATATTTTGATTTAAATATGAGGTGTCCCCCAAAACTTCATGTGTTTAAAAATCCAAGGAAATTATTGCTATGAAAGCATTAACCTAGTCAGTGCATTAATATCTGACAAGGATAAATTAGGTGGTAACTCTAGGCAGGTAGGTTGTAGCTGAAGGAGTGAGCCTGTGGAGGGTGTGTCTCTGGGTGTATATTTTGTCTTTATTGATAGGAGCACTCTATCTCTCTCTCTCCTTCCTGGGGCCACATACTCAACAGTTTTCTTCTTTTTTTTTTTTTTTTTGGTACTAGGGATTGAACTCAGGGGCACTCGACCACTGAGCCACATTCTCAGCCCTGTTTTGTGTTTTATGTAGAGACAGGGTCTCACTGAGTTGCTTAGCGCCTCGCCCTTGCTGAGGCTGGCTTTGAACTCGCGATTCTCCTGTCTCAGCCTCCCAAAGTGCTGGGATTACAGGCTTGCGCCACCGTGCCCGGCTCAACAGTTTTCTTCTGGCACACACTTTTTTCATGATGTTATGCCTTACCCTAGTTAATGTAGTTGGCCATCTATGAATTGAAACCTTTGAATCCATGAGCCCCCAAATAAACATTTCTTCATCTTGTTATCATCAGTTCTATTGGTCACCGCAGCAAAAAAACTGACTAAAACATAAGCAAAGATTCAAAGGTTCCAAACAACAAAAAATTACTGAGAGTACTGTGGCATCAAGGACATGAAAGGCTTTTACAGAAGACCTCCAGCAAGAGTACAAGTAAACAAGGTTGTCATTTAAAACATTGATAGGTTCTCACATCAGTAGGTGAATACAATATGTTTTGTTCAACACATCTCCAACTTAATTTTGAAAGCCATTTTCTATGACTCAAAGAACAAGTTCATTTATGTGACACACTTCAAAAGCAGATTTTGACAGAATTATTTGAAGCTGGAGAAGACTCACTCCTCTTTTATAAGCTTTTTGAAAACAGCTCTTTCTAAAACCACCATTTCAAAAATTTGCCAAGAGAACATAGATATAGAACAGAGAAAAACTCCATGACAATGACATGAGTCATAATCTTTGTAAAATGTCACACTTCGAAGAAAATGCCTTATTGAAAATTTTAAGACAATGCTCATCATAGCTTTCATGTGGCTTTGTCTCCTACCTGTTCAGACCCTATCAGGCTCATGCTATTTTACATATATAATCAGCTTCACAAGTCAATCTATTAAATGTGGTCATCTTTGTGAAAGGAGAAAAGCAAAAACTAATACAAAAATCCTTAAACCTCTGCATAAGTGATAGTTGCATTAATATGGTATTGAAATCAATAAATTATTTACCATCAAAGAAACTCCATCCCTCCTTACTGTTACAGAATCAGTGTTGAAACAGATCATATATATTCAACATAGCTATGTAAGTATAGGCAATGATACAATCACAGTGCATGACATTTGATATTGCTGCAACATTCAAACACTGGCTTGAATTTTGAATATCTCATATTTTAGTTGAATTTTTTTAACAATTAGTTTTCAGTATTTTCCAAGTACACTCATAACATATTGGCTATTAAATCTTTTATAATCCTTCACTAGTGACTCCTCCTTTAATTAATTAATGTGACTTTTTTTTCAAATACAAAATCCACAGATCCATTCAAGGGAACTTCTATATACACAAAGGTTTTCTCATGCATCTATAATTATCCAGTGATAAACAACAAAATGACTTCCTAAAGTTGTAGTCAACAGACCAGAGCATTTTGGCTTCACTTGGTAACTTGCTAGAAATGCCAAATCTCAGACTCAGCTCCACAACCATTGAAATCTATATGTTAACAAGATCTCCAGGTGATGCATGAGTCCACTAAAATTTGAGAAGTACTCATCAAACACACTCTATCAGTGCTACTCATTGGACGGTGATAGCTTATAGACCTACTAGTATATGTCAAGATAAAAGCAGACATTAAGAACAACCATTTAGAAAGTTTAGGTCAACTTGATATTCAGGCAACATCCAAATTTGATTAATGGGCTTAAACTCTGTGTATCTTTACTTTTTAAATTTTATTTTTCTGCAAATTCATTTTTATTATATTTTACAAAAGTATATTTTTGTGGTAGTTTTTTTAAAAAGATACTTCACCAGAGATAGTTTAAATATTACACTACATAATTTAATCATCTAATAGTTTAGGCAAGTGAAAACTTCAATTGTATAGAAATAAGCTTATTTTCCTGAAACTAACATTAATTGCTGTTCAAATATATTATTCAAAATGTTTTCGTCAACATGAGTGAAACAGACTCTTCCAAAAACAGTCTTTAAAAGACTCTTACTGGAATGGTTTGTGAAAAATATAGATTTCAAAATCAAAGTAAGATTTTGATAAGGACTGCAGTTTTGTAAAAAACATTTAATAACTACAAAGTAAAATGGGAATTTTTTTTTGTTTTTGGAAAGACACCAATAACAAAGATGTTGTCAGCAAAATTATCTGCTTTGCATGAGTGAAGAGGAGATGAGGTAGTTCTAACATATGGGAGCTAAAAATTACTGTGAGTCATTTAGTAGTAGGCCATGAAAGCAAGCATTCACAGGTAATATGATGTGCATGAAACTGTGAAATCAATTGTTTTCAATTCATTAATGAACAAAAGAGAATCCATGCCATCAAGAAGCTTACAATTTGGCAAGAAGGAGAGACTTTCAAACAAATATAAATAAGAATTTTGTTACATTTCATTGAAAATGTAACAAATTCTAATTGTAATTGGGAAACTTACAGAATCACATGAAAGCCTACAATTGTATAAACAATTTAGATTGGGTTCATAAAAAAGGCCTCCTTCAGGGATTGATACTTGATCTTAGACCTAACGGAGAAACTTAAGTAAGCCACACAAAGGGGCAGAAAGGCTGTTATAGGAAAAGGATAAAAGGATAATATATTTCTGAAGACTCGGAGATAAGAAAGCAGTTGCATGAAGAAAGGAGCAGTGTCCCCAGAAAATGATAAGTAAGACAGTGTGGGAGGAGATGAGTCTAGGAGAGTTGTACTAAGATTATGCATATCATAGAGAGCCATGGTCTGTAACTATTTTGAACTTAATCCAAAGAAAACTGTGAAGACGTTGAATTAAACAAACAAGATAGTGAAATTATTAAAAATTATATTTTGGTGGCTAACTCCAAATGTTCTGAATAGAATGGACTGAAGCAGTCCTGATCATCTGGACATAGGTTTCATAGGTGTTTTAAAAGGTACAAGGATCATTTTAATCAATTCTGGGAAAGGACCCAAAGTGGATAATCTTGATTTTTTTAAAAATGGTAAAAGA
>CM053417.1:61857009-61956139 GCA_028644305.1 Xerus rutilus
CAAGCCTGTAATCCCAGCACTTAGGGAGGCTGAGACAGGAGAATCGCGAGTTCAAAGCCAGCCTCAGCAATGGCGAGGCGCTAAGCGACTCAGTGAGACCCTGTCTCTACATAAAACACAAAATAGGGCTGGGGATGTGGCTCAGTGGTTGAGTACCCCTGAGTTCAATCCCCAGTACCAAAAAAAAAAAAAAAAAATGGTAAAAGACAAATTTTCCTGTTTTTCTAAAAGTCCATATTTATTACTTGACCTTGTAAAAATAATTATTTTAATAGTGAATTCAATCAAGAAAGAGAGTGAAAGAGGAAATATACTCTTAAATAGTCTAATTCCAGTAACATTCATAAAACAAAATTTTAATTTTTGGAAGTTGGCTTCACAGACAACAAAATGTCCATCCACAGAAGAATTACTGAATAAGTGATGGTTCTTAGAAGAGTGGAATATTGGGCTTGTCTTCACAATGACATGAATGAAGGGGGCTTCCATGTGCTAACAAATAATGAGAGACCTTAGGTACTACCCTGAATCTACAATCTTTGAGAGCAGGAGTTGAGTAAGTATTGTTTATTGTTCTAGCTCAGCTGCTATAATAGTATCTTGTATAGAACAGGTATGTAATATTTACCTAATGGATGAAAGGCTCACAGATCAATAAAACATGATTAGCATAAAGCAAAAATTAATCTTATAGACATTATCATATCTACCTGACATATGTGTTTGTATATTTCATAATTAATGTGTTTTGTTACTTCTCAATTAAAATAATCATTAAAGAAATATAATCCTTAAAATTGTAAGCTCATCTGATTTAATATAGATTTATATGTAGAATTTATATCAAGTTAGATGAGTTAGATGGTAATTTGGTTATTCAGAACAGTAAATAACTTCAGTAAGAACCCCTTAATCTGCTTAGATAAGATATATTTTTAAAAATGTTAAAAGTAATATAGAGCAGAGTGGGATATGTTAGTGACTCAAGAGGCTGAGGCAGGAGGGTTAAGGCCAGCCTCAGCAACCTGACAAGACCCTAAGAAACTTAGAGAGACCCTTTCTCAAGATGATGATGATGATGATGATGATAAAAATTGGGGTATAGCTCAGTGGTAAAGCATCTTTGGATTCAATCCTGACTAGTAACCCTGACAAAAAAAAGTAAAAGAAAAGCAAGCACAGAAATGCAGAGAATAATAAGAAGGAAAGAGACCAAAATATATTTTTAAAAAGTACTTTTTAGTTATACATGGACACAGTGTTTATATTTTGTTTATTTATTTTTATGCATTGCTAAAGATTGAACCCAGTGCCTCACACATGCGAGGCAAGCGCTCTGCCACTGATCCACATCCTCAGCCTCCCAAAATATATTTTGCTGTGAGAACTCAGAAGAATTTAGAGCAATAAAGCTAATTTTTTCCTCTGATGGATTTTCCATTCCTGGTAAATTTGAGCTTCTAGAGATGAAAGTCCAGGATCTTATTATGTTAGAGTCTAATAGGAGAATTCAAAATATTTATACCCTGAAGGTAAAAGTTCCTGAGAAATAAACTCAGTTGGTAATATTCAAGGTTCCACAAAATTTTACTTGAATACTCAAGTAACCAGGTTGACATATGTTAGGGAAAGATGTCCTTGGAATGTTGTAACTACAATTTCCTCCACTTATGAATTTACATTCCAGTTTCAGGTCACCTCTGTAGAAGCAAACAAACAAACAAAAAACAACAACAAGCAATCTGCCTATGATTATAGTATAGAATAATACTGGACGAATAATATTTTTAGCCATATAGTAAAAGTAACATTAAATCCATTCTGAAGAGTAGGTATATTTTCCTAGACCTCAAATCCATATTAACTATTTTTCAAAGACAACAGATATCACCCATTCAAAAACAAAACCTAAGCAAAAGAAACAAGGTAACATAAGTTAGAACTAGTAAAACAAGTGACAGTAAAATTAGATTCAGAGACATTTCAAATATTTAAATTGTGAGACAAATTATAAAACAAATAGAATAACTTATGTTTAAAAAAATAAAATCCAGCGAGGAACACAATATAGAAGTGATCTATTTGAAAACATTTCAAATAGAACTGCTAGGAAAGAAAACATGGAGTAACAGAATTAAAATAAAAAGATCAATGGATTCTTTCAAATTAATTTTATTTAGCTGAAGAAATACTTGCTAAACTTGAAAATAGGCCAGAAGAAGTTTTTCAGATTGCAGTATAGAGAGCCAATAAGAAAAAAAGATGCATTCAATGACTATGAGAGATGGGGATAAAAATACTTTTTTGGTGAAATATACATATATATACACACTCACAGTATGACCTTTGTATGGGCCTTAACATAGAATTTAAACTTTATATGTATCGTAACATGTATCAGTATTTTGTCCTTTTTATGCCATTAACATATTTTACCACATAATCATCACTCTCTCTTTAAAGTATAATTATAAGTATTCCTCACAACCTAATCTTTCACTAAAGTTTTGTGACAAGTTATTTGTAAGTAATACCACTACAATTTCATTTTAAAACGAGCTTCACAAAATAGTTTTACCATTTTCAGAAATACTTGGCATAAAATCTGCAAAGATTATGTGGTGAATTAGGATATATGAATATATCGTCTTTTGTTTAGCCTTGATCAGCTGATGGAAAGGTGGTTATTTCCAAGTCATAACTATTAGAATATTACACCTGTGAACATTTATGTATATGTCTTTCTATGGACATGTGTTTGTAATTATTTGCGGTATATATCTTGTAATAGAATTATTGGGCCATATGGCTATTTCTTTGTTCAAATTTTGAGGAACTAGCAGAATGTTTTCTAAAGCATCTAAGATATTTTACATTGCTATCAGCAATATGTAAGGTTTCCAGTTATTCTCATATTCTTCAGCATTTTCTACTGCCTATTTTTTTTTTTTTTTTGGTACTGAGGATTGAACTCAGGGGCTCTCGACCACTGAGCCACATCCCCAGCCCTATTTTGTGTTTTATGTAGAGACAGGGTCTCACTGAGTTGCTTAGTGCCTCACCATTGCTGAGGCTGGCTTTGAACTCGTGATTCTCCTGTCTCAGCCTCCCTAAGTCCTGGGTTTACAGGCTTGCACCACCGCACCCGGCTTCTACTGCCTAATTTTTTATAGTAACAATTCTTGTGGACATGCTGTGATTTCTCATTGCAGATTTGATTTGAATACCCTAAAATGCTAATGATTTTTAGTGTATTTTCACATACTTGTTGGCCATGTTTTTTAAATAATATGCTCAGAATATGTTCTCATTTTTAAAATGGCTTAATTTATTGCTTGTATTTTTATTGTTGAGTTATAAAGGTCTTTTTTGTATTTTGGATATAAGTACTTTACCAATTATATGATTTATGAATATTCTCTGCCCTTTTGTGTGTCTTCTCTTTACTTTCTTTATAGTATATATTGAAGTGTTAAAGTTTTCAATTATGTTGAAAATCTAATTCATACATTTTGTATCATTTTTGCTATTTTTCAAACCTAAAAATATTGTCTTATACAAACTAATGAGGATTTTATCTAAAATTTCTTGTAAAAACTTCTACTTTTATTACATTATTATTAACTATGTTCACAATGCTGGACAATAGATCACTAAAACCTATTTGTTCTGTTTAATTGAAATTATGTACTCTTTGACCAAAATTTCTTCTTTCCCCTTCCCCATCACCATCCTCTGGTAACTACCATTCTACCTCCTGATTTATTTATTTATTTATCTATTTAATCATTCATTCATTCATTCATTCATTTGTGCATGCATATATACTAATCAGTCTTTTCTGATTTGAGTGGACTGGGTTGCAACTATAGGCATGTGCATCATTGATGGAGGATGTTGGCATTGGTGTTGTGCTCTGGAAGGGTGTGTCTTCCCTATGACCCTTTTCCTCTTTCTTTATCTGAGTTTTGGCCACAATGGTGTGAGCTGCTTTCCTCCACCCTGTCCTCCCGCCATAATATGCTGCCCCACCTTGTATCTAGAGCAATGGATTCTGCTGTCCATGGAATAAAACTTCTGTAACCATGAGCCCCAAATAAATTTTCTGTTCTCTGAATTTTGCCTGTCAGATATTTTGGTCAGAATAATGCAAAGTTGAATAAAACAGTTTTGGTACTAAGTTGAGGTGGAACATCATGTCAGAAGGGCATAGCAGAGAAAAGCTGTTCACTTCATGGCAGTGGGAAGCAAATAGAGGGGGGAAGTGGCCAAAGACAAAATATGGCCTTCAAAGACATACCCACAGTGACATTCTTCCTCCAACTAGACCCACCACCTACAGTTCTCACCACCTCCCATTTCTTTCATCAAACTATTAATACAGTGGTGGATTAATACACTCATAAGACTAGCACCATAGTGATCCAGTCATTTCCTAAGAGTTCCAGAGCCAACAATTACCCAATGATGGACCAAGTCTTGAACATATGAGCCTTTGGGAGAGAGTCCAGATCCAAACTGCAGTAACTGTCTTTGTGGAAAATACTTAAATATGTTCTCTTGCCCATTCACCTATGTGAAAACACAGCCACAAGGTACTATTTATGAGGCAGAAAGGAGTTTCTTATCTGATATTGAATCTACCAGTGCCTTGATCTTTTTAGCTAACTATTCATAGCATCTCTTGTTTGGAGAAATGTCAATTTAAAAAGTTTAATGTAATACATAATGATAAAATTGTAAAAATCAAAGAAAAAGAAAGAATGAGAAGAGTAATAAGATATAAGAATTGCATTATGTGCTCACTTAAGCAGCACATATACTAAAATTGTAAAGATACAGAGAAAATTATGGCCACCCCACAAGAATTACATGATGTGTGAAGTGTTCCATAGTTTTGATCCCAAAAGTTCCATAAGAAAACTTTTAGAACTGATAAATTCAGCAAACTAGCAGGGTACAAGATCAACATTCATAAATCAATAGCTTTCCTATTGTCCAATAATTAATCTAATGAGAAAAAAATCAGGAAAAACCTCTCATTCACAATAACAACAGTAAAATAAACTTAGCAATAAATCTAACCAACAAGGTACAAGGCCTTTATAAAGAAGACACTGAAGAAAGACATTGAAGACCTTAAAAGATAGAAAGACCTCACATGTTCTTGGATAGGGAGAATTAATTTTATCAAAAGAGCCATACTACCAAAAGTGTCAAACAGATTCAATACAATCTACATTAAAATACCAAGAACATTCTTCACAGAACTAGAAAAAGGAGTCCTAAAATGCATTCGGAGAAATACAAGACCTTGAATAGTCAAAGAATTCATGAGCAAGAAGAGTAATGCTGGACATATCACAATACCAAACCTCAAATTACACTACAATCCTATTGTAACACAAACAATATGGCATTGACATAAAAATAGACAAGAAAAGCAATGGAATAGAATAGAAGACAAAGAGACAAATCCACACAGATACAGTTATCTGATACTTGACAAATATGGCAGAAACAGATATTGAAGAAAAAAATAGCCTTTTAAACAAATGGTGTTTGGAAAACTGGTTATTCATATGCAGATGAATTAAAGTAGATTCCTATCTCTCACTGTGCACAAATGTGAACTCAAAGTGGATCAGACACCTAAGGATTAGACTAGAAACTTTGCAATTTTTAGAAGAAAGTATAGGTTCAACACTCCAATATATTGGTGCACGTATGTTGGAATTATGGCCCAACATCTTTAATAAAATCTATAAAACTCAGGAAAAAAAAACAATCAAGAACAGAGATGCCAAGACTTTTAAAAAGATTCTGCATGGCATAGAAAGTGACTAAGTGCATGAAAAGTGATACTATAGAATGGAAAAAAAAATGTTTGCCAGATACTTCTCTGATGAAATCCATATCCAGCATATATCAAGAACTTAAAAAGAACACAAATATAATTCCTACATAGACATTTTTCAAAAAAATAAATACAAATGACTAATAAATATATGAAAAACTGCAATATCTGTAGCAGCCAGGTAAATGTAAATCAAAACTACATAGAGATGCCATCCAACCCCAATTACAAAGTAACCATCAAGAAAACAAAAGCAATAAATGATGTTGAGGATGTGGGGGAAAAGGTAGAGTCATATATTGTTGGTGGAACTGTAAAGTAGTACAACCACTTCGAAAAGTTGTGTGGAGAGTCTTCAAATGAATAGGAATAAAACCACCTCATGACCCAGTTATGCCAGTCCTTGTTATTTATTCAACAGAATTAAAATCAGCATATTATGGTGATATAGCTACATAAGTGTTTATAGCAATACAACTCACGATACCCAAGTTATAGAACCAGTGTCAGTGCTCATCCATAAATAAATGGATTAACAAAATGTGGTATCTATACAAAATGTTATTTTGCTTCAAACATAAAAATAACAAAATAGTTGTACTTAGTGATAAATGGATGGTACTGGAGAAAAAATGGTAAGTGAAATAAGCCAGACTCAGAAAATCAAGGTTTATATTTTATCTCTCAAATGCAGAATCTAGAGGTAAGTAAGGAAAAATACAAGGTTTTAAGATTTCACAAGGATAGAGGTAATATCAGTGGAATAGAGGAGGAATAATAAAAAGGAGGAAGGAGGTATGGAAAGGGAAGGAAATGCAAAATAATACTGTGTACATGTATAATTTTTTCCAAGATGAATTCCACATTTATGAAGGAAGAACAATAGAGTTGAGTAAGGGGAATAGGAGGAGAGTGAAGTGAAGGACAAGGGAGGCACTTGGGACTGAAATGGAGAAAAATAAATTTCACACATGTATGATTATGTCAAAATAAAACCACTGTTATGTATAACTGAATTCATTAAATAAAACACAAAAAATGGATTGCATGAATTATATAGAAATAAAAACACTAATAACAGAATCCTTCCTAGCATGCATCCTGCAGCCAAAAAGAAAATGGGGTGAAATGTTTAAAGTACTGAAGGAAAATAATCTGCCAATCATAAAAATATATACTACCAAAAATATCCTTTAGATATTCAAGTGAGAGAGTTTCCCAGACACAAAAGCTGAGGAAATTAACACTAGACCTTTCTTGGGTAAAATGTTTAAAAGAACCCTTCAAGGTGAAATAAAAGATAATTAATGAGAACATGAAATCACCTTAAAATGTAAAATTCATAGGTGAAAATCTGGATCCACACAAAATTAAAAACTCTTAATTCCACTATCTGGTAGAATAATATATGTAATTCCTACTCCATTCATGTACGTTGATTTCTTTCTTTATTTTATTTGTTCTGATTAGTTAGATATGACAAAATAATGCTTTTTGATACATCATACATAAATAGAGTGTAACTTCTCATTCTTCTGGTTGTACATGATGCAGAATCACACTGATTGTGCAATCACATATGTACATAGGATAATAGTGTCTGCTACTTTCTACTATGCTTCTTAACTCATATCCCCTTCCCTCCCTTCACTCCTCTCTAACTGAAAGGGCCTCTATTCTTCTCTAGCCCCCACCCCCTTACTGTGAATTAGCATCCACATATCACAGAAAATATTTGGCTATTGTTTTTTTCAGGAATGGCTTATCTGTCTTAGGGATTGAACCCAGGGGCACTTAACCACCAAATTACATTACCAGTCATTTTTTATGGTTTCTTTTTCAGAAAAGGTCCCATTAAGTTGCTTAGGGCCTCACTAAATTGCTGATGCTGGCATTGAACATGTGATTCTTTTGCCTCAGCCTTCTGATCCACTGGGATTATAGGCATGCACCATCATGTATAGCTCCAACATATATTCTTGGCACCTATGTGAGTTTCTCTCTTTGTCTTCTTATTCTCTTCCATTGCTCTGTTCTTCATGTTTATTTTGATTCCGATAGCATGCTGTTTTTGTGACTATAGCCTAATTTGTATTTTGATACCTCCTGCATCTTTCCTTTAGCTCAACATTGTTTTGGATAAGTTGGGTCCCTTATCCTACAAATAATTTGTCATAAATAACATCTATGTTCCAATGTATTTTTGGCCTATTAGTCAAGAATCAGATGACTGTATCTAAGTGAATTTGTATCTATATTTTCTATTCTATTTTAATGTCTCCTTTTAGGCCATCACCAAGATTTTTTTTTTTGTTCCTCGAGCTCTATAATACAACTTGAGATGTGGTGATGTGAAGCCTCTAGCATTTTTATAGTGCTCAGAATTACTTTGATTATTCAAGGTCTTTCATTTTTACATATGAATTTTAGGGCTGAATTCTCAATTTTTGTAAAGAATGTCTTTCATATTTTGGTGGGGATTGCATTGAATGTTTAGATCATATTTGTAATATGGCCATTTCAAAATTATTAATTTTGCATATGTAGGACATAGGAGCTCTTTCTGTGTCTTGTGTCTTCTTCAATATTTTCCTCAGTTTTCAGTAATTTTAATGGTATAGATTTTACTCCTCTCTTTAGAATTATTTCTAGGTATTTTATTTTGCAATTTCTATTGTTAATGGAATAATTATTTTCTAATTTCTATGGATTAATTATTGGTTTATAGAAAAGATTATTTTTTTATTTTTATCTTGTATCCTTCTACTTTGCTGAATGTATTTATTAGCTCTAGATATTCTCTGGTGGAGTTTTTGGGTCTTCTAATTTTAAGATCATAACATTTGCAAACAGAGATATCTTGACTCTTCCTTTTCTCTCTTATATGTATCCCTTTAATTTTCTTATCTTGACTAATAACTCTGACTAGAATTTAAAATACTGTGTTGAACAGTAGTGGTGACAGTGGATATCCTTGCCTTTTTCTTGATTTTAGAGTAAATTTTCACCTGGGAACAGTGGCGCATGCCTGTAATCCCAGCACATTGGAAGGCCAAGACAGGAGAATTGCAAGTTCAAAGCCAGCCCAACAATGGCGAGGCAATAAGCAACTCAGTGAGATCCTGTCTCTATATAAAACACAAAATAAGGCTGAGGATGTGGCTCAGTGGTTGAGTGCCCCTGAGTTCAATTCCTGGTGCCAAAAAACAAACAAACAAAAAAACAATAGAGTAAATGCTCTCAGTTTTTCTCTATTCAGTATGATGTTGGCTTTTGGTATATCACGTATAGAATTTGATGTAAGTTGCTTTTATTTCCAGTTTCCTCAGTGATTTTATATGTGAATGGTGATACATTTTGGTAAAGGCTATTTCTGCATGTTTTGAAATGATAATGTGATTGCCCTTTCTATTTATGTGATGAATTATGATTACTGATTTGCATCCATTCCAAGGATAAAACCTATTTGATCATGTCATATAATCTTTTAATATGTTTTGCATGCAGATGTGTAATATTTTTAAAGAATTTTTGCACATATTTTGGGATAAAGTATTACCATTTTGTTTTTCTTTTCACAGAACCAACACTATGTTACACTAATTTTTGGTATCATTATAAATTTATATTTCATTCAATTTGGCTCTGATTTTAATCATTTTTTGCCTTCTTCTTGTTTTGGAATTAGTCTGTTTCTCATTTTCTAGGGTCTTGAGATATAAGGTTAAGTTGTTTACATTGGATATTTCTATTTTTTAATATAGTCCTTCAATTTAATAAATTTTCCTCTTAGATTCACTTTCAGGTTGTCGCAGATATATGTTTCTTTAAGATTAAGCCTCTCAAAATCTTTAATTCCATTTATATGTAGTGTAAAATCTATTATAGTTATTTGCATTCACCATACTGTAAAATAGCACACTTAAGCAACTTATTCCTATCCAAATGTATCTTATTAATCATTGATCAACCTTTTGCCATTTTTCTCCCTACTAATTTCCCTGGACTCTAGTAATCATAATTCTACAATCAAATTTTATGAGATCTACTTTCTTAGATTCTACATAATTAGTAAGGTTTATGTGCTAGAACAAAGAGACAGGGCTGAGCACAAACTTCATAAATCAAATCAGCCTTTATTTAGGAACAGGGCTACACCTATAGGAATGGACCCACATTCCTGATAGAAAATCAGCCACTGAACAAAGGAGGAGACTAGGCTTATATAGGACGTGCATGATGTAGTGAGCATGCCAATTTGGGCACTCAAGTATTTGAGTCTTTGTGTTTGGGGGTTCGTGGCCAGCACCTGGAAAGAAGTTGTCTTGAAAGAGATTAGTGTTTCCTAGAGACTATCACTTCTAGGTTGGATAACACATTGTCTCCTCGCCTAAGATCAGTTTCTGGAAAGGACTTATCTTGGGAGAGAAGACAGTCATCATTGCATGTCTTTCCTTTCTATTTCTTTCTTCCAGGCTTCACTATTTTTTTTTTAAATTTTTCATAGCCAATAGTATGGCATATGTTTTTCTGAGCCTGTATTTTGTCACTTAAATCTTGGGCAGAAGATTCAAGATGGTAGCCTAGAGAGATGATGCATTCCTACACTCTCCATGACCTAGGATTAAAGAAGTGGACATAATGTTTCTCTGCAAGTTATTAGAGGACTCCTGACAGCTGCTCCCACACAGGAATTCTGGCCATGTGCCCATGCGGGTCTCCAGGCCTCAGCTTTGCATAGGAACCTGGCCACTCACTGCCACAGAACCTGCTCCCCCACAGGATCCACAGAATTAGTACCCACACACTGTGCAGGACCTCTGGTCGTCTGCCCAAGCAGGACCCCTTGCGATGCTCCCATGCAGGACTTCCACCTCATGTGCAGGATGCCTGGCTACTACTCCTGTGTAAACCCTCATTTACCAGTGTGGAGCTCCCCTGTTCAACTCCATCTTGCAACATTACAACTACATGATCATAGTCCACTTCACATAGTAGATTGTACTTGTGACAGGGTCTGGAGACAGCGTCCTGCCACAATACTGCATGCCACAGAGCTGCATCTCCAAACACATCACCCAATGCCACCTCCTGGTCCACCCCAACACTCCATCTCTGAAAGCAGATGCCTCCATCTTGGGGCACATTTAACACCATCTTGGATTATCTTTGCTACTGCCATTGTCATCTTTAGTTGGGCAATCCCAGCTTGGGACACTGGCTAGGGCCCAGAAGCAATATCAAGTGCTAGAAGGGAAGACAAATGAACAACAAGGGAAGAAAGTGCACCCCAAAAACCAAGATACTACATTATTAAAATCCATGGTCAGCATAGAAGAAGAAATATCAGAGAAGGAGTTCAAGATATACATAATTAAAATGTTCTGTGAATTAATGGATGATACAAGAGAGTAAACATAGGTAGCAAAAGATCATTTTGATAAAGAGCTACATAGGCAAATACATAAAGCAAAAGATTACTTCAATAAGGAGATAGATATTATGAAAAAGAAATAGAAATGTGCAGGGGTCATCGCAGTCTGTCCTGAGCCAGCGGGTCAAAGGGGCACCCCCGCACTCACCTCACCGCTGTTCAGCCAATCAGAGACAATGCACATAGATAACAGCTGTCCATGTGGCAAGGCATGTAAGCCCCCTGAATTCTGGTCACGAGCTGCACATTCGCAGAACCAACAGTTATTGTAAACCAATCATATATTTCCTCCTTTCTTTGTGCTTTTCCCATTTACATAATGGCTAGTCATTAGGGCATAGCATAGAGCTAGCCCCCCACAGAAATGCTTCAAATGAAAGAAACAATAAAATAAATTAAAAATTCAATAGAAAGCATCACCAATAGATTAGATCACTTGGAAGAGAAAACCTCAGACAATGAAGACTAAAAATTTAATCTTGAAAATTGAGTTTACCACACAGTTAAAATGGTAAAAAACCATGAGCAGAACATCTAAGAATTATGGGATAACATGAAAAGACCAAACTTTAGAATTATTGGGATAGAGGAGGGCATAGAGTTTCAAACTAAAGGAAAGAACAATCTATTCAGTGAAATAATATCAGAAAAATTTTCAAACATGAAGAATGAATTGGAAAATCAAATACAAGAGGCTTAGAGGACACCAAATGTACAAAATCACAACAGATCTACACCAATGCACATTATAATAAAAATACTTAGTATACAGAATAAGGGGAGAATCTTAACAGCCACAAGAGAAAGTAATCAGATTATATATAAGGAGAAACCAATTAGGATCTCTGCAGACATCTCAACCCAGACTCTTACAGCTAGAAGAGTATTAAATATCATATAACAAGCTCTGAAACACAATAGATACAGACTATATATCCAGCAAAATTAAGTTTTAGATTTGATGTTGAATTAAAAAACTTCCAAGATAAACAAAAGTTAAAAGAATTTACAGCAAAAAAGCCTGCACTAGAGAACATTCTTAGTAAAATATTCTATGAGGAGAAAAGAAAAACAACAAAGAAAATCAGCAAAGGGAGGAACTACACTAAAGGAAAAGTCAATCAAAGGAGAAACCTAGTCAAGTTGAAAAACAAAAATAAACCAAAATATCTTGGAATGCAAACCGTGTCTCAATAATAAACCTGAATGAGAATGGCCTAAACTCATCAGTTAAAAGACATAGACAGGAAGATTGGATTTAAAATTAAAAAAACACCCAAAAATATGCTGCCCCCAAGAGACTCATCTCATAGGAAAAAACATCCACAGACTGAAGGTGAAAGGATGGGAAAATATGTATCACTCACATGGACTGCATAAACAAGCAGGGGTTTCCATCCTCACATCAGATAAAGTGACCTTCAAACTAAAGTTAGTTAGAAGGGATAAAGAAGGTCACCTCATACTACTTAAGGGAATCATACATCAGCAAGACATAATAATCTTAAATATCTATGCCCCAAACAATGGGGCATCTATGTATTTCAAACAAACCTTTCTCAACTTCAAGAAATAAACCACAACACAATAATACTGGGTGACTTTAACACAACTTCTCACCACTGGATAGATTTCCAAACAAAAACTAAACAAAGAAACTACAGAACTCAAAAAAACAATTAATAATTTAGACTTAACAGACGTATATAGAATATTCCATTCTTCAACAAGTAAATGCACTTTTTTTCTCAGCAGCACATGGATCCTTCTCCAAAACAGATCATATGCTATGCCACAAAGCTAGTCTTAGCAAATACAAAAAATACAGTCACTACCCTGCATTCTGTCTGATCCTAATGGAATGAAATTAGAAATCAATGAAAGATTAAAAAATAGAAACTACTCCAACACCTGGAGTCACAATAATATGCTATTGAATGATGTATGGATAACAGAAGACATCAGGCAGAATATTAAAAAATTCTTAGAGGTAAATGAGAACTCTTATACAACATATCAAAATCTCCAGGACACCATAAGGCAGTGCTAAGAGGAAAGTTTATTTCATTAAGCTCATTCATTAAAAGAAGAAAAAGTCAACAAATAAACAACCTGGCATTATATCTCAAAGCTCTAGAAAAAGAGGAACAAACCAACACCAAAAGAAGTAGAATACATGAAATATTTAAAATCAGGGCTGAAATCAATTAAATTGAGACAAAAGAAACACTTCAAAAATTGACAAAACAAAAAGCTGACTCTTGAAAAAATAAATAAAATTGACAAACCATTAGCCATTTTAACGAAAAGAAGGAAAGAGGAAACCCAAATTACTAAAATTCATGATGAAAAAGGAAATAACAACAGACACTAATAGAATACAGAGCATAATTAGAAACACTTTGGAAAACTTATACTCTAGTAAAATAGAAAACCTTAAAGACACTGACAAATTTCTAGAGCTATATTACCTACCCAAACTGAATCAGGAGGACATTCATGATTTAAATAGATCAATTTTAAGCGAGGAAATAGAAGATGCCACCAAAGCCTACCAACCAAATAAAGCCCAGGACCAGGCAGATTCTCAGCTGAGTTCTATAAGATCTACAAAGAAGAACTAACTCCAATACTCCTCAAATTATTCCATGAAATAGAAAGTGAGGGAACCCTTCCAAACTCATTCTATGAGGCAAATATCACCCTGAAACCAAAACCAGACAGAGACACATTGAAGAAGGAAAATTTCAGACCAATATCCCTGATGAATATAGATGCAAAAATTTGCAATAAAATTTTGGCAAATCAGACACACAAAAAACATATTTAAAAAAAATGCACCATGGTCAAGTGGGGTTCATTCCAGGGATGCAAGGATGGTTCAACATACAGAAATTAAGCAACATACTCCATCACATCAATATACTTAAAGATAAGAATTATATTATTTAATCAATTGATGCATAGAAAGCACTTGACAAAATACAGAACCCTTTCATGTTCAAAACACTAGAAAAACTATGGATAGTAGGAACCTTTATCAATATTGTAAAAGCAATCTATGCTAAACCCAAGACCAACATAATCCTAAATGGAGAAAAATTGGAAGCATTCCCTCTAAAAATGGAAACAAGACAGGGATGCTCTCTTACACCACTTCTATTCAACATAGTCCTTGAAATTCTAGTCAGAGCAATTAGATTAAAGAAATTAATGGGATATTGATAGAGTAAGAAAAACTTGTACTATCATTATTTGACAACAACATGATACTATACTTTGAGGATCCAAAAAATCCAACCAGAAAACTTCTAGAATCAGTAAATAAATTCAGAAAAGTAGCAGGATATAAAATCAACACACATAAATCGACTGCATTTCTGTACATCATTGATGAATCATCTGAAAGAAAAATCAGGAAAACTACCCCATTCACAATAGCATCAAAAAGTAAAATAAAATACTTGGGAATCAATCTAACAAGAGAGGTGAAAGACCTCTACAATGAAAACTACAAGACACTAAAGAAAGAAATTGAAGAAGACCTTAGAAATGGAAAGACCTTACATGATCTTGGATAGGCAGAATCAATATTGTCAAAATGACCATACTACACAAAGTGCTATACAGATTCAATGTGAACCCAATTAAAATCCCAACACCATTCCTTATAGAAATAGAAAAACAATCACGAAATTCATTTGGAAAAGTAAAAGAGCCAGAATAGCCAAAGAAACCCTTAGTAAGAAGAGTGAAACAGGAGGTATCACAATACCAGACCTTAAACTATACTACAAAGCAATAGTAACAAAAAAATCACATGGTATTGTCACCAAACTAGACATGTAGACCAATGGTATAGAATAAAAGACAGCCAGGCGTGGTGGCGCAAGCCTGTAATCCCAGCACTTAGGCAGGCTGAGACAGGAGAATCGCGAGTTCAAAGCCGGCCTCAGCAATGGCGAGGCCCTAAGCAACTCAATGAGACCCTGTCTCTACATAAAACACAAAATAGGGCTGGGGATGTGGCTCAGTGGTCAAGTGCCCCTGAGTTCAATCTCCAGTACCAAAAAAAAAAAAAGAATAAAAGTCACAGAGACAAACCCACATAACAACAGTTATCTCATACTAGACAAAGCTGCCAAAAACATACATTGGAGAAAAGATAGCCTGTTCAACAAATTGTCCTGGGAAAACTGCAAATCCATATGTAGCAAAATAAAACTAAACCCCTATCTCTCATACACAAAACTCAACTCAAAATGAATCAAGGACCTGGGGATTAGATCAGAGATCGTATGCCTTATTGAGGATAAACTAGGCCCAAATTTTCATCATGTTGGATTAGGCTCCAATTTCCTTAACAAGACTCCTAAAGCACAAGAAATAAAATTTAAAAATCAATAAATGGGATGCATTCAGAGTAAAAAGCTTCTTCTCAGCAAAAGAAACAATCAATGAGGTGAAGAGAGAGCCTACACTTTGGGAGTATGTTTTTGTCACACATATGTCCAATATAGCACTCATCTCCAGGATATATAAAGAACTCAAAAAACTTAACACTAAAAAACAAACACAAGACCCAATCAATAAATGGGCTAAGGAGCTGAACAGACAGTTCTCAGAAGAAGAAATGCAATCAATCATCAAATATATGAAAAATGTTCAACATCTCTAGTTATTAGAGAAGTGCAAATCAAAGCTACTCTAAGATTGCATCTCACTCCAGTCAGAATGGCAGTTATCATGAATACAAGCAACAATAAGTGTTGGTAAGGATGTGGGGAAAACTGCACACTGAAACATTGCTGGTGGGACTGCAAATTATTGCAAATGCCCTAGAAAGCAGTATGGAGATTTCTTAGAAAACTTGGAATAGAAGCACCATTTAACCCAGATATCCCTTTCCTCAGTGTAAACCCTAAAGACTTAAAAACAGCATACTACAGTAACACAGCCACTTCAATGTTTATAGCAGTACAATTCATAATTGCTAAACTGTGGAAGTAATCTAGATGCCCTTCAATAGATGAATGGATAAAGAAATTGTGATATATATATATATATATATATATATATATATATATATATATATAATATATATATATAATATATATAATGTAATATTAGCCATCATTAAAAGAGAATAAAATCATGCCATTTGCAGATCAATGGATGTAGTTGGAGAATACCATGCTAAGTGAAGTAGGTCAATCCCAAAGAACCAAAGGCCAAATGTTTCTCTGATTATGGATGCTGATCAATAATGAGGGTAGAGCTGGGAAGCATGGGAGAAATGGAGAAACTTTGGATAGGGCAAAGCAGAGGAAGGTGAAGGTAGGGGACATCTGGATAGGAAAGATGGTGGAATGAGATGGATATCACTACCCTAGGTACATGTATGAAGACATAAATGATGTGACTACCTTGTTTACAACCAGAGAAATGAAAATTTGTGCTCCATATGTGTACTGTTACTTGAGATGCATTCTGCTGTTTTAAAAAATAAAAATAAATTGTAAAAAAAGAGAAGAATCTCTAGTTTCATCGATATCAATGGGAATAACAATATATCATTATTTTTATGGCTAAGTGATATTCCATTGTATATATGTACCACATATTCTTTTTCCATTTATGTATCAGATGATGAACATTTAATTTGTTTCTATTTCTTGTTTATGGGGAATAGTGTTGCAATGGACATGGGAGTTCAGAAGTCTATTTGTCATATAGATTTCTATTAATTTGGACATCTAAAAATTTTTGGGTTGTGGCACTATGTGGTAGTTCTTGTTTAACTTTGTAGGGTACCTTCCTACTGATTTGTATATTGGCTATGCTAGTATAATTTTTTATCAACATTCACCACTTGATTTCATTGTAGCCATTCATAGAAGGATCAGGTATCATCTCATTTTGGTTTTAAACTGCATTTCCTTGATGATCAGTGATCTTGAGAGATTTGTATTTATCTATTGGAAATTTTCATGTCTTCTGTCAAAATTATACGTGTGTGTGTGTGTGTGTGTGTGTGTGTGTGTGTGTGTATTCTCCAATGTATATTTGGCCTATTTAAAAATTTAATTTTGTTTAGTTTTTAAAAAATTTGCCATTTAGTTTTAGAGTTCTTGATATATTCTGGATATCAAACCCTTGCCATTTGTTTAGTTGTCAATATCTTCTTCCTCTATGTAAGTTGTCTCTTCATTGTTTTCTTAGCTGTTCAGAACCATTTTAGTTTGATGGGAATTACTTTCCCTATTTTTGTTTTTTTGGACATTTGAGTTCCGGTGCAAAAATCTGTGCTCAACAATTTTTTACATACTTTTCCCTGAGTTTACTTCTAGAATTTTTTAAAGATTTTTTTAGTTGTAGATGGACACAATATCTTTATTTTATTTATTTATTTTTATGTGGTGCTGAGGATCGAACCCAGTGCTTCACGCATGTGAGGCAAGCACTCTACGATTGAGCCCCAGCCCCAGCCCTACTTCTAGAATTTTTGTAGATACCAGTCTTATATTTACGTGTTTAATCCATTTTATTTGATTTTTTAATTTACATGTTCACTTCTAGAACATTTATACTGTTCTATTTGTCTATGCATATGTTTCTATGACAATACCATGTGGTTTTAATGGCTTCAGCTTGAGTGAATATTTGAAATCAGGTAGTTTATTCCTACTTGGTTTGTTCCTTTTCCTTGAAATATTTTTTCTTACTCATTTTTTTGTGGTTCTATATGGATTCCAATATTGAGTTTACTAATGCTTATGTTTGTATTAATTTACATTAATATTTTATATTGTTATATTTTAGTATATGATATTATTTTTATATTTATTTATATTAAAATATTAATCCTTACAATTTATTAGCATAGGTGTCTTTCTATTTTTTTCTTGTTCACTTTTAAAAATTTCTGTCATCAACCTTTTTTTTTTAAATATTTATTTTTTAGTTGTAGGTGGACACAATAGCTTTATTTTATTTTTATGTGGCACTGAGGATTGAACTCAGTGCCTCCTGCATGCTAGGCGAGCACGCTACCACTGCACCATAACCCCAGCCCCTGTCATCAACCTTTGATAAATTTAATTGGAATTACTTAATTGGAATCACAACTTCGATTAAATTTATTCATAAGAGTCTATTTTGTAGCTATTCTCAAAAGGACTCCTGTCTTTTTAGATAATTGGCTGTTCGAATATAAAAATTACACTAATTTTTGCATGTTGAGTTTATATCCTGCAACTTCGCTAAATTCATCCATTAGGACTATCAAATTTGGTGGAGTTTGCATGTCATTTGCAACTTGACTTCCTTCTTCTCAATTTACATGTCCTTTATTTATTCATTTTGCCTGATTTATAAAGCCAGGACATCCAGAACTTTCCTGAATAAATGGTTGAAAGTGAGAATTCTGATCTTGTTCAAGATCTTAGAGTGGAAGCTTTCAGTTTTTCCATATTCAATATGTTAGATGTTAGTTTATCCTAAATACCTTTATTATATTAAGATATGTGATTTCTATATCGAGTTTGGTCAGAGTTTTTACCATTATGGTATGTTGAAAAGTATCATATGAATTATGTATCTATTGAAATGATCATATAATTTTTGTACTTCATTTATTTGAATTGGCTTTGCACATGTATTGATTTGCATATGTTGACCATACCTATCATGTCTGGGAAGAATCCCACTTGATTGTTCTAAATATTTTATAATATGCTGCTGGATTTGGTTTATTAAAGTTTTTTAAGTAATTTTGCTTTTTATGTTCTTCAAAGTCTGTTAATTTTGTTATTGTCATTATTGTCTTGTCCGTGTCTAGTTTTGGTATCAGGGCAATTCTACCTTCCTAGAATTGATTTGGAGGGATTCTCTCCTCTTCAAGTATTTTTTTTAATCACTACAGAAAAATTGATAAATTGATTTTAGTTCCTTAAATGTTTGTATAACTAGTGTAGCCATATGGTCATGGGCTATCTTATTATAAGAGGATTATTAGTGATTCAACTCCATTGCTTGTGATTGATTTTTCAGTTTTCTATTTTTTTTCATGATTTAATCTTGATAAAATTTGTGAGTCCAGGAAATTGCCAATTTCTTCTGATCACCAAATTGCTTGGGGTATGGTTTTTCATTATATCACTAATAATCTTTATAATTTTCATGTTGTCAGTTGTAACATTTCCCTGTTTATGTCCAATTTTGTTTATTTAAATCTTCTCCACTCCCTAGTGTAACTAAAGACTTGTCATTTTAGTTTATATTTTAAAGAAACAGCACTTTACTGCATTTATCTTTTGTATATATTTTTCTATCTCAGTTTTTCTCTGATTTTTATTATTTTATCATTTTTATTAACTTTGGATTTGGTTTGTTCTTGTTTTTAACATTCTTACAATAGCAGTGATAATATGTTTATTTGAGATCTTTTTGCTTATTTTTATGTTTTTATTGTTGCAGTACTGGGGACCAAACCTAGGACCTGGTGCGTGATAGACAAGTACTCTACCACTGAGCTACACTCCCAGGACCCTCTGCATTTTGCTGTTGAGATCAATTACTAAAAATTTTTTCTTAGTTCTGCTTTTAATGTTTACCATGAGACTTGGTATGTTTTGACTAAATTTTTATTTTTTATACCTTTAAATATTCCTTCTCAGTTTCTTCCTTAATCCATTGATTGTTCAAGGTTAAGTTGTTTAATTTCTATGTATTTCTACACTCTTCTAAGTTTTTCTTGTTATTGATATCTAGTTTTGTGGCACTGTGGTTTATAAAAGATGTTTGGTATTAGTTCTTTGTAAGTTTTTGAGACTTATCTTGTGATCCACCATATGATTTTTCCTGAAGAATGTTTTACGAGTGTAAGGAGTTTCTAGGGGTGATTTATACACCAGCTCCCGAGAAAAGGAAACCTATCTCATTGGTTACCTCCCACTTCCGTGCTCGTGGACAAGGCATGACTGCTTATATTTGGTATAGGGTGCTCACTTGCATGAACAGGCCATGACAGATGGACCTTTAAGCTGATTGGTCGAAAGGGACTATATATTCCTCCCCATTTCCGCAATAAAGGAGTTCCTGCACTGACTGGTCTCCCTGATGCGTCTCATTGTCCTCTGGCGAGAGGGCTGGGTGCAGGCGGTCAGTTGGCTCCTGCCTTTCCTGGTTCGATCTGGCTGGGGTAAGGCCCTCTCCTTCCCCTGCAGGCTTGGGGGGGAATACAGAGCTAAAAACCCCAGCATACGAGGTGATGTGAAAAATGACAATTTTGTATAAATATATTAGCTCTTTTTGGTGTAGGGTGTCCTGTAACTCTGTTTCTTTGCTGAATCTCTGTTTGTATTATCTATTTGGTACTGAAATTTGAGTATTCACAGTCCCACTATTTCCGTATTGGAACCTATATCTTCCGTGAGGTCTACTAATTATTTTTACATATTTGTGTTCTCCAGTATTGAGGCCATATATATTTAGAATCATCGCACGTTCCTCCTATAATTAACTTCTTTATCATCATATAATAATTGTGATTGTGTTGTTTTTTACTAATTTATATTTAACATGTGTTTTATCTTATATGTGTTATACCTATTTAGGTTTGGATTCCATTCGCATGGAATAACTTAATTCCATCTCTTCACATTCAGTCTCTGTGTATCCTTAGAGTTGAAGGGAATTTCTTTTAAGAAGCACATAACTTGCTCTTATTTTTTTTTATCCAACTACTTTATATCCTTTAATGAAATTATTTAACCCATTTACATTAATTATCAATAGGTAAGATTTCACTACATCTATTTTGTAACTTGTTTTCTAATATTAGTGAACTTTTTTCTTTCTCATTGTCTTATCTTCCTTTGTAATTGAAGTGATTTATTATATTAGTGTAATTTGATTCTTTGCTTATTTCTCATTGATGCATAAAATATTTTTGATTTGCAGTTATCATGATGTTTCCTAAGTTATTTTTCAATTATAACAAGGTGTTATGAAATGTTAATAAGTTGATATGAATATAGAAATATGTAAGTATATGGAAACATTTACTTTATAAGATTCAAAACATATTTTAAAAGGGCTTTAAATAAATTGAATGGAAGGTAAATTTTACTGGTGTTAGTTAATTTGATGACTTTCCTTTTAGTGATGTTTTCATGATTTTCTATCTATATTAATTATCAATTTGCTTATATTAAATATATTTAACTTTCATATGACTCATATTCAAATAAATTGGTTTATAAATGGGAATTAATCCCATATCTATTGAAATATACTGAATTACACATCAACATTGCATGCATATTTAGAACAGGTGAAAAAGTATAATGGGGTATATGGTTTAAGATAATGGTAGACAGGGTGGGTACTGAAAGCTTTATGTGGTTAGATCTATTTATGGATAAATAATACGGATCTATAAAATGCCATTATCAGATAAATAACATGGTTACAGTTTAGAAAATAAATATTGGATACACACAAGATTTATATATTTATTCAGTTACAATTTTTTCCACTCTGGCTTCTTAAACACAAAAGGGAATTTCACCATCCCCTTTTTATCATGTATGTATTTCTTATGATGAAATAAACAGTTAAAGACATAAAACACTTTTTTAAAGCTGAGAAGAACTTAGGAATGACAAAGATGTAAATTGTACAGAAGTTAATTAATGGTGCTTAATACATATTTGTGAATACAGAGATTGTTTTAATAAAGACCGTTTGTGATACTGATGCCTTCTTAGAAAGTCTCAGGTACATTAAATAGTGGATCACTGTTTATCGTTATAAAATATAGAAGACACACACTGATGAGGCATTTGTCTTATGTAGCATCAGCTTCTGGAAGCTATATTGAATCCTGGTTCAATAGAAGTAAGGTGATCCCTGTTGAGATTAACTTATTCTGCAGACACATAGGGGAAACCAAGCCACATAGTGAAATTAGGGTTGACACTTTATAATATAATCATCTGTCAATTTTGTTTTATTCTTGCAAGACAAAGCTGATTTAAGGTGCAAGAAGTATAAGTTGCTCCAGGTAGTTCTCATTTATCAAATACACCTCATAAATCAATTCTGGATTTTGTTTTTAGAACAAAGTCACAAGAAACATTCTTTCTGAGAGACACAAGTAACTTGTTTGAGATAACTATGACAAATGTTCCTAGGAAAAGTTGAAAAAATAGCATCTAAAAACTTCCCTGTTTTCTATAAACTCCAAAAAAAATCTGAAATGAAACAACTTGTACCACAGAAGCTAAATGTATGATAGCTCCACATTTTCCACTAGGCTGTACAACACCTAATATAATGCATAAATTCAGGGTGGATATGACCTGTTCATAAAACCAATAACTTTTGAAATTATAAAATACCTGAAAAAATATAATAATTGCTTAATATAACCATTTCACACATTTTCTTCAGATAAAAATATTCTGTAACAGAAAAGGGAAAAATATAAGGTTATTTTGTTCCTAAAATAGCTTCAAATATAATATACAAGTTTTCAATGTTTAGATTACTTGTCTTTTGATTACAAAGTCTTTCCACTTTGGGTCTGGAATAGTTCTTCAGTTAGTCAGCAGATACTACTGTATGCATTGGTATGTAGTTGTTTATATAGTATAATGAGAGGCACCAGCCAGAACTCTGGACCCAAAATGTTCTCCATCTAGCATTTATCCTGATGTTGTTTCACTACTAAGAGATAATTCTGGTGGGAGTTGTAGCCTTTCTAATTTTCATTTATAAAATGCACATTCACTGTGTATCACGCCATATAACCAGGGTCAGTGGAGGGTGTTAAATTGTTACAGTAAAGTAACATTTACTTTTTATTATCATCACTCTCCTCTACACAAATAGTCAAAGGCCATGATAAAAATATGAATAAATTAATGTACTGTTGGAAGTAACATAGATTTGTGTAGCCATTATGGAAAATAGTATAAAACAACTTAAAGAAATTTAAAAAAATAAAACCTCTATAAGCTTGTCTTACATTTATCTATCATAAATATAAGAAATGAAATTAAATTGTTACTTTATAAAGTATCTGAAGTCTCATGATTATTAGAGCATTATTCACAATAGCTAATATATAGAAATAACCTAAGTGAATGCTAATGGATTAATTGATACAAAAACATCACACACACACATGTGCATATGATGGAATATTATTCAATATCAAAAAAAGAATACTCTGCCATTTGTCATGACATCAATGGACCTGAAGGACATCATATTAATCAAAATATACCAGGCACAAACAGTTTTATGTAAATTTCTAAAAAAAAATGTAGTATACAAAAATAGAAACTAAAACAATGGCTACCAGAGACAGAAGTGTTAAGAAGTGGGGAAATGTAGGTCAAAGGATACAAGGCAGAAGATTTGTAAGAAAAACAATGTAGAGATCTAATTCACAAAATAAGAACTAAGATCAATAAAGTTTTATTATATTAAGGTTTTGGTTAATATGTAGATTTCAGATTGTTTTGCCAAAAATATTATCTATATGATATTATAGATATAAAAATTTGTTTTACTATGGAAATCACTTCAATATTTATGTATTCCATAACCTCAGTTTATACACCTCAATTATATACACAAAAATTATTATTAAAGTATTTTAGGTGAAGAATGTGGAAAAGCTTTTCTTTTACTCAAGTTCTCTAAATCCTTACTCTTGAGAGAGGGACTCATATCCTAGATTATGTGGATGACTGAACACAGAACACCTGATACTGGACAGATAACATTAAGAGCACTCTGTAAGTCACATATACTTAGAGCCCAAGGGGACAATATATATGTCATGCAGTGCTACATGGGAATTATTCTCTGTAACAAAGGAAAAACTATTATCTGTGGGAGGTACACATTGTAGTATCAAGAGGGTGAGGTAATACCTGACTCCTGAATGAGGGTATGATTGACTTGCCTAAATAATTCCCCAATCTGTTAGAGAAGTAAAGCCTAAACTTAACTTCTGAGAGTTAATCAAGAACTATGCCTTCTCCATAATAATGAGAATTGTTTGGGTAAAGGATCTCTTGGTAGGATCACAATGAGGAAGGAAATTTGGAACTTCAATTTAGGTCATTTGTGACTCTCCCAGTTTATCGCAAATGTCAAAGCAAACATAATCCTGAACTTTAATTTTTGGCTTTATAATGCTGGTTTTGATCATGTGGATATTTTCAGTTTGGATGCATCAATGATTTTTTGGTACTTTTAAAACAAACAAACAAACAAACAAACAAATATCAGGGGAGTGATGTCAGCCAAACAAGAGTAGGAAATACTAGTTCTAATTCCTTCACTAAGGATAAATACCTATACATAAATGAAAATTGTCTTGGTAGGGCTCAAGGGCCTAATTAGGAACCTTCAACAAAACAACTAATTTTTTTTAAAAAAAGGAACAGCACAAAAATTGCTGGGAAGATTGGCATACCTAATAATTATGAAGAATGCAGTGAAATAAAAAGAATGTAATGAACAAAGGAGAAGAGCAGTGACTATCAATGTTAGTCACAAGGCAGGTGGCACCTTTGGCTCTCTGCTTTTCAGAGAAAAAATGACATGTTTTGTCACTGAAGTAGACAATAGTTATCACCACCAAGGATTCCAAGATGAGAAGCCACTGTGCTCACTGCTGGGAAAGTGTGACTATTGTGCTGTCCTTGGACTGAAACACCCTATCCCAAACAAAATATGATCCAGACCTCAGAGACACTTTTGCTCTGTATGTTTTCATATCCCAAACCCTTATCTATGCTTTTGGATATAAGAATTATTGCTACACCGAGATCTCTCATACCCCAGAGAAGTTGATGCTTCTCATGCATCCTCATTTCAGACCTTGGCATTGTGGCTGATCCTTAGGCACCTATAACTAGGACACCAGAACCAGCTTCAATCAGAATTACTCTACTCTGGACTGCTGAGCTTCAGTAGCTCTACACATAGTTGTACTGCAAACTCTGATTTCCCGCTTCCCCATAAGCACCTGTGCCTTACACCATTACCAGTGGGACAGCAGAACACATGCATCCTGTGCCTGAATACCATGTCCAGAAGCTCTGCACATGCAGACTCGGGATATTTTAGGTACCATAGATCAAGCACTGGTGGCAAACTCCAGTGAAGTCACACTTGCAAGTTTGATGCACAGCTAAATGGAATACTTTCAGTCACAACTACTTTCATACAAGAAAGAGAACAGCCACACCCAAGTTTCATTTTCTTCCAAAGACTCCTGTGTTATTTTCTGCTTCTGTGGATCCTTACAACATTAGCTAATGCTTACCTTACCTGACACAGATTAATGGGAAAAATACTGATGTATTGTCTACTTCATCCTGAGTTGACCACCATCCATAAAGATGATGTCTGTTTACCCAGTCATATTTGAAAGAATTTTCACATCAGAATTAGTCCATGAAGTCTAAAAAAATGACTGCTCATTAACTATGCAAATATCAAAGCAAGGTAAATGGAAACACACATACAAAAATTATGAAAATATGATCAAAAGGGCACAATAATTTTTCAGTAATGCAATCCAAGAAAATGGAGATCTGTATATTGCCTGAAAAATAGTTCAAAAAATTGTTTGAAGATAATTCAATGAATTAGAAAAGGATAGAGAGAAACAATTGAAAATATCAGGAAACAAATAAACAAGAAGCTCATCAGAAAAATTGAAAAATAAATGAATAAAATCAATTCTGGAGCTGAAAAATAAAATGAATGAAATAAAAAAAGTGATACAGAGTATCAGCAGCACAATTCATTATTTTTTTAAATGTGTGAACTTATAGGCCCTTTGAGAGTACACAAAGGAGAAAAAAGAAAAATGAATGTAAAGAAATGGGAATGTCTATGGTATATATGAGATACAATAAAGACAGCTAATATTTGTATCATAAGATTTATAGAGGAGATGATAAAGTCATTGAACATTTTCCAAATCTGGAAAAAATATGAACATATAGGTGCATGATACTCAAAGATCTCCAACAAGATTTAATTCAATGAAAACCACATAAAGACTTACTGTAGTCAAATTGTCAAAAATCAAAAGCAAAGGAAGAATCTTGAAGGCAGCCAAAAACAGAAAAAAAAATCCTCACACAAAAGGGAGAACTGTTAAGACTTTTAGTGGTTTCTTAACAGAAACTTTGAAGGCCAGGAGAGATTGGGATGATTATTCAAAGCTTTGAAAGGAAAACAAAACACTATCAAGAATATTTAACACAGAAAATCTGTCTTTTAGAAATAAAATCCAGATGGAGACATTACCCCTGCAAACAAGCTGAAACATGTTATCACCAATAGACCTGCTTCACGAGATTTGCTGGAGGAAGTTCTTCAAGTTGAAATGAAAAGATGCTTACTCAAGATATAAAAATATGAAAGGATAAATGTCAATGATAAAATTAAGTGCATATTCAAATTCAGAATAATCTATGATTGTAATGGTGTTTTGTAAGACTCATAGATCTCTAGTCTAAAACTTAAAAAACCTAGTAAACACATCTGTTTAAAATAATTGCATATTCAATACATAACACAAATTGTAGATTGTTATATCAACATAAAAGGGATATTTTACAAGAGTATAATATAAAAGTCAAATTTAAAATTGCCAGGTATATTTTATGTAAGCCTCATGGTAACCACAAAGCAAAAATATATAGTATATACATAAAAGTAAAAGTGAAAAAAATGAAATAACACAACTACATAAAATCGTTATATCTCAAAGAAAATAAACAAAAGGAAGATTACAATAAAGGATAAAAAGAAAGAAAGATAAATAGTCAGAAAACAATTAACAAACAACAATAAGTAATCACCTTGAGTATGAATAGATAAAATTATCCCAGAAAAAGACATGAAGTGGCTGAGTGGAAAAGAAAAAAATACACAACTCAAAATAGAGTTTGGAAATTTCACTTCAGCTTTGAAATGTCACATAGGCAAAATAAAATGCAATCCCATGGAAATATAAATCAAAAAGAATATGAGTAAGCATCAAAATATACCTCAGAGATATTGTGGATTAACTTGTAGACAACTGCAATAATGTGAATATCACAATAAAGTGAGTCACATACATTTTTTGCTTCCTAGTGCATATAAAAGTTATGTTTAAGCCTGGTGTGGTGGCTCACGCTTGTAATCCCAGCACTTAGGGAGGCTGAGACAGGAGAATCGCGAGTTCAAAGCCAGCCTCAGCAACGATGAGGCGCTAAGCAACTCAGTGAGACCCTGTCTCCACATAAAACACAAAATAGGGCTGGGGATGCAGCTCAGTGGTTGAGTACCCCTGAGTTCAATAACCAGTACCAAAAAAAAAAAAGTTATGTTTATATTGTGCTTTAGTCTACTAATTATGTAGTAGTTTTACATGTCTATAAAAGTATGCATACTTGTGGATACAATGGCGCATGCCTGTAATTCCAGCAGCTCAGGAGGCTTAGACAGGAGAAGCATGAGTTCAAAGCCAGCCTCAGCAATGGTGAGTTGCTAAGCAACTCAGTGAGACCCTGTCTCTACATAAAACACAAAATAGGGCTGAGATGTGGCTCAGTGGTCGAGTGCCCCTGAGTTCAATCTCCAGTATCAAAAAATTTTAAAAAAATTTAAAAAAATAAAATAAAGGCCTTATTAGGTGTTGTTAGGCCTTGCTATGGGGATAGCTTCTTATTACTTGCACTTGCTGGTGAGACATTATTGATTTCTATTATCTTCATGATATTCATTGACATGTTCCAGGTGCTGCACCATATATTGTGTATTGATCTCATTTCAGTGCTCATGTCTTTTGTTTCTCTCATAGAAGCACCAACCCCAGGTGAATTTACAACTCGTTCTTCCTGAATCACACTTTCATCAAAGACCCCTTGACCCAATTTATAAAAAGGGACTCTAAGCTGCTTGCCCCACTGCACATCACCCCGTCTCAGCTTGAAGCAGCAAGAGCAGTCATTTCCCTTTTTCCTACAGTAGCCAGAGGTCCCTGAAATTAGAGGGAAAGTAAAATCAGTGTAAATAGGTAATCCGGTCAAAGCACAAAATGGAGGCTGGTTTGGGTCCAAAAAAATGTAAGATATAAGCTGCTAAAACAACATATTTTACCAGTCCAACCCCCACCTCTAATCAGATAAAACCTAATTTTACTCAGGACTGTTGGTTAATTTCTACATGGCTCCAGAGGACATTTGGTTTGCCTATTTATCAGGAATAACTCCTTGCTTATCCCTACAGCTTTTTGGCACATCAGGATGGAACAAATTTTTTAACTGTTCACATTATTCTCCAAGTACACTACTATAGTGGAGAGGCTAAACAACATCATCTGGGACTCATACAATCAACTAGGTAATCAATGATTTGATTAGTCCCATAAAATCAATGGGGAATGTTGTAGACTAGGTTAGCATGAATGACTCTATCTTAGCTAAGGCATCCATTTCAGTGCCTTATGACACTGTGCTGAACCCAGAGCATTGTCAATTATAAATGATCATGGAATGTACTGAGTTTGTCAGGTAAAAATGATTATGGATCCATGCACTCATTCCTTAATCAAAACCAACCTAACATTATACAGGATTCCTAGATGTGCCTCAATCTTAACCTCCTTATTTTGTGGGCTTTGGGGTTAATGTCACCATAGGACAAAATTTTCAAACTGAAGTTCTAATCATACAAGACCCCAAGGAAACCAAATGTAAGTTGGGAATCCAGCTTGTCCTAACCCTAGGGGATTTACAAGGTCAAGGCTTATGCTTTAAAATCCCCCAGCTTTAATGTAGCTGATTCACCATATACTCAGTCTTGCACTTAGAGTGTCACTCCTAATGACACCCTTTCTGCTTCAGCTTCCCACAGTTATGTTTTCAAGGCCCTTCTTTCTACTTGGTTTGCTTGTACTTCTGGTATTACTCCCTGCATTAATGCCTGGTATTTTTAAAATGATGGATCAAAGGAGATTTGTGTTCTAGTACACATTTTGCCACAAATATAATGGTTTGGAAGAAATGCAGGCCGTGAATATCTTCTTATGAGTTTACCTACAAACAGAGTAAAATGAACTGCCCCAGTACTTATACCCTTGTTAGTGGGACTAGAATTAGCAGGATCCATCATTCTAGGCACAGCTTCCCTTGTTGTCGGGTGATGAAAATTTTAAATGACTCAGCCAACAAATAGACCTAGACTTAGGGTACTTAGAATCTTCTATTTCTTGCCTCAAACAACTGGTTAATTCGTTAGCAGAAGTAGCCCTCCAGAACTGCAGAGGCCTTGACTTGCTTTTTTCATGAAGGAGGGAAGTTTATGTGTAGCCCTAGGAGAAAATTTCTGCTTCTATGCAAACAAATCAGGAGTCATTAGGGACACATTAGCTCTGGTCTGAGAAAATTTAAGGGAAAGAGAGAAATTGAGAACAGAAAACTCCAGCTGGTATCAGGAATTATTTTCCTGGTCACAATGGATCACTACCCTAATATCTGGTATTTCAGGCTCCCTTATACTTCTGCTTTTGTGATTTCTAATAGGCCCATACATTATTAGCTGTCTGGTTAACTATTTAAAAAATAGAATTAGTGCTATTTAACTCATAGTACATGGGTCCCACTATAACCTACTCCCTATGGATGATGATGAGTAAAGGTTTGACTCCATTCACTAGAAAAGGGGGAAATGTGAAATTCAACTAAAAATGGGGTCACTCTGGCACAGGCCTGCATGTATCTGCTAACATGCTTTTTGTGTTTCTGTGATTTAATGCTATACTTGCTTCTCATGGATAAGGCCAAATCACAAACTGCCAGGCCCCCTGGCCAAATTTCCAGGAACTGAAAGAGGAACATAGTCAGCACCATCATGGTTGAACTACAAATAACTATAGATTGAATATTTGCAAAATCCTACTTTCCCAAGTCATGTAACTCATCCACCCTATAATAACTTCTGAAACCCTCATTTTGGGCTCAGTCTCTGAAGGAAAGGAAAGTTGACCCCAATCGATTGGTCTATGTACCTATTTCCTCAATAAACTTTGCTGATTTGGCAGAGTTGTCTGGGCTGCACTTCTTGGGGAGAGGTGTGGGTTGGATGCAACAATATATACATATACATAAATATGTATATATAAGTACATAAATTTAATACATATATACATACATATGCATGTATATATACACACACACATATACTTCTAAGTTTTATTTACTTATTTTTCTTTTTATTTATTTAATTATTTGGAAGGGTGACAGGGATTGAACTCAGGGGCACTTGACCACCAAGCCACATACCCAGCCTTATTTTGTATTTTATTTTAGAGACAGAGTCTCACTGAGTTGCTTAGGGCCTCACTTTTGTCTCAGCCTCCTAAGCTTCTGGGATTACAGGTGTGCACCCTGATACCAGGCTGTATTTGTTTTCTTTTAATTTCCTATTTTAATTACTTATGCTAGTATGTAGAAATATAACTAATTTTTTTCATGTTGATTTTATATGGTGTAACTTTGCTGAATTTATGTATTCTAAAAGTTTTTGGTGGATTTTAAAGAGTTTACTAGAAAGAAGACCATAACATGTAAAAATATATCTTAACTTATTCCTTTCCATTTTTTGAATTCTTTATTTATTTTTCTGATAAATTGTTCAGGATAGAATTTTAAATATATGTTGCTGAGACAGGCACCTTTTCCTAGTTCTTGATCTTAGAGGGAACTCTTTCAGTATTTTGTCATTGTATCTGACATCATCTCTGGTCAATTTTTGTGGTCACATAATACTGAGAAAATCATCTTGTTTTCCTAGTCTATAGAATATTTGCTTACATGAAAATATGTCTTATTTCAATCAAATGTATTTTCTTCATCAAGATGATCATTTACTTCCTTTATTCCTGTGGTGATTTACATTCATTATTTTTCATTGTGTTAAGCCACTTTTACACTCCTGAGGTAAATCCCACTTGATCATGATGCATAATTTTTAAAAAATATTCTGTTGCATTGAGCTTGAAATTGTTTTTAGAGGAATTTTGCTCTTAATTTGCATTATTCAGATTTCTCTAAAGAGGTAAAATCAATAAGAGATAGATAGACAGATGGTTAGGTGAAAGAAAACAGATGGTTAGATGTCTCACATGATTAGGGAGGCAGAGAAGTCCCACATAAGCTTGTCTTCAAGGTGGAGAATCAAGTAAGATTATGGTATAATTGTTACTCCAAGTACTAAGGCCTGGGAACTTGGGGATTGCTGGTACAACTATAATATTCCAAAGGCTGAAGAACCTGGAATTAAATGTATTAAATATATGTATTAAATATATGTATTTATATATATTACATGTATTAAATATATGTATTTATATATACATTTCTTTTTAGAATTGTTATTTTTATTATAATATTATTTTATTAGTTCATTTTAATTATACATGATATTAGAATAAATTTTTACATAATTATACATGCATGAAATAAAATTTGCTTCAATTCAGTCCCCAGTATTTCTCCATTCACTTTCCTTTCTCCCCCTTCCTCTTTTTTTCTTTACTGATCTTTATTCTATCTCTTTATAACTTTTTAAAATTAGTTGTATTAGTCTACTTTGTCAGTGCTGTTACAAAAAGACCCAAACAGAATAATTGTAGAGAATGAAAAATGTATTTAGGCACTTATGGTTTCAGAGGTTTCAGTCTATAGAAAGCTGGCTCCATTTCTCAGGGCTCAAGGTGAGGCAGAACATTATTGCAGAAGAGGGGGGACAGAAGCAAGCTGGTCACATGGTGATCAGTAACAGACAGACTTCACTCCTCAGATACAAAATATATACCCCAAATCATGGACCCAGCTCCAGCCACACTCTACCTGCCTTCAGCCACCACACAGAGATTCATTCACTGATGAAGTTAAGGCTGTCATAACCCAATAATTTCTCCTCCAAAGTTTCTTGTACTGTCTCACACATGAGCTTTTGGAAAGACACTTCATATCTAAACTGTAACATTCTACCCCTGGTCCCTAAAATACCATGACCATCTCACAATGCAAAATACACTTTATCCATTTCCAAGAGTGCCCACAGTCTCAAAAGTTCCAAAATTAACCAAAAGTTGAAGCCCAAAGTCTCCTCTGAGACTCAGGGCAAACATGCTTAATAAGCTTCTATATAAATAATGAGCAATTTACAAGTATCCAATATAAAATGTTCAGAATAAACATTTCCATTCACAAAAATAGGGGCATAGAAAAAAATGACAGGACCAAAGCAAGACTGAAATCCAGATAGGCATACTAGTCCTATAGCTCTATGTCCCACATCTCGTTAACATGGCATGGTGATTTTCGGTCCAGAGGGGGTGTGTAGATCCACCTCTGTGGGATTGTTGGTTGCAGGTCCAGTGTCTTTTCTGTTACCTTCCTCTGCTCAATTCCTGCAGCTTTCCAAGGATGATGTCCCATGTTACTGGCATTTCTTAATCTCGTTCTTTACTGCATCTCCAGTATCCTTCAAACATCTCCATGCTTTGCCCTCTCAAAGTCTGCCTGCAGGGATTCTGACCCTAGGTCACATTTTTTGGCTTCCCAGGCCTGCATTTGACATCTCAGTGGAAGCCTTCATAACCGTGTAACTCCAACATCCTGCATTCCTGCAGAACCAGCACTACATGGTTGATGCCACAGTCTGTCACCATATTGAGCATTAGCCAAGACTCCAGGGACCCTGGCAGCAGCAGAATCTGAGTTCCAGGATGGCTTAGCATGTAGAAAGAAAACTTGCTAGGGCCCCTTGGGCAAGAGGGATTTCCTATCTGGTCTCTTCTCAAGAGAATTTTTACTTTTACTTCATTGAGTCTGAGATGAATATGATCTTGCCAATTCCTGAGATTCCCTCATGCCATCTTTCTTATTGTGTCAAGGCAAAGTCTTTAGCATTTCTTTAGTGGCAGTAATGTATTTAACAAACGCAACTTTCTTAGCATCAACTTTTTATTTACCTCTTTTTTATTTGTTATTTTTAGTTATACATGATAGTATAATGTATTTTGACATAGCATACATAAATGGAATATAACTTTCCTTTTTATATTATTTAATTGAATTTTAAAACAATGAATGTATTTCAAGTCATACTACACATATGGAGAACAAATTGCCATTTCTCTGGTTGTCAACAAGGTAGAACCACACCATTTGTGTCTTCATACATGTATCTAGGGTAGTGATGTCCATCTCCTTTCACAAATTTTGCTACCCACATTCCCCCTCCCTTTTCCTACCTCCCTTTTGCCCTATCTAAAGTTCCTCTTTCTTCTATGCTCCCCATCTCCACTCTCATTATGTATCAGTATCCACTAATTAGGGAAAACATCAGTCCTTTGATTTCTGGGGGATTGGCTTCCTTAACTTAGCATGATGTTCTCCAACTCCATCCATTTAATTTCAAATGTCATAATTTTATTCTCTTTTAATGCTGAGTAATATTCCATGGTGTATATACACCACATTTTGTCTATTTATCTATTGAAGGACATCTAGGTTGCTTCCACAGTTTAGCGATTGTGAGTTGTGCTGCGATAAACATTGAAGTGGCTGTGTTACTGTAGTATGCTGTTTTGAAGCCTTTAGAGTATAGGTCGAGGAGTGGGATACATGGGTCAAATGGTGGTTCCATTACAAGTTTTTAAGAAATCTCCATATTGCATTCCAGATAGGTTGCACCAATGTGCAGTCCGACCAGCAATGTCTGAGTGTGCTTTTTCACCACAACCTCACCAGCACTTATTATTGCCTGTATTCTTGATAACTACATTCTGATTGGAGATTGGTTCTTTCTTTTGCTGAGAAGAAGCTTTTTAATTTAAATATATCCCATTTATTTATTCTTGCTTTTATTTCTTAAACTTTAGGGGTCTTGTTAAGGAAGTTGGGGCCTAGTCAAATGTGATGGAGATTTGGGCCTACTTTTTCCTCTATTAGGCATAGGGTCTCTGGTCTAATTCCTAGGTCCTTGATCCACTTTGAGTTGAGTTTTGTGCGTGATGAGAGAAAGACATAGACTGGCAGATTGGATGAGAAAAAAATTGACCCAACAACATACTGCCGCCAAGAGACTCATCTCATAGGAAAAGACACCCACAGACTGAAGGTGAAAGGATGGGGAAAATGTATCACTCACATAGACTATGTAAACAAGCAGAAGTTTCCATCCTCACATCAGATAAAGTGGCTTTCAAACTACAGTTAGTCAGAAGGGATAAAGAAGGTCACCTCATACTGCTTAAGGTAATCATACATCAACAAGACATAACAATCTTAAATATCTATGCCCCAAACACAGGGGCATCTATGTATGTCAAACAAACCCTTCTCAACTTCAACAATCAAATAGACTACAACACAATAGTACTAGGTGACTTTAACACACCCCTCTCACCACTGGATAGATCTTCTATTTTTGCTTTTTGGGGGGATTGGATTATTTCACTTAGCATGATAGTCTCCAGTTTCATCCACTTAGTGGCAAATGCCATGATTTCATTTTTCTTTATGGCTGAGTAATATTCCATTGTTTATATATACTGCATTTTCTTCATCCATTGATCTGTTGAAGGGCATCTAGGCTGGTTCCATAGCTTAGCTATTGTGAATTAAGCTGCCATAAATATTGATGTAGCCTTGTCACTGTGGTATGATGATTTTAAGTCCTCTGGGTATATGCTGAGGAGTGGGATAACTGGATCAAATGAGGGTTCCATTCCAAGTTATCTGAGAAATCTCCTTACTGCTTTCCAGAGTGGTTGCACCAAGTTACAGTCCCACCAGAAATGTAGAAGTGAACCTTTTTCCAAACATTCTCACCAATCATTATTCATACTTGTATGCTTGATTGTTGACATTCTGAATGGAGTGAGATGAAATCTCAGGGTAGTTTTCATTTGCATTTCTCTAATTGCTGGTGATGTTGAGTATTTTTTCACATATTTATTAAATGACTGTATTTCTTCTTCTGTGAAGTATCTGTTCAGTTCCTTAGCACATTTATTGATTGGGTTATTTTGTTTTTTGGTGTTAATTTTTTTGAGTTCTTCATATATTCTGGAAATTAATACTCTATCTGAAGTGCAGGTGACAAAGATTTTCTCCTATTCTGTAGGCCATCTGTTCATGTTCTTGATTGTTTCCTTTGGTGTGAAGAAGCTATTTAGTTTGATACTATTCCATTTATTGATTCTTGATTTAATTTCTTGTACTTTAGGAGTCTTATTAATGAAGTCATTTCCTAAGCTGACATGATGTAAGTTTGGGCCTGCTTTTTCTTCTATTAGGCTCAGGATCTTTGTTCTAGAGCCTAAGTCTTTGATCCACTTTGAATTGAATTTTGTGCAGGGTGAGAGAGAAGGGTTTAATTTCCTTTTGCTTCATATGGATTTCTAGTTTTTCCAGCATCATTTGTTGAAGAGGCTATCTTTTCTCCAATGTATGTTTTTGGCACTTTTGTCTAGTATGAGACAATTGTATTTATGTGGGTTTGTTTCTGTGTCTTCTATTTTGTACTCTTGGCCTATATGTCTGTTTTTGTATGCATACCATGCAATTTTTGTTACTATAGTTCTGTAGTTTAATTTGAGGTCTGCTATTATAATGCCTCCTGCTTCACTTTTCTTGCTAAGTATTTCTTTGTCTCTTCTGGTTCTCAAATTTTTCCAAATAAATTTTGTGATTGATTTTCTATTTCTATGAAGAATATCATTGGGATTTTAATAAAAGTTGTATTAAATCTGTATAGCACTTTTGGTAGTATTGTCATTTTGAAAATGTTAATTCTGCCTATCCAAGAACATGGGAAATCTTTCCATATTCTAATGTCTTCTTCAATTTCTTTCTTTAGTGTTATGTAGTTTTCATCATAGAAGTCTCAAGGATGGCAGATTCATGTGAGACAGCATTTCTCTTTGCTTGGCTACCTAGAACTCAAATAGCAGGAATACCATGTCTCCCCAAGGCTAACAGTTTAGTGTTTTACTGTTGTTCATAGTGTTTATTTATAAATATTCTTATTTTTATAAAATAAGTTATAATGTTTCATCTCTCATTATTTGAATTTGATTATTTAATTTTTATTTTATATAGAATTTTCATTTTTTAAAAAACATTTTTAACAAATAATATTTTGATTGCATGTTATTTTCATTATACTATTCTTTATCTATTTTTTATACACCCTTTACTACCTAGAATTTTCTTGTGTTGGATTCAACTTCAGTCAACTTCTCATTTTCTAGTGGTTTAAAGTGTACAGTTTCAATATGTATTAGAGATATTTCTTCTATTTAATGAATTCAGTTTCAACTGTGAATCTCCAAAAATGAATTTTGCTGTTTTATATAAGTGTTTCTAGTATTTTTTGAGTTGTTGATGGACCTTTATTTATTTATGTGCAGTGCTAAGAATCAAACCCAGTGCTTCACACATGCTAGGCAAATGCTCTACCACTAAACCATGACCTCAGCCCTTCTATAAGTTTTTATACATTGTATTTTTATTTTCATTTACTTTAAAATATTTTATAAATTACCTCATGTCTTATTTGTGGACCATTCAGCTTTTTAAATGTATGTTGAGTTTCCATTCTGCCATTGGTTTCTAGTTTTATTTCACTCTTATCATACAAAATATTTCGCATGGTTTTAATCTACAATTTATTAAAATTTATAACCTAACATAAATAAAGTCTTTTCTTGAGAGAAATTGTATATTTTAAATTAACAATATGTTTTCTGGGCTGTGGCTGTGGTTCAGTGGTAGAACACTTGCCTTGCATGCGTGAGTCACCACATAAAAATAAATAAATAAATAAATAAAATAAAAGATATTGCATCCATCTACAAAAAAAAATTTTAAGTGTGTTTTCTATTTTTGTTGAATAGCATATTTATCATATGTGTCATTGAACTAATTGTTTTTATACCATTGCTCAAGAATTCTATCTTCTTACCAATTTTCCCCTTATCTACTCCTTTTCTTAAAGTAGGGCATTGAATGTTCTATTATCCTAAACTGCATAATTTTCTCTTGAATTATATCAATTATTGTATTTATTGGAAGGCACCATTGTTAGGGATAGCTATATTTATAATTGTAATATCATCTTCATAAATCAAAATATTTATCAATGTATAATGATCTTGGTCTCCTTTAAACTTTTATGACATTAAGTCTACTTTGTTTGATAAATGTATATACAAACCAGTCCTCTTTTTATTATGATTTTTTGGATGGTATTTATCCATTCTTTGACTTTAACCTTGCTTTATCTTATATCTAAATATCTAAATTTAATATTTTGTTGACATGACTTTAATTTGATATTTTCTCTCACATTTAAATTAATGATAATAATGGATTTACATCTTCCTTTTACCTTTATTTCTCCACATATATTCTATGTATTTTCTTCAGTTCCTCTATTGCTGACTTTTAAAAAAATAGTTGAGATTTTTTAATGTACTGCATTAATTCACTTTTTTATTTAAGTGGAAATGTATGGCTATTTTCTTTGTGGTTACTTAGTTTATTATGATGATAGTAAACATAGCAATCTGGTTTGTGTAATGCCAATTTAATTTCAATAATAGACAAATCTGTTTCTATATGTCTCATCCACCCATTTATTTGTTAATTTCACCAATAATATCTTTATACAGTGTGTGTTCATTAACCTACATTTATATTTACTTATTCATGCTTTAAAATATTTTGGTTTTTACTTACATGTATAAATTGTACATGTAAGTTTGTTTCAGTGTGATATTTCATCATGCATACAGATTGCACTAATCAAATCCAGCTTCTTCTTTTACTATACAAGAGGATAAAGAAGTGAAAAAGAAAAATATTGTAATACTTGTTCTTATTTTTATCCATACAATTTTCATACTGGAGAGTTTTATGTTTTCATATGCCTTTGAGTTACTCTACAGTGTTCTTTTATTTCAGTTTAAATTACTTCATTTATCATTTTTTGTAGGTCATGTCTTCTAGAAACAAACATCCTCAACTTTCATTTATACGTAAATGTCTTAATTTCTCTCTTATGCTTGAAAAGATAGTTTTTTTAGACATGCAATTTATGGTCGATTTTTTTTCTTTCAGAACTTGAAAGATATCATCTTGCTGTCTTCATAAACAATGGATACCAAAGGTAAATTATTTGATGATGGTATTGAAGTTTCCTTTATTTGGTTAGTCACTTCTATCTTGCTGTTTTCAGAATTATTTTATCTTTTGTCTTTCAATAGTTTGCCTAGAATGTGCCTTAGTGGATTAGTGAGTTTATTGAATTGGACTTTTTTATATGTGAGTTCATGTCTGTCACCAAATTTGAGAAGTTATCAAGTATTATTACTTTAAATATTTTTTGTTTCATTTTTTTCTATTCTCACTCTAGGATTCTAAGAACTTGTAATTATTCTGATTGATGGCATCTTACCAAACTCTTAGTCTCCATTAACATTTTTTATTACTCTTTTTGCCTTTCCTTAGATTCAATAATTGAAATTGGTCAATACTTACACATACTGAATCTTTCAAATGCCTATTCGAGTCTTTTCCTGAGTTTCACCAGTAAAGATTTACTTCAGTTACTGTACCTTATAGTGGTAGAGCTTTTATTTGACTAATTTCTATAATTTCTATCACTTCAGTGCTAGTTTTTTTTTTCATTACATAGATTTTTTGTTTCTGATAAGTTTTTGTTCTTGTTTGTTTTCTTTAGCCCTTTGGATATATTTAAGACAGTTGGTCTAAAGCATCTGTCTAATAACTCCCATGAATGAACTTCTTCAGGGACAATTTATGTCTATTAAATTTTTAATTTAAATAAACAATAATTTTCTCTTTATTTTTATACTTTTTTTGTTCGTATGTTTGTTTTTGCTGAAAACTGGACATTCAGTTATTATAATGTGTTGATTCTGTGAGTCAGTTTTTCTTTCTTCCCAGCATTTTTCATTCTTTTTTTTTTTAGTTGTTGGCTGACTTTTATTTATTCATTTATTCATATGTGGTGCTGAAGATCGAACCCAGTGCCTCCCACATGATTGGCAAGTGCTCTACCACTGAGCCGCAATCCCAGCCCACGTTTTTCATTCTTGATGGTTGAAGGTTTGGTTTTTATTAAGCTAGCATTACGAGCAAGATGAATGCCTGAGATTCTACAAAAAATATTAAAACAATCTTCTTTGTGGATTGCAGTGTTGGGATTTTCTTCAACATATAGTCAGATCATTTGCAATTTTATCTCAGACCTCTCCTCCTACAATAGATTCTCCAATATTTAAATTGTAGGGTCTTCTTAGATCTTTTCTGTGCATAAGTTTTTGGTCATGTATATAGCTTTCTTAATTTGCAAGTCCATTCAAATGCTTTGGATTGCTCTTATTTCCAAATTACTCCAATTTTATTTCCAGGATATAAACATTCTAATATATGTCTTAACTATATCTGTCTTCCCCAGGCATCTTCAGATTTTATTGTTAATCACTTTATTATACTTTTGAGTAATACTTGCCACTTTTCCAACCTAAGTGGATTCCCAGGAAGGCAAAAGTTAGATGATCACTTGTTGTTATTCCTTTAAGCCCCAAGCCACACAAAGTATAACAGACAATAATTTGTGAATATGAAATTTTCTACTCTCTGAGAAATGAGAAATCAATGTGAGTATATTTACAGCTATCTTGTAGACTGCCCCTAAGCAAGGGAGAATGTAAGTCAAGATAAAAAATATAAACATATAACTTATCTATAATTTTAAATTTTATTTTAAATTTTCATTTATATTTTCATTTTAAACAAACTACTGAATTTATTGGTTGTTGTAAACCTTTGACTGTTTTCCATATTTCTGATACAGTTGGGTCTGGTATTTTCTGGGATTCTGATGTCTCTGTGATGAAATGGGAGTTCAAAGTGTTCTACTTTATAATTTCCTGATGTCATTCCATTCTGTGATAATTATTTAGCCTCTATTTTCTCTGTTTAGAATTTCACTTGATGATATTCAGTTGAGTGATCAAATTTAAGAATAGTTGAATTTGTTTTACAAAAACAAAAGTTGTTGGTATATCTTTCTCTTTTGTTTTTTTGTGTATAGATTTACATTCATGATTGTACATTTTTCTTAATGTGAAGTTTGAGTGTGAGTGCTTTGTACATGCTTAAGTTATGACCATTTGAAGGACTTCATTTTGCATGTGGAGTCTACTAATGTGAATGCAGAGATAGAATGTTGGAGTCCCTCAAGTAAGAGAATAAAGAGAACTTTATTCAGATATACCATAGCCCACACTTAGAATCCTAGATCTATGTGGGAACTCCATTCAATTTTCTTAAAAAATTACCCTAGGGGACATTCCACATGCTGAATACCAAGTTTATAATCACTCTAGAAGATGAGTATGTCTGTGCATGTGTGTGTGTGCATGTGTGAGTTGTGGTACCACATTGTTGTGCTGCCCTGTTTTTGTGTCATTTGACTCCTGTATTCTGAACTTGCCTACAACTTCTCTGTTATTCCTTTGGGAAAAATGGAACCCATTTCCAAACATGTGCATATTTTCTGCTTTTTGTTTAGCTGCTTTTGCTCTGTTAGAGGATCAATCCCATTGCAAATGTTTACTTCCTATCATTCTATAGGGGTTTGAAGAAGACTGGATGATAGAAAATGTGCTTAGTCTACCATGATTAAATGGAAGCATAAAATTTGTTAAGTTTTGTATGGTGATGTTTCTTATTCCCAAAGTTCTGATGAATAGAGGGCTTAAACTACTAATTGCGTAAGTCTAAAGTTATTTTGGCAAGATTTAAATTGGGAAGAGAATCATCTGGATATTGTACTTAATGAACAATTTTCCTTATTATGTGACATATGGAAAATCATAACCTGAAATTTTTACTTATTCTGCTACAAAATTTCATTACTGTTTTAACTTAATGTAATTGAGGCCAACTGTCATTTAATTATATTAAAAATCATGCTTCTGTTCTTTTCTTATAAATTTTAGCTGTAAAGAACAGAAGATTAACCATTTGTTAGCAGTTGGAAAATGTTGACTTTTGCATGTTTGAAACTTAGGTGTCACCTGGGCTGATGACTTTATTGGTAAAATTAATTATGACAAGATTAAAAATTATTATTGTGGGCTGGAGTTGTGGCTCAGTGGTAGAGTGCTTGCCTCACACGTGTGAGGCACTGGGTTCGATCTTCAGCACCACATAAAAATAAATAGACACTGTGTCCATCTGCAACTAAAAATAATTTTAAAAATTATTATTGTAAGGGAGCAAATGACACAACTAAAACATTTCCTCTTCATAGAATACTAGGTATGAAAATTTTATCTCTCTCTGGAGTTCAGTAAATATAAAAGTTTAAATTAGAAGAACAAAGCTATTTCCAGGTGTATTACTTTTTGAATCTCCTTTTATTGAGCATTTACTCATGTATTGGACACGTTTTGAACATCTACTATGTCTGAGAAACTTGTAGAGACATTGTGAAAACAATGGCGAAGAAAATAAACAAAGTCCATGCCCTCTTAGAGCTCTCAAGGTATTTAAAAAGTATAAAAGTAAATAATAACATAAAATGATTAAAATTAATAATGATGAAGAAAAATAATATTTTGATTTTGTAGAGAATAAGTGCATATTAGTATTTTAGATAGCATGAATACAGAAAGTCTTTCTGAGGAAATAATATTTCAGTTAAAACCTAAACAATAGGCATACAAAATGTTAAGAGTAGAAATTCAAAGTATCAGAAGAAGAAATAGTGCAGTGTGAAGTGAAAAAATAATACACTCTACTGTAGTACATGTCTAAAAAGAACAAATAAAAAATAGACAAAAAAAGAGAAATGTGTATGACTTTGAGAGTGTTGTGGCAGGGCATAGATAGAAAGTTAAAAAAAAACATGTTTTTAAACATCATTTATCATATTGTGTTACGTTTTATTTTTAATCCCTTATCCATGATTTTTAAAGTGTGTGTGTGAGTGTGTGTGTGTGTGTTCACTGTGTGGATAGGTTTAAAAATATGTGCATATTCATGTAATTTTAATCTTGCATTGATTTCTTCACTGACTTATTATTTTATTATTTGACTTAAGTTTGGTACAGTTATATAAGGGTACAATTTGTTTTGATCTTGCATTTGCTTTGTTAGTCATATCTTGGTTCTTGTCTTTTTTATCTCCCCTTCTTCACTATTCTACAATGAACAACCAGATTTTACTGATTTATCATTATTTGTTAATACTTATGGTTAATTTTTATTCTTCTTCTTTGCAGCTGGCAGGTGCTATCCACATCCTGCCTCTCCTCTGATGTAAAATATTTAAAAACTTCTTTCACTTTCCCACCCTATTTTCTCTTTACCTAACTTTAATTCCACTAAATAATAGAATTTTATAGTTAATATAATTTCTGCTCCATTCATGTTGTTGTGAGTGTTAATACAGTGGACAAGATATTAGAAACCAGCTATTGATGGCTGATTCTCACATCATTCTGTTGTTGGTACTGATGTTAACTACTGAACATACCATTCTTATATAGATGCCAATTAGTGATATAGATGTCAAAGTAGACACCAGGCATTTAATTATGCAGTACACATGTCACTGGCATTAGTGCTATTGCTGGCTTGCCTCTCCCTCTAAAAGGAATTAGAAAGTGATTAGAACATTTCAACATCATGGAATAGAGATTAATCTGTCAAGAAATACTCACAATTCAGCCAAGCAACAGTGAATCTCACCCCACAAGTGATCTAGCCCTGCCCAAGCCTTGGCATTACTTAAACTCGTATAAGTGGGGAGAAACAAACTAACAAACAGACACCAAGGAGAAACAACCAAAGGTGAACATTAGGTCCTGCCCCTTGACCTCTATTCATATATCATAAACAAAGAGAAATTCCCAAACAAAAAGGTAACTGCACATGAAAGATATGTGTATAAAAGAGGAAGAGGAAAGCATCTTAATGGAGGCACAAGTACAATATATCTGATAACATGAGGCAAACAAATCTTCACCCAAAATTTATAATCTCCCCCAAAAAGATTCTGCAGAAATAGAAGTGAATAAAATTCAAGAGAAATACCATAAAAATGCTTATTTAAATAAGCAATTAAAATAAAAGAGGACCAGCATGTCCAATTAAATAAAAGAGGACCTAAGTAATGAATTAAGGGAGGAAATATGGGAGATGAAAGATCATTTCAATAAAGGAATAAAAATACTGAAAATAAACCATTTAGAACTCCTGGAAATGAAAGACACAATGAATCAAATTAAAGCAATTTTGAGAAAGAATAGGGATGCAGGAGGCATTACAATAACCAATCTCAAATTATACTATAGTGTTTTAATGACAAAAATAGCATGGAATTGGTATCAAAATAAACATGAAGGTCAATGAAATAGAATACGATGAAGAGAAAAATCACATACTTATCTGATACTGGACAAGGTGCTGAAAATTATTTTTTGAAGAAAATGTAGCCTTTTTTATTGGTTCTTTTTAGTTATATATAACATTGTTTCAGTTTAACAATTATAAAATCATGGAATGCAATTTGCTCTAACTCAGTCCATAGTGCTTCCTCTTTTCCTCTCCTCTTCCCTCCTCTGTTCCCTTCCCACAATTCTACTGATCTTACTGCTATTTACTTAGCTTTTTAAAAAATAGCTTCTTGTGAATACACAAATGGTGAGATTCGCTGTTGTATATTCATATATGTACATAGGAAAGTTAGGTCAGATTCAGTCCATTTTTTTATCCCATCCCTTCTCCCTCCCTATCAATCCACTTCCTTTACTCCAATGATTTTTCTTACATATTGATGGAATCTCCTCTTTATATTCTCCTCCCCTTTCCACATATTAGAGAAAACATGTAACCTTTCTTTCATTTCTTTAAAGTATACCTAATTTGGTTCTAAGCTATGGTGAATTGTACTCCTAAGCACTGATGTGGCTGCATTCTTATAGCATGCTGGTTTTAGAACTTTTGGATATATACTGAGAAGTGGGATACCTAGGTCATATGGTGGTTTCATTTCTAGCTTGATGAGGAATTTCCATACTGCTTTCCAGAGTGATTGCATTCATTGGCAGTCCCATCAATCAGGTACAGTTTATCTATCCTCATATTCTTGAAAACACTTATTATTATTTGTATTTTGGCAATTGCCATTCTAATTGGAGTGAGATGAAACCTTAGTGTAGTTTTGATTTGCTTTCCATATTGCTAGAGATATTATAAAAATTTGTATATTTGCTGGCAATTTGTATTTCTTTCTTTGAGAAGAGTCCATTTAGTTCTTTGCACATTTATTAATTAGACTTTTGTTATTTTGATGTTAAGTTTCTGAGTTCTTTATATACTCCGGATACTAAAATGTTATATGTGGAGAAAGTGGCAAAGATCATCTCCCATTCCACTGGCTCTTTTATCATGTTCTTAATTGATTTGTTGGTTGTCCAGGAGATTTTCAGTTTGATGGTATCCCTCTGATTGAATTTTGGGTTTACTTCTTGAGCTCTAGGAGTTTTGTTAAGGAATTGGTTTCTGTGCCACATTTTGGAGTACTGGGCCTATATTGTCTTCTGGTAGTTGCAGAAATTCTACTGATATTCCTATGTCTTTGATTGACTTTGTTTACTTTTGTGCAGGGTGAGACAGAGATCTAACTTCTTTCTTCTATGTATGGATTCTGGTTTTCCCAGAACCATTTGTTAAAAAAGATATCTTTTATCTGGGCTCAGTGGAGCACGCCTGTAATCCCAGCAATTTGGGAGACTGAGACAGGAGAATCGCGAGTTCAAAGCTAGCCTCAGCAACAGTGAGGCACTGAGCAACTCAGTGAGGCCCTGTATCTACATAAAACACTCACATACAAAAATAGGGCTGGGGATGTGGCTCAGCGGTCAAGTACTCCTGAGTTCAATCCACAGTACCAACCAACCAACCAACCAACCAACAAACAAAAAAGGCTATCTTTTCCCCAAGGTATGTTTTTGGCATGTTTGTCTAGCGTCAGATAGCTGTATTTATGTAAGTTTGTCTCTGTGTCCTTTATTCTATTTCATTTATCTTCATGTCTGTTTTGGGGCCAGCACCATGTTGTTTATGTTACTATAACTATGCAGTATAATTTCAGAATGGGTTTTGATGCCTTCTTCATCACTCTTCTTGCTCAAAATTACTTTGTATATTCTGTGTCCCTTATTGTTCCAAATGGATTTAGGGCTACTGTTACTAGCTTTGTGAAGAATGTCATTGGTATATTGATGGAGACTGCATTGAATCTGTATATTGCTTTTGATATTATGAGAATTTTGATAATATTAATTTTGCCTATCCAAGAACATGGGGAGTCTTTCTACCTTCTGAGGTCTTCTTCAATTTCTTTCTTCAGTGTTTCATTGTTTTCATTGTAGAAAACTTTCATCATCATGGTTAGATTAATTTCAAAGTATTTTATATTTTTGAGATTTTGGTGAATAGGATAATATTCCTGTATTCTTTCACATCAGAATCACAGTTGGATTGATTTATGAATTTTGATCTTCTGTCTTCCTATTTAATTCAATTCATTGATCAGCTTTAGAAGTCTTCTGGTGGAATTTTGGTTCTGCTTGATATAGGATCTTGTCATCAGCAAACAAAGATACTTTGACTTCTTTTTTCTACTTGTATCCCTTTAATTTCCTTCGGTTGCCTGATTGCTCTGACTAGAGTTGGGAGAACTATATTTGGTAGATGTGGTGAAAATGAACATGCTTGTCTTGTTCCTGATTTTAGAAGAAATATTTTCAGTTTTTCTTCATTCTGTATGATGTTGGCTTTTTGTTTGTCACATATAGTTTTTTTATATATTTTTTAGTTGTCAATGGACCTTTATTTTGTTTGTTTATAGGCAGTGCTGAGAATAGAACCCAGTGACTTGACATGCTAGGCAAGTGCTCTACCACTGAACCACAACCCCAGCCCTGTCATGTATAGTTTTTATAATATTGGGATAAGTTCCTTCCATTCCTAGTTTCTTCAGTGTTTTTAACAAGAATAGTTGTTGTATGTTAGCAAAGGCATTCTCTGCATCTATTGAGATGATCATACAATTCGTAAGTTGGCTTAAGTGTTGAATTGCATTTCTTCTTTTGTGTGTGTGTTGAACCAAACCAGCATCCCTGAAATGAAATCTATTTGATCATGTGTGTTATCTTCTTGCTGTGTTTTAGAGTATGGGTTGCTAATGTTGTATTAGGGATTTTGCATCTATGGGATATTGATCTGTTCTTTTATTTCTTTGATGTGTTCTTTGTCTGGTTTTAATACCAGAATTATATTCATTTAAGAGAATGTATTCAGGAGTTTACATCCCACTTCGTTTCATGGACTAATTTGAGAAAGACTGGATTTAGTTCTTTTTCAAATGTCTAGTAAAACTCAGCTGAGAACCTCTCTGATCTTTGCTTTTATTTTTGGGAGGCTTTTTTTAAATTGCTCTTCTAAATTCATTACTTGATAATTTTTATTATGTTTCTCTCTCTGGTTCAATTTAGGCAGGTCATATGTATTTAGAAATTTTTCATTGTCTTTTTTGTTTTGCTGTTTGTTGGAGTATAAGTTTTCAAAATAATTTCCAATGTTCCTGTAGATTTCAGAAGTGTTTGTTCTGATACCACTTTTTTAAAAATTTTATTTATTTTTTTTAGTTGTAGGTGGACAGAATATCTTTATTTTATTTTTATGTAGTGCTGAGGATCGAACCCAGTGCCTCACACGTGCTAGGTGAGCACGCTACCACTGCATCACAATCCCAGCCCCCTGATACCACTTTTTAATCTCTAATTTTGTATATTTGTGTCTTCTCTCTTTATTTTGTTTAGTTAGCTAAGGTTATGGTCTTCTTACCTTTGCAAAGAACCAATTCTTTTTTGCATTGATCACATCTGGTTTTTTTCTTTTTGTTCTCAATTTCATTAATTCTACCTCTGTTCTTTATTATTTCCTCTCTCCCTACTCATTTTGAAATTAGTTTCTTCTTTCTTCCTTTTCTGTATCTTTGAGGTGGATCATTAGTTTATTTATTTGAAATCTCTCTGTTTTAATGTAGGGACACAATGCTATAAGGTTTCCTCTTAGAACTGTTTTTATTGTCCCAGAAATTTTGATATGTTTTATCTATTTTCTCAATTGTTTCTAATAATTTATTGTTGTCTTCTCTCATTTTTCCTACAATCCATTCTTCATCTAAAAGAGTATTGTACAAACTTCATGTGTTTATGTTGTTCCCAATATTTTTCTTACTATTTATTTCTAGTTTAGTTACATTATGATCTGATAGGAAGAACAGAATTATATCAATCATTATTTTTATTTGCTGTGACTTACATGGTACCCTAGAATGTTGTTCTATTTTCAAAATCCTTCCAAGAGCTACTAAAAAAAAGGTATGTTCTTTTGTTTTTGATGAAATATTCTGTACATGTGTACAGAAAGTCTGTAGCATATATTAATTTTATAGTATTATTTGTGTTGGTAAAATCTTTGTAAGTATTGTGATTGGATGGCCTATCTATTGGTGATAAATGTGTATTTTCAGTCATCCAGTATTATTGTATTGGGGTCTTTCTGGAAGTTCAAGTCAAGAACTTTGTTTTAATTAGGTACACTTATATTTGGGCCATAATTGAATGTTGCTATATCTTCTAGTTGGAATGTCCTCTTTTGCATGATTTGATGGCTGTCTTTGTCTATTCTGATTACTTTTTGCGTGAAATATGCTTTGTTGGATATGAGAATAAGTAATCCTCCTTTTTTTTTTTTTTGATTCCATTTCCATGGACTAATTTTTTCTGCCATTTTACTTTCAACCTGTGGGTGTCTTTGCCTATGACATTTCCATTCTTTTTCCTTTCTGAAACCCCAAGAATCTGAACACTTTTATAGATATCATAGTCTTTCTTATTCTTTTGGAAATTCATCTATATGAAGTATTTCAAAAGATCCCTCATCATTTTTACAAATTCTTTTCCTTATATATTCTGTTTTTTCTTAGTGCCTTGAACATATTATATTTTATTTATTATTTTCTTCTATACCAAATTTTCTGTTTGACTCTTTTTCTTAATCTTTATGATATTGCTTAATTTCCCAGTTATATAATGAATTACTTTTCTAATTTCATTAAATTATTTGCATTTTCTTGTACTTCATTGAGTTTCCATAGGATTATTCTCTTGAAGTTCTTATCAATTGAGTTCTTCAGTGTTCCATTGTTTTAATTGTAGAAATCTTTTATCACCATGGTTCCATTAATTTCAAAATATTTTATATTTTTGAGGTTATGGTGAATAGGATAATATTCCTGTATTCTTTCACTACAGAATCACTTTTATCTTTTCCTTTGGGATCTGCTTTAAGAGCTCTATTGTACTCCTTTGGAGGTATTATTTTACCTAAATTTTTCCTATTTCTTCTCTCTCTACATTGACATTTGCATATCTAGTGAATTAGTTGACTCTACAACTTGCATACAGTGCTCTTCATAGTAAAAATCTTTTTCCTGACCATATGACCTAGGGTTTCATTTGGGTAGGGTATGCTATCTTCTGGTTTTAGTTGGGTACCATAAACTAGTTTTTCTATGATTTCTTCAGGTATCACTCATGGCGTTTGGCACATTGCACATAGTAGCTGAGTTACAGTGTGTCTCTGGGCGCCATACAGGAATTAGCACACTCTAGCAGTACAGGTGCGTATAGTGCACTCAGATGTGGGAATGGGTACCCAATGCATGGTCAATTAAGCGAAGGATCTGTGAGTACCAAGAACAATGATCATGGTGGTCATATATTCAGGCACTGGTAGTGTGAGCTCACTCTTGGTGGTGGCCTCTGAAAATGACACCTCTTGCAGCACTTGGAATGTGGGACATGAACCCCAAGGTCAAGCAGTGGTGCTGGTTGATAGTCTGCTAAATGAGGCAGGAGTAGCAGTAACGAGTTTAATGGTATGGGTTCCAACTCCCAAGAGAAAAGTGTTTAACTTCTTTTGATTCCTATAGTTAGTATTTTATTTCTTCCATTGAAATAAAACAATTGTTGGGGCTGGGGATGTGGATCAGTGGTAGAGCACTTGCCTAGCATTTGTGAGATACTGGGTTTGATTCTCAGCACCACATAGGTGCTGTGTCCATCTACAACTAAAATGTTTTTTTTTTTTAAAAGAAAGAAAGAAAACTATTTTCCATTGTCGTGCATACCACAGTGCAGGCTTGGGTATTGGAGTCACAGTTGCACTAGTGGATCTAATTGGCTCTGTGAGAATAATTCCACCAGTGCCAGTGGGATAGAATGTCTGTTGGGTTTCAGAGGTGTGGATATGCAGAATTCTGTTCCCTAAGTAAGTATGAAATCTGATATTGGCTTCATTTTCAAGATGGTGTTGGGCTGCAGCAGCCTGGAAACTGAGGTTTTGATATGAAAAAACTTGAGTTCATTCTCTGAAATAAAGTTATTAAGTGTACTTTAGGTAGCTCTGCTAACTTGCCTTCAGGCTTGGGAAAGTTGTGGAACATTTTATAGCTATAGTTTCTATGGTGACCCCTGGAATTCTATTAACCATCTTTTGATCACTGTCAAAATGCCTGGAATAATCAAGTAAAATAGAGAAAAAAGATTTATTTTGTGTTATGGTTTGGAACTGCAGAGCCCCTAAATATTCATATGTTGAATATTTAGTCTGTAGCTGGTGCTACTATTGGAATATAGAAATTTTAGGAGTTGGTGCCTCAACGAAGGAAGTAAGCCACTGATAGGTATACCATGTGCCTTCCCTCTTCTCCTTCCCAGCTACCATGAAAGGAATAGTATTCTTTTTTAATTCCATGCCATATTCCACATTATTTTCCTCACAACATTTCCACAACCATGGAGGTCAAGTGACTGGATGTAAAACACTAAAACCATGAAAAAAATAAATATGTTTTCATTGTTTTGCTCAGACATTTTGCCATAGTTATATTCTTTAACTACCACAATTTTATCAAGAAATGGAGTCATTAATGTGACTATACTGGAAAATGTGGTTTCGAAGACTTTGGAGCTTGTTTCTGGAAGAAATTTAGAAAATTTTGGAGAGATGACCTATAAAAGCCTAGAATGCTGGAAATGGAGCTTAACAGGCTATTGTGGTGGAAGCTCATAAAAGCAGAATGCTGATAGCAGTGATGACAATAAATTCTATGCTCTTGAGGTTCCAGTTGGCAATTAGGGCTCTATTGGGAGGTGTACTACAGATCATCTTGCCTACATTCTGGCAAAGGAATTATCTAGTTTTTTTTTCGATGTCCTGTGAAGTCAAGTTTAAATTAATGTGGTGAATAATTTTTTTTGGTACTGGGGAATGAACCCAGGAGTGCTTAAATCCTGATCCACATCCCCAGAACTTTTTATTTATTTATTTTTTTTGAGACAGGGTCTCACTAAGTTTCTTAGGGTTTTGCTAAGTTGCTGAGGCTGGCCTCAAACTTGCAATTCTCCTGACTCAACCTCCCAATTTGCTGGGATTATAGGCATGTGCCACCATACTTGGCTCAGTGGAGGAAATTTTAAGGCATTAAAACATTCACAATATTTATGGTTATTCTTAGATTTACAGTGAGAATCAGGAGCAAAGAGCAGGGCAGAAAGACTTAAAAAAATCTTGCAGTTTGTCTTTAAATGAACTTCTTGGAAATTTGCAGCCAAGGAGGGTGTGGTTGATAATGAGATTGGCACCATTAAAAAGAAGTCAACTACTTTGTACAAGGACAATAGGAAAAATCTCTGTGTATCTTGAATCAGCAGACCCCATCCCTTCATGTACAAAGAAAGGCATTTAAATCTTTCATTTGAAAATAGAGGCCATGGGATCACTGCTCCAGTAGGGAAGTTGTTTTCCCCAGCATTTATACTTTAATCAGCCATTCAAAGAGTCCTGGCACTTGATTCCACTGTTGGCAGACTTTAGCATTGGCCACATAGTGCTAGTTTTGCAGGCATGGAAAGTGCAAGAGTTCTGTGTTCACATAGGCTTCTACTGAGATTTCAATGTAAGGCACTAGGTAGTTAGAGGTGCCAGTAATGTGGAATATCTGCTGACTTAAGCAGAAAACAGGAAGAAACAGATTAATATACGACCTATGGGCTCTTGCTAACAAAACTGTAGAAGAAGGGCTTCTCAATCTGTTTGGAGCTCATATCATGCTGCCAAATGTCCCAAATGCCAATCAGGATTTCTTGTTTGTCCTACTATGTTTTGATCCTGCTTTGGTCTTATCTTCTTTAGTATTTGTCTTTTTACTCTTTATGATCTGATTATTTTTCTGTGCTCTTATTTCAGTTTTAGTTGGAAATTTGTTCAGTTTTATGTCCAGAAATTTGTTCACTTTGTACAGCTTTATTTTATTTGTTTGCACATAGCTTTTAAAATTATTCCTTAATGATCTTTTGAATTTCTTTTATTTTTTTGGAAATACAATTTAGTCCTATATTTTGCTATCAAATAAATAATACAATTGTGGAGACTGATGAATAAGTTTTTCATACACAAGTATGTATGTTTACATAGTACAAATAATGCAAGTATATCACAAATAACCCTACCTATTGAAGAGCAGACTCTTCCAAATTTCAGAAATACTGCATTTTATTTTTTTAATTAATTAATTTATTTAAATGCATTTCAAGTCATAGTACATATATGGAGCTCAATTTTCCATCTCTCTGGTTGCAAACAAGATGGAGTCACACCATCTGTGTCTTCATACAAGCACCTAGGGTAGTGATGTCCATCTCATTCAACCATTTTTGCTACTCTCATTTTCCTCCCCTCTTCCACCTCCCCTCATTGAGTATTTATTATAATATAATATTGCATATTTCACCTAAAATTTTACTTACTTGGTCATTTATCCCCTTCTTTTTGTTAATTTAGCTGAAGTTTTGTCAATTTTATCTTTTCAAAGAAAAAAATCTATTAGTTTCAGTGATTCTTTTGTCCAATTAGTGTGTTTGTTTCTGCTTGGGTCTTTATTTCTTTTCTTTTGTTGATTTTGGGTTCATTTTATTCTTATTTTTCTAAGAAATCATATTACTACATTAGGTTATTTATTTTGGATATCTTATAGTTTGGACGTAGGCACTAATTTCTATATTTTTTCTTAGTATTGTTTTTGCTGTATACCACTGATTTGGAGTTGTTTTGCTTATATTTTCATTTGAATAAAGCTGTTTTTAATTTCTGCTGTGATTTCTTTAATGATATTCTATTTTCAATAAGTAGATGCTTAATCTGAATATGCTTATATAATTTCTGCAATTTCTCTTGTTCTTTTATTCTAGTTTCATTCCATTGTGATTAAATAAGTTGTAAGAAATTATTTCAAGTTTTTAGATTTGTTCAGAATGTTATATTATGGTCTATTTTGGAGGAAGTCTCATTTATTAATAAAAATTATGTTTATGCTGGGTGCAGTGGCACATGCCTGTAATCCCAGCACTTTGGGAGGCTGAGACAGGAGAATCATGAGTTCAAAACCAGCCTCAGCAACTACGAGGAACTAAGCAACTCATTGGGACCCTGTCTCTAAATAAAAAACAAAATAGGGCTCAGGATGTGGCTCAGTAGTTGAGTACCACAGAGTTCAATCCCTAGTACCAAATATATATATTCTGCAGATATGTATGAAATGATCTATAAATGTATGTTGAATCCATTTGTTGTATAGTTTAAATTAACACTGATTTTTTTAAATCTGTATGAACTACCTATTAATGAGAGTAGTGTATTGAACTTATCAAATTTATTGCATTGGGTCTATCTCATTCTCTATGTCTATATGTAATTCAAATATATTTATAATTGGTATATCTAATTGACATAGTTGTTTATTGATCAATACACTTACTTTGCCTGTTGTAATTTATTTTTTGACTTAATGTGGTTTTTGTTAACCCTAAGTATAGCTAGTCTAGCTTGCTTTCATAATCCATTCTCTTGGAATAATTTGCCATCCTTTCACTCTCTGAATCCAGGTGTTTGCAGGTGAGATGAGATTCTTTAGGCAGCATACTGTAGGAAATTTTTTAATACAGTTAGTCAGTTTGCATTATTTAATTGAACAATTAATACTGTTTATACTCAAGAATATTATTAAAAATGCTGTTTTTTTTTCCAAAAATGTCTTTAGATTGATTTGAATATTCTGTTAATTTCTTCTTATATTATTTATTTTGGAATTTTTATGGTTTACCATATTGATAATGTTTGATTTTTTTCTTATTTCTCCTTTTTTATTTATTTTATTTTATTTTTCTTATTTTCTCCTGTTTTAGTAAGATTTATTCTTTCAAGTATCTCCATGATTATGTTTATCTTTCTTCTTAATGTAGAAATGCCTTAAATAACTTTTATAATTTTGGTATAGTGGTCATAAATGCCTTTAATCTGGGTTTATCATGGAAAGTCTTCTAATTTATTCTTCTATTTTGTTGTATGATATTGCCATGTATAGGGATTTTGGTTGGAAGATATTTCCTTCTTGTACTTGAAACACATTATTTCACACCCTCCTGGACTCTAAAGATTCTGTTGAGAAATCTGCTGTTAGTCTAATTGGTTTGCTTTTAAATATGGGTTGGCTATTCTCTTTGCAGTTTTAATATTTTTCATTGTTCTGGACTTTTAAAAAGTTAACTATAATATGTCATGGACAGATTCTTTCTCATCATGTCTATTTGGAGTTCTAAATTTATCCAGTACTATAATGTCTAGTATATTTGCTAGATTTAGGAAATAGTTTGCTATCATGTTACTATGTTTTTCATGCCTTCATCTCATAGGTCTTTTCCTTCTGGTATTCTGATTGTATTGATATATGATATTTTAGCAATGTCCCAGAGATCTTGGAATTCCTCTTCATTCAATCATTTTACTATTTGAGAGATATTTGGCACAGTCATATTCATGCTCTGATATTATACTTTTCTTTATTTAGTCTATTTTCAATAATTTTCACTGAGTTTTTACCCAACTTATTGAGTTCTTTATTTCCAAAATTTTTATTTGCTGCTGTTTCAAAATCTCTTATCTCTAGCAAATTGTTCCTTCATATCCACTGTTTTATTTCTTAATTCTTTGAATTTTTTATAAAATCCTATTGGATTTTATTAAGCTTTGTAAGATCATTTATTTGAACTCAGCTAGCATTTAGTCTATTTTGATAACTTTGGAATCTGTTATTATGAAGTTATGTAATTCAGGATGTGACATATTACCTAGCTTTTCCATATTGTTTTTGTTTCCATTTTGAAACTTGCATATCTGCTGGGAGGGATATATCTTGTGCTTTTATGTTTACCTTTACAATACATGCCTTTATTCTGTCAAAATAACATGGGATATGAGCTTTTGGTGAGTTGAATTTATTTCTTACTGGACTTCATTTGTAAGATACTGATAGCTTCCTGGGTTGTAATTCATGGATTTGGGCACAGGTTGTAACATATTGGGGTCAGAGAGACTGTCTCTCAAAATTTGAGATACTTTAGGGACATGTGGTGTAGGCAGTAGTGTATGTGGGATGCATCCTCTGGTTACTCCATTATGAAATTGGTAGCCTATATCAGGATTTGGGAATTTCCACAGGCAATGTTGATGGTAACCATGTTACTTGAACATGATTCTGATGTAAGTTTCTCTATTTGTGTTGAACAGCTTGAAACCTTGTTTTCTGATTATAGTCTGAGTTATACCTAGCAGATTCACAGGGAGTGTTGGGAGCTATAATCATAGCTATCCCTCAGTGAGACTCATCTTCTGACTTATCAGCCCTGCATAATCTAACTAGGTACAGTTGCAATTGATGTGTAGAAATTACCTAGATATGATGTCATCAATCATTGTGTTTTTCTTCTCTGCTTGTATTATGGGGGTATCAACCCAGGAACAGGAACTATGCTTCCTCTTATCTGTGCCCACGTGGGAACAAATTGACAGGTGGAAGTTTATGTGCCCTCCCTTTCCTATGTATAATTGTCCACCAGGGTATAAGCAGAACTGGGTTTTGGCCAGAGCTGTTCTTAATTTATCTAAGATAAGCTGGGAGTAGAACTTAGAGGCAAAACACCTGCCCAATATATATGAAACCCTGGGCTTGCTATCCAGCTCCAGAATGTAAAAAAAAAATAAATAAATAAAAAGAGGAAAAATTAAAATAAAACAAAAGTAAAAATATAAAAAGTGAAAATATCAATAAAAGCTAGAATAAATATAGAAAAAGAGAGAGAACTTACTTCAAGCCAAAGTCCTTAGACATGCTTCTTTATGAATCTTCTATGATAGGAATAAAACAGGCATGTGAGCATAGTATTTTCAGACTGTAACTTGTTGTTATTCCCTTTAGGTCTCAGCAAAGTTTTGACATGGTGTGCAGGTTTCATCCTGTGTTTGTTGGTGAACCATTTAAGGCAGAAAGTGAATCATGCCAGCTTTATATTCATTCTGAAAGATTTTATTCTGTGTGCTCAGAGGCATGGAGAATGTCAAAGTGGCAGCAGTTTGCCAGAATATCTCTGTGGATTTGGAAAGAAATTGAACCACTGCATTCTCTGGTATAGGGGAACTGTGGGGATCAAGTGATCAGCTAGCCTCAGTCCTGGAACGTTCAAACCTTGCCCCAACACAAAATACCTTGTGTAATTCCATGTAAAAGAGGGCAGATAGCTCAACTGCTGTGTCTCTCATTCCCCAACCCTACTGTATTCTCTGCTCCCCATTGCATAAACCTCTAAGTAGATTAGTATCAGAGACACTCTAAACAAGTCATGACTATCTTATGTAGCTAACATCTGTCCAGTCAATGCATCTGAGTATTCATAGGAATCCTTAGATGGGATCATACTGATTTTTCTGAAACCCAAAACAGTTTATTCTCTTACAATAAGATTCTTTTCAAGATGACTTCTAGCTATAGCACTCTAAATGTTAAGATATGTGATTATTTTTTTTCTAATTCTAGCTTGCTGTGAAGAATCTAAGTCACTTATCTATTTAATCTGTTCATAGAGTGTGGCCTTCTGTGACATAATATGACTCTTTTTCACCTCAGGGAGAGTTTCCCTTTCCCCCAACTGAGATGGCTGGTTGGCACTGGATGCTAGCACATTGTTTCTCTTGCTTCAGTTTATTCCCTAGACTATAGAATTTACTAAGTTTTATTTTCTGGGCTGCAAATTTCTAGTAATTACTCACAGCTACTCAGCTCCAGAAAAAGTTATATACTTATTGTTTTGTTTTAATCACATAGAGGAACAAACTGGTGCTGAGTGTCTTTATTCCGCCATCTTGAGAAAACCTTCCACTAGTAAATTTTATCAAGCATTTTAAGAGGTATTAAAAGCAATCTTTCTTAAATATTCCAAAAATTAAAGAGGGTGAACACTTTTAAATAATTTTATGGGGTGAGCATTACATTTTTTACCAAAATCAAGTAAAGATATTATAAGAAGAGAAAATTAAGATTCAATACCTCTGATAAACATGATGTTAAAAACACTATAAATACTTGTGAGGACTTGCCCTTAGTATTCAAGAATGGTACAGTATGCCCAAATAAATCAATTCATTATACCACAATAACAGCATGAATAATAAAAACATATCTTCATTGCATAATACACAAATCTATTGGAATAAATTCAACAGTTTTCATGATAAAATACTCCGCAACTTATGTTTAGAAGCAAATTACCTCATATAAAAGATGTATATGGGCTAAACAAATAGCTAATATCATAGTATATGGGGAGCTAGCTCTATGCTTTGGCCTAATAACTAGCCATTATGTGTAAATGGGAAAGGCACAAAGGAAAGAGGAACTACGTGATTGGTTTACATTTACTGTTGGTTCCACGAACGTGCATCTCGTGGACGGAATTCAGGGGGCTTACATGCCTTGGATGGTTGTTGCCTATGTGCATTATCTCTGATTGGCCAAACGGCCCTATAAGTTGAATGCTTGTTCCACAAATAATCAGATGCCTGCTCTGACTGTACTCCCTAGCGTGTCTGATTGTCCTGCGGCAGGGCTGGGAACGGACGGCTAGTCGGCTCCAACTCTTCCCAACTTCCACGGCTAGGTGAATGTGGGGGTGTCCCTTCGACCCCCGCAATAGTACATAATAAAATAACTGAAAGTGTTTTTCTCTATGATCATGTTCAAAAGTATTTTTACCATTCTTATGCTCAGCTTAGTACTGGAAGGATAAACAGTAATTAGAAGAGGAAAAGTAAAAAGCCATCCAAATTGTAAAGAAAGAAGTATAATTTTCTCTATTTGAAAATGGTATAACATTTTAAATAGAAAGCCCTAAAGACTCCATAAAACACTGTTAAAACTAAAAAACAAATTCAATAAGATTTCAGGATACCAAGTTGACATACAAAATATAATTCCCTTTTGATATATTAACAATGAAGTCTTTGTTAAAACATTAAGAAAACAATCTCATAGCCGTTGCATAACATTGAGTTCCAAAGAGATAGCACCAGAGCCAGTAAAAGTGATACTGGGGACTGGGTTTATGGCTCCGTGTTAGAGTGCTCACCTAGCATACATGAGGTACTGGTTTTGTTCCTCAGCACCAAATTAAAAAAATAAAAAAATATTATGTCCACCTATAACTAAAAAGTAAATAGTTTTAAAAAGCGATACTGCCACTTGATCACTGAGTCTCTTTGGAGTAAATTTAATGAATTTGGAGAATGGAAATTCTAAAATGCTTAGAGGTAAAATATATTTTCATGCATTCTTCATACATAATTGCCAGGAGAAAAAAAAAACAAATAATTTGATCAATGTCTCAGAATGCTCTAAGCTTTTCACAGAGCTGGAAAACTCATGTCTTCTAAAGAAAAGGTATAATTTGAAGACACACCAAAGGCAGACAAGATCAATTGTATAAAGAATGAAAACATATATTCATCCTAAATGGAAAACAAAAATGTTCAAGAATCCCCATACACCCAAGAGGCATCTTTTGACCTTTTTCTTCTTTTGTTTTGTATATTGTCAAAAACCCAGAGGAGAATATCTTGGCCTGTCCGTTATTGATTTTGCAAAGAGACTCAGAGAAATATGCAATAACAATGCTGTAGCTGACATGCAGTCTAAGGAAAAGAAAGATGTTAAGCTGAAGGAAAAGCACAAAATGAATATTGCTACATAGTATGATAAAGGAAAGCCTAATGTGTATACAACTGGGTTGTTAAAGTTGAAGAAAGCAAGGAAAAGGAAGAAGATCAGAAAGGCCAAGAGAATAGTATGTAGAAGAAATTTGAAGATTATAATAAAAGAGTTGTGTCTAGGGCAGGTTTTCTCCAGTTTATAAAACATTTTACTCCCTTTCATATAACTCACTCTTTTTAAAAAAATAAAATGAAATATATGGTTATAAAGATTTGGTTTACAACTATACAGAACTTTTTATGTATACTTAACACACTAACAAATTGTTCTTTGAATAGCTCTGTCCTGGTGATATTTTCAATAGTTATAAATTTTGGTACAATCTAGGGATTATATATTGGCATGAAAATTTAAAGCAAGTTCTTGGTGCATGACAAAAATTAGTTGTGTGTGGAAGGTAGTATTTACTCTTCAGATGCCTCTGATTCAGTTATATGGAATGACATTGTTCCATTAACTAAATATCACTCTATAAATGCAAAACTTGCACACATAGACTAAAACTGCAGGTATTTTCTTTATTTTCTGAATGCTCCTAAAATACAATTTTTAAAGTGGCATTGTTGGTCTTTACCTAGTCTTAATGCATTTTTTTTCCTTGAGGGAAAGCTAGTCTTTGCTTTTTCATGTTTGTGATCACATTATTATGGTATTTATAATTTTATTTAGGTGAATGATTAAAACATTTAGACACACTTCATAATCATGATTGGACTAATAACATTTGAATTTGGTCAGCATTTGTATATAACTGAAACTCAAAATTCTAGATGAGTTTATATTGAATTTTGCATAACCTAGTTATTTATAACATGAAGAATAAATACAATGGACTGAATGTGTGTGTTTCACTCAAAACATGTGTTAAAATTCAATCTCCCAAAGTGAGAATATTAGGTGGTGAAGCCTTTGGAAGGTAATTAAGCCATGAGAGTATTTCTATTTAAATGGAATAAATCTCCATAAGAAGAGAACCCTGAGAATTCATTTCTCCCAAGCCCCATGTGAGGATACAGTAATAAGATACTGACTATGAAACAGGAAACAGTCTCTCTTGAGATACTACGGTTTGGATATGAAGTGTCCCCCAAAGCTCATGTGTGAGACAATGCAAGAAAGTTGAGAGAAGAAATGATTGGATTATGACAATTTTAACACAGTCAGTGAATGAATGAATGAATCCCCTGACTGTGTTAACTGGGTGGTGGCTGAAGGCAAGTAAGATGTAGCTGGAAAAGGTAGGTAATTGAAAGCATGCCTTTATGGTATAAATTTGGTAACTGGTGAGTGGAGTCTCTGTTTTCTTATCACCATGTGAGCTGCTTCCCTCGACCCCACACTTCCACCATAATGTTCTGCCTCACCTCAAGCCCCGAGGAATGGAAACAGCCTTCTATAGACTGAGATCTCTGAAATTATGAGCCCCAAAATAACCTTTTTCTCCTTTAAATTTTTTTGGTCAAGTCTTTTAGTTATAGCAGAGTAAAAGCTAACTAAAACATAAGTCATGAAAACTGCTGGTCCTTGGTCTTGGACTTATCTACCTACACAACTGAGAGATAAATTTATGCTATTTATAATCTACTTAATTTATAGTGTTTTGTTATAGCTGTCTGAATACACTAAGATAGTAACAAATCCATTCACTGAAAAGAATTGTTAGAATCAAATATTTTGAAGGTCACTCCTTGAAGAAATAGCAGAAAATATATTTTAATTTTTGCTTGGAGAATCTATGTTATTTCTATTTTCAGTTCTAACACTGATGACCTGAAGACTTTCCCTCTAAAAATAGAGCTTAAAATACAAGACAGCCACATTAAGGTTTTTCTGACACTAGTTCCAACAAAAATTGTATGGAAGTGATGACTGTAAATGTACTTTCCCATTTATTTAAACATATACTGCTCAGAAGTTTTGATACTCTCTATGAAATACTTTTATTCAGTTAAGCAAGTTTTTATATTTTGATGCTATGTTTTTAAGATATTTGTCAATACTGTAGTTTTCTCTTATATAAGTCAAATAGACATGAGAAAAGGAAATCAACTTATATTTTTGTTTTTCAAATTATGCAATCATTTTAAACTGAGTTGTCTTTACAAAGCCCAAATTTATTTATCAAAGTAATAAATGTTTAAGGAAAATATGGCAATTTTGTGATTTTTGAAATTACTATTTTCTTAATTTACTATGATTTTGAAATAGCTTTCTTGTCATTCTATGTGTTTTAGTTATGGATTGTTGTTTTACTTTATAATTTTGGCTTCTAGATTTTTTCCATTTTGATTTTTGTTCAATTTCAGGAAGAATAATTAATATTCAAAGCCTTTGGTGTTAATAAACAAATAATGTAAAAGTTTAAAATAATGAAGAATGGAACTCATCTCATGACGTGAACATAAAAAAATAGTAAAATACTCAAGAATAAGCTTAACTAAGGAGGTGAAAATTTGTGCACTGAAAACTAAAAAATCATTGATGAATGACACTGAATAAAACACAAAGAAATGGAAGTAAAGCCCGTGTTCATGGATTGAAAAATTAATACTATTAAAATGTCAAAAATATGCAAAAATATCTACAAAACCATGCTCTCCCCATAAAAATCTCAAAGCCTTTTAAACAGGAAAAATAAACAAAATTTACATAAAATCTCAAAAGATCCGTAAGGTACAAAAAAGTACTAAAAATCTGGGTGTAGTGGTGAATGACTGCTATCCCAAAGGCTCAGCAGGAGGAGACAAGAGGATCACAGTTCAAAGTCAGCCTCAGTAACTTAAAGAGGCCCTAAGCAATTTGATGACATCCTGTGTCAAAATTAAAATTAAATGGGCTGGGGTTGTAGCTCAGTGGTAGAGTTCTTGCCTGGCATGTGTGAGACACTGGTTTTGATCCTCATCACCACATAAAAACAAATAAGTAAAGGCATTCTGTCCATCTTCAAGCAAAAAAAAAAGTCTGTGGATATTGGTCAGTACTTAAGTGACCCTACATTTAATACCTGGTACAGAAAAACAAACAATCAAACAAAACAAAACAAAACAAAAAAATGAAAAAAGAAAAATGCAGAATATCACATTTTTACTTCAAACTGTATTTAAAACTATGTAGTAATAAAAAAAAAGCATAGTATTGGCATGAAGAAAGTCATATACATTAATAGAATAAAATAACCTAGAAGCTGAGGATTTAGCTTAGTTTACAGTGTGCTTGCGTCACATGCACAAGGCCATGGGTTCAATCCCCAGAACCCACCCCCCCACACAAAATAACCTAGGAATGAATTCATACATATACTGTCAATTGGTCTTTGACCTGGACAGCAAACATACACAATTTGAAAAAGAATCTCTGACAAATGGGACTGGGAAAATTAGAATTCACACGTATAAAATTAAATTGAACTCTTCTTACATCATACTATAAAAATCAATTCAGAAAAAATAGACTTAAACATAAGACCTGAAATCATAAAACTTTCTTTTTTTTTAAGCCAGGCGTGGTGGCTCAAGCCTGTAATCCCAGCACTTTGGGAGGCTGAGACAGGAGAATCGGGAGTTCAAAGCCAGCCTCAGCAACAGCGAGGCACTGAGCAACTCAGTGAGACCCTGTCTCTACATAAAACACAAAATAGGGCTGGGGATGTGGCTCAGTGGTTCGGTTCCCCTGAGTTCAATTTCCAGTATCAAAAAAAAAAACCCTTTCTTTTTATTGGTCTTACTCATGATTTTGTGAATACCACATCAAAATTTTAGCTATAATTATACACTATTGGATTTTGAAAAAATGATAAAATATATAGTGTGTAGTTTCATTTTGAACAATTTTTGATTTTGATGTAGCCGAGGATATCCTCTACGTACTCTGGTCCTGTCAGTCCATAGGTTTTGAAATTTCAATATGTGCAAAAGCAATTGTCAACAGGGGAAGCAGGTGTTACTCTTTATGGAATCAAAAATACATTGAGAAAGAAGTTTATTGAATGAAGACAGAGAGCTTTGGTCTTTACTTATATATAAAGGCAGAAGGGCATGGTGATCCATGAGCCCTAGATAGGTAATCTAGCTGCAATGGTTTGGATACTATGTGTCCCACAAAAGTGCATGTATGGATGACTTGGTCCCACGAGTGGTACTATTAGACAGTAATAGAACTTGTAAAAAGTGGGGTCAGGTGGGAGGTAATTTGGCCATTGGAGCCATGCCCATAAAGGGGATAGATGGATCCCATCCTCCTTCTTTGCTCTCTTTACAGTTTATAGTCAGGAGGTGAGTGGTATTTTTTCTATCATATGCTCCTGTAATAATGTGTTGCCTTACTATAAGCCCCTAATCAACAGAGCCAATTAATCATGGGCTGGAAACTACAAAATAAATCATTTCTCTATATAAGTGGCATATATCAGGTATCTGTTACATTAACTAAAAGATGACTAATCCAACATGTCATCTCTTGTTAGTTCTCATGAACAATCTTGAGTCGTCACAATAGGGTCATTATAAAAAAGAAACAAGCCTGGTCCCACCTGTTCTTTTTATCTGTTCTGGTTCAAAATGTGATCATTTACTCTAAATACATGAACCTGTAATCAAGTGCTGTCATCCACCACCCTCACCAGATGTGAAACAAATGAGGCTGGACTTTGCACCTCCACAAGGTATTATCTTTATAAATTAGTCATTTCGATTATTTCACTATAGTAATGCAAACTCTTTTAGTCAGACTTTACATTGCTGTATCCAAAACACCTGTAAAGAACAACTTCAAAGGAAGAAAAGTTTATTATGTCTCATAGTTTCAGAGATTTAGTCTATGGTCTACCACTCTACAGCTTTGGGCCTAAGATGAGGCAGAACATCATAATGGAAGGGAATGTCTGAGGAAAGCATAACAACCAGGAAGCAAAGAGAGAGTAAGCTCCACTCACCAAGGACAAAATATAAACCATAAATGCACAACCCCAGTGACTTACTTCATCTGGTCACCACACCTTACTTTCCTATATTTACCACTCAGTTAATCCATATCAGCAGAACAATCAACTGATTAGGATATGCTTCTCATAACCTCATCATTTTGTCTCTGAAAATTCTTACATTGTTGCACACATGAATTTTGAGAGGAACCTCTCATATCTAAACCATAATGCTGGCTCTACTCCCTCACTAGGTCATTTCATCTCTATATGTCTCAGTTCTACCAGTTGTAAATGAGGATGAAAAAAATAGTAGCTTTCTAATTGGATTGATGAGAGGACAGTATGAAATAATCCATATGGTTATTAGAATATCATCTGGTATGTAGCAAGTACTAAATAAATATTGATTTTTATCTTAGGGCCTACAAGACTAACTAAGGCTAATTTGAGGAAATTTTGGGACTAGAATCTTTATAAGGGATGTGAGATTAGGTGGATTGTGGTGGTAAGAGTTTTACATAACATAAATCCCTAGAAACACTTTCTTAGAACAAGTTTTCTGGGACAGTATCTTAGGGGAAAATGTTATAGAGATATTTGTCTCTCACAAAGTATTCTATAATAAACAATGTACTCATATGTGAAGCTAAACATTTCAAAAATGGGCTCACAATCTTTTTGTCATGCTCTTTCTTGATCAGTGGCACTAACATGATTCAACTGAAAAGTAAGAAGCCTAAAAATAATAATGTAGCAATACTATCTATCAGTAATTTTATGGATTTTACCTCCTAAATATAATAGAAATAGGTCTTTCCTCCATATATTTATCACCAATGTCATCACTAAACCAAGGGCACAATTCACTTGACCATGATTGTCACAATATATTTCAGGACTATTTTCCACAAAGCTAATTTTTACCAACTACTAATTATTTATTCTTCTTACAGAATTCAGAGCTTTGTTCAAAAAATGCATGTTTGTCAATTTCCTTATTTAAAATTGTTGGTGGCTTTCAGTTATGCTAATAATAAAAAATAACTTTTCCCTCAATGTACCACATTATCTGAACTTGAGTTAAGTCTTCCGTCTCATATCAAGAAATTATTTTTCTTATTTTCTTTTTTAAAAATATTTTTATTAGTTATAGATGGACAAAAATACCTTTATTTGTTTGTTTTTTATGTGGTAGTGAGAATCGAACCCAGTGCCTCACACATGCTAGGCAAGTGCTTTATCACTGAACCACATCAATAGCCCTTTTCTTTTCTTTTCTTCTTTTCTTTTCTTTTCTTTTCTTTTCTTTTCTTTTCTTTTCTTTTCTTTTCTTTTCTTTTCTTTTCTTTCTTTCTTTCTTTCTTTCTTTCTTTCTTTCTTTCTTTCTTTCTTTCTTTCTTTCTTTCTTTCTTTCAAAATCGACCAATGTAATTTATCATATTAAGAGAACAATACCAACAAAAAACACTCTGAACATCTCAATGCATTGATAGCATACGATTTTCATGGTAAAATCTATGGAACACTAGCAATAGAAGTAACCTGATAAAATGCCTCTATGAAAAGCCTATAGCAAATATACTTAATCCTGGAAGAATTAATACTTTCCACCTGAGATTAGAAACAGAGCAGAAATGTCTGTTCTCAGACATCCCATTTGTCATTGCATTAGAGAAGCTAGGTAGTGCATTAAGGCAAGAAAAAGAAAAAATATTGAATTTGAAAGAAAGTAGTAAAACGTACTATTCACTTACACGAAGATCACCTCTTATTTTATTAACTACATTTTCCTTTTGCTTTTAGAAGTGTCATGCCTTCATTCAATCTATGGCCTTTGTGAATACTGCTCCCTCTGAATGTACTATTTTTCTCATTTTTCTTTTAAATAATTCCCACTTGTCCTCCATATTTCAACTCTATTTTCATTTTTAAGTTATGAGAGGCTAATAATGTTTTAAATGTGAGGAATTTGGAAAGAGTTAAAATAAGAGAATATAAACATACCAAATCACTAAGTTAACCTAGAGAATGTGAGCTATAATTTTAGTTCTGAGATTCATGCCAGCTACAGTTAAAGATAAATAAAAAGGGTAGCCTGATAAAAGAAAATAGATCAGGTAATTAATAGAGGGAAATTTTTCTGCAACTGGATTTTTAAAACTGACTGCAAAAATCCTTACATGTGAATCATTGAAAGAGATAATTTTTAACAGATTTTTTTATGGAAAGGTCTGTGATTTTGGTAAGATGTCATATATTCCCCAGAAAATGTTGTCAAATCCTCTTGGGAATATCCCTTCAGGCATCATTGTGCTTTCAATGATCTATTATTTAATAGTAAAACCCCAAGTCCAATTTCTGCTGTTTCAAGCCTTGAGAAATTTTTCTTATACCTATCATGATGTGATTGTCATGTTGTTTACTTCATCATTTACATTAGCTACCTATATTCATAATCACATCCTTTAAATCATATCTGCAGAAGCCAACTGCACAGTGAAAGCACGTGCTCCAGATTATTTGTTTACTTAGTGAAATGTTCCTTGACAAGATGACTTTAGAATCAGAATGTTTTATTACCATGAGGCTTCAAGATAGGAGCTGGAGGTGGAAGGTGAAAGACAGCTCACTTATGTGCATCAGTTTCTAATTTAAAAGAAATCGTTGAAGTAGGGTAACTTTCTTCCAATTTATCAAGAGAATGGCCAGCTACTATATGTATAACTTGAATTATCACTAGAAAAAGCCTATAACATTTTGTAATTTTAAAAAATTCCATTAAATAGAGTATTAAGAGGAGGTCAATATGGCAGAGTAGAGAAGGTTAATTTCCAAACAGCTCTGTGGCACAGGACCAGGAAAGTATATAAATGGCTTCTCTTTGAGGTCAGTTAAAAAAAAAATCCTACTGGGATTTACAGCCTAGGGACTTAGTAGATTGTATAAAATAAAATTTCAAAAAAAAAATAAAAAAGAAAGAAAGAAAGAAACCCACTGCTGGCACTTGTGGCTTCTGATGAAGATTGATCATCGGCAGGCCTGAGAGAGAGAGATTGAGTCCACATTTCAGGTGGCACTGAGGTGTCTCTTGAAGGAGAGAAAACAAGTGATCGCAGACATTGATGAGCTGAACCAGGGGATTAGCTACAATTTGTTTTCATGTGAGAGGGATGCTGCAAGCTTCATAGTGACTTGCAGACAGAAGATACAGCTGTCATCTTTTTCCTGCTGTGCTAAAGTGGTCAATGGGTATGGCTCCAAACTCAGGTGTACATATCTGTGTAATTCCAGCTGTGTCTGGAAACCTGACCTGGCAGAGTCTTGCCAGAGTGTAATTAGAAAACCAGGTGATAGGGACTGGGATTGTGGCTCAGCGGTAGAGTGCTCACCTAGTGTGAGTGAGGCACTGGGTTCGATCCTCAGTACCACATACAAATTAATAAATACAAAAATAATATTTTGATTAAAAAAGTCAACCTTTAAAAAAAAACAAACAAGTGACATTCATTTGTGGAAATTGTTGCACTCAGGATAATTCAAGACACTCAGACGAGAGAGATCCTGGCCATCTCTCACTTTTTGCCACACTTTGCAGGAACAAAGGGGGATGACCAGGGACTTGATCAGGGACAGGAGGAGTGCATATGCACTTTGGGATTGAGTTCAGGTGGCCAAGATGCAGGACACACGGGAGGCGGAGGGGGCCAAGGACTGGTTCCTCAACCACTTGAGCCAAACCCAGGGGAGATTCAAGTAATACATATGTCTATCATGGACCAGAAGCAGCTGGACACTGGAAGTGTGTTGATTTAAGAGCTTCAGCACACCATTCCACAAAGTACCAGGGATCTAGCTAGACCCAAACCCCACCTCTAGGAGCTCTACCTCTGGGAACATGTTTGACAGTATTCTACAGCGACCCCTCTCTGTGAGTGGAATGGACAACACTCTACAACCTTCTTCTACTTATACAACTAAGAAGGAAAGCTGAGAATGAGAAAACTGATTAGCTCCACAGAAAGAAGAAACTGATAGTCCCCAACAACCTACTCTGGCTCAAAATACATATCTCAAGGGGAAAAAAATGCAATGGAAGATAATTGGGAACTGAAAGCAACATATAATATCATAGACAATTTTTTGGCCACTTCAATGGAGAAAAATTTCTTAATCTTCCATCAAGAACCTTTTTTAAAAACTTTTGTGTGCTAAAAAGTCCATGAATATTTGTACATATACATATTTGCCTCATTCTTCTTACGTTTAGCATTTTTTGAAGGTAGTTATTTTCTTGACTGTTTTATGAGAACTAGGGCTTTTGATTAGTATAGCTTAGTTTTATTTTATAATTTTTGTTGTTGTCACTGTCTTATTATATTTCTCCTATTTGCCTTTATTCTATTTCTCTCTTTTCCTTCATGAACAGCCAAATTCTATTGTTCTCTCTTTCATTCTTCCTTTCTTTACTGCTACTCTGTTTCCCACTACTCTCTCATCTACTCTTTCAGTTATTACTTCCTACATCTCTTCTGAATTTTCCCTTGTCACCTTTTTGAAATAGCAAACCCTTTTACAAGCATAATATCTCTACTGTTGGCAATTGTCTATCATATTGTTTATGTACATAGTTCCAATTAACATTGCAGATGCTAAAATAGTAACTATGTATTTATTTTAATGCTGAATATTAATTGCATTCATTGTTGTTATCATTTGTCTCTTCCTAAAACATGTACTATAAATATTCAGGAATACTGTAAATTCATAGGGTAGAAGTTCTGCCACCTCAGATCCTTCCTGATGAATAGGTAAACATACAAATGCTATAAAAAAGCAAAGGGACAAACTACCCAAAACAATCAAATTACCTTATTAACAGAATCCAAAGTTATCACAGTGAAGGAAATGTCAGAGAAGGAATTCAGAAAGTTCATAGTTAAGCTGATATGCTAGGGAAAACAAAATGTAAACTGTGAAATCACAGAGAAAATCCAAGTAATAAAAGACGACTTCAATAAGGAGATAGTAATCCTGAAGAAGTATCAATCAGAAATTCTCAAAATGAAGGAATCAATAAACCGAATTAAAAACTCAATGGAAAGCATCACCAGTAAACTTGTAAGATAGAGTCTCAGACAATGAAGAAAAATATAAAATCTGGAAAATAACATCTGCTATGGATAAAAGATGTTAAAAGATCACAAACAAAACTTGTAAGAAATATGGGATAACAAATTTAAGATTAATTGGCATAGGTGAAGGCTCAGGGATACAAACCAAAGGAATATTTTCAAATGACATAATACCAGAAATATTTTCAATGACATAATACCAGAAAATTTCATAAATCTTAAGTATATGATGTAAAATCCACACAGGAGACTTACAGGACTGCAAATAACCAAAATTACAACAGATATACACTAATGCACATCATTATGAAAATACCCAATATACAGAATAATGACAAAATTTTAAAGGCTGATAGAGTACAGTGACAGTTTACATTTAGAGGGAAACCAATTTAGATCTCAATTGATTCCTCAACCCAGAACCTAAAAGTTAGGTGGTCATGGATGATGTACACCAAGCACTGAAATACCTTGATGCCAATCAAAAATAATATATCTGGCAAAATTAAGCTTCAGATTTGATGATGAAATAAAAACCTCCAATGATAAACAAAGTTTAAAAGAATTCACAACTAGAAAGCCTGCACTACAAAACATTTTTAATAAAATATTTCATTAAGAATAAATGAAAAATAAAAATAAAAATGAAAACCAGCAAAAGGAGTAACTACACTAGAATAGCAGTCAATAAAATGAGAAACTATTTCAAGTTAAAAACAGGAAATAAAATGACAGGGAATAAAAATTATTTCTCAATAAAAAAATTGAATGTATATGGCCAAAAATCATCAGTCAAAAGACATAGACTGAGGGCTGGGATTGTGGCTCAGTGATAGAGCACTTGCCCTGCATACGTGAGGCACTGGGTTCAATTCTCAGCATGATATAAAAATAAATAAAATAAAAACATTGTGTCCATCTACAACTAAAAAAATATTTAAAAAAGAGACATAGACTGGCAGAATGGATTAAAAAGCAAGATCCAAAAATATTCTGTCTCAAAGGGTCTCACTTCATAGTAAAAAATAATCCATAGATCAAAGATAAAAGGATGAAAAAATACATCATTCATATGAATCTCATAAACAAGCAGGGGTTTCTATCCTAATATCAGATAAAGTGGACTTAAGACAATCAGAAGGGACCAAGAAGGTCATTTCATACTGTTTAAAGGAATTAAACATCAACAAGACATAACAATAAAAAATATTTTGCCCCAAACAATGGAGCATCTGCTCATATCAAACCCTTCTCAATTTGAGAATAAAATAGACCAAAACACAATAATGCTGGGTGACTTTAACACACATCTCTCATCACTGAATAGATCCTCCCAAAAAAACTAAACAAAGAAGCTAAACAACTAAAATATAATTAATAAATTATTCTTAACAGACATTTAGAAAATATTTCATCAGTCAATGACTAAATACACTTTCTTCTCAGAAGAACATGGAACATATTCTAAAATAGACCATACTAGGCCACAAAGCAACACTTACCAGATAAAAAAAAATTAGAGACAATATTTTGCATTCTATCAGATAATAATAGAATGAAATTAGAAATCAATGATATAATAAAAAATACAAGCTATTCTAAAACCTGGATACTGAATAATATGCTACTGAATGACCATTAGATAGCAGAAGAAATCAAGGATGAAATTAGGGGCTGGGGTTACGGCTCAGTGGTAGCGTGCTCGCCTAGCACGCAGGAGGCGCTGGGTTCAATCCTCAGCACCACATAAAAATAAAATAAAGATATTCTGTCCACCTATAACTAAAAAATAAATATTTTTTTAAAAAAGGATGAATTTAAAAAAATACTTAGAAGTAAGAAGTAAATGAGAATAGCAAAACAACATTATCAAAATTACTGGGACACTTTGAGGATGGTTCTAACAGGGATTTTATAGCACTAAACTTATTCATAAAAAAAAAAGAAAGCCACCAAATAAATAACCTAATATTACATCTCAAGGTCCTGGAAGAAGAAGAATCATCCATACTAAAAGCAGTGGGAGACAGGAAATAATTAAAATCAGAGCTGTAATCAATAAAATTGAAACCAAATTTTTTTTAAAAAAACCAATGAAACAAAAGTTGGTTTTTAGAAAAAAATCAATAAAATTGGTAAATCCTTAGCCACACTAACCAAGAGAAAGAGGAAAAATCACAAATTTTTAAAATTCATGATGAAAAAGTTAATATCAAAATGGACGCTAATGAAATACAGAAGACAATGAGAGACTATTTTGAGAATTTATACTCCAATAAAATAGAAAATCTTGAAGACATGAACATATATAGAGACATATAACATACACAAATTGAACCAGAAGGACATAGAGAATTTAAACAGATCAATTTCCAGCAATGAAATGGAATATGTCATCAAAACATACTAACACAGAAAAGCCCAGGAATGGTGGATTCTCAGCCAAGTTCTATCAGATCTTCAAAGAACTAACACGAATCCTCCAAAATTATTCCACATAATAGAAATGAAGGAAACCCTCCTAAACTCATTTCATGAATCTCATATCACCCTAATTCCAGAAACATAGAAAGAAAATCAAAGAAAAGACATTTTTAGGCCAATATACCTGATGAACATAGCTGAAAAATTATTAATAAAAATTTGGCAAGTCACATACAAAAACACATTAAACATACAGTGCATCATGATTAAGTGGGTTCTTTCTAGGGATGTGTTTGGTTCAACATATGGAAATCAATAAATGTAATTCACCACATCAATATACATAAAGACAACAATCATATGACTACCTCGATTGATGCAGAAAAAGCATTTTAGAAAATACAGCACTGATTTATGTTCAAAACACTAGAGCAATTAGAGATACTAGGAACATACCTCAATATTATAAAAGATAGGTATGCTAAACGTAAGACCAACAACATTCTTAATGGGAGAAAAAACTAAAAGCAATCCCTCTAAAAACTGGACCTAGATAAGGATGCCCTCTTTCATCATATTTACTTAGCATAGCCCTTGAAAATCTAGCCAGAGCAATAAAAGAATAGAAATAAAAGGGGCACAACAAGGAAAAGAAGAGCTCAAAGTATCCCTATGCTGATGATATGATTCTATATTTTGATGATCTTAAAATCTCTATTAGAAAAATTCTGGAATGCATAAGCAAATTCAGCAAAGTAACAGGATATGGAATTAATACCAAAAAAAAATCAATAATGTTTTTATACACCAAAGATGAATCACTTGAAAGATAAATTAGGAAAACTGCTCCATTCCCAATAGCCTCAAAAACAAACAAGCAAACAAACAGAAAAAAGCCAAAAGAACAAATATCAGAAACTCAATCTAACAAAGCAGTGGAAGACATCTACGATGAAAATTACAGAACCATAAAGAAAGAATTGTTTGAAGGAGACCTTAAACGATGGGAAGATCTCCAATGTTATTTGATAGGCAGAATAAATCTTATCAAACTGGCCATACTCCCAAAAGGACTATACAGATTTAATACAATTCCATTTAAAATTCTAGTGAGGGGCTGGGGTTATGACTCAATGGCAGAGCACTTGCCTGGCATGTGTGAGACCCTTGGTTCAATCCTCAGCACTGCACATAAATACATACATACAAACATACATACATACATACATAAAAAGATCCATTAATAACTAAAAAATAGTTTTTAAAAAATCCAATGGCATTCTTCATAGAAATAGAAAGAGAAAATATGAGATTCATTTTGAAAAATAAGAGGCCCAGAATATCTAAAGAAATCCTTAGAGAAACAAAGCAGGAGACATCACAATATCAGAAATTAAATCATACAAAAGACCTGTAGTAACAAAACCAGCATATTATTGGTACAAAAACAAAACAAAACAAAAAAACATGCACACATGAAAATCAATGGAATAGAATAGAAGAAACAGACATATCCACATAAATATAGTTATCTCATACTGGATAAAAGTGCCATAAATATACATTGGAGAAAAGATAGCATCTTTAACAAATAGTGTTGGGAAAACTGGAAATCCATATGCAGCAGAATGAAACTTAACCCGTATTTCTCACCCTGCACAAAATTCAAATTTCAGTGGATCTAAAACTTGGGAACTGACTTCTTCAGGAATACTCCTAAAGCTCAAGGAGTAAAATAAAGAATCAATAAGTAGGATGGTATCAAACTAAAAATCATCTTCACAGGAAAGGAAACAATCAAGATCATAAAGTGAGAACCTAGAAAATGGGAGAAAGTCTTTGACACTGGCACCTCAGATATAGCATTAATCCCCAGAATATATAAAGAACGCAAAAACTGAAGGCCAATAAACAACCCAATTAATTAATGGGCTAAGGAACTCAACAGACACTTCACAGAAGAAAAAAATATAAATGGTCAACAAATACATAAAAAATGTTCCACATCTTTAGCAATTAGAGAAATGCAAATTTAAACTACACTGAAATTTCATCCTATCCCAGTAAAATGGCAAAATCCAAGAATACAAGTAACAGTAATTTTTGGTGAGGATGTGGGGTACAGGGTACATTCATACATTGCTGGCAGGACTGCAAATTGATGCAAACCACTCTGGAAAGCAGTATGGAGATTCCTAAGAAAACTTGGAATGGAACCACCATTTCACCCAACTATCCCACACCTCAGTATATACCCAAATTACTTAAAAAGTTCATACCACAGTGATGAGGCCACATCAGTGTAGCAGCTCAATTCACAATAGCTAGGCTATAAAACCAACCCAGGTGCCCTACAGTAGTTGAATGGGTAAAGAAAATGTGCTGTATATACATAATAGAATATTGCTCAGGCATAAAAAGGAATGACTCATTGACTTTCACCAGAAAATGAATGGAGATGGAGACTATCATGCTAAGTAAAATAAAGCAATCCAAAAAAACAAAAGATCAAAAGTTCTGTCTGATATGTGGATGCTAACACACAATAAGGTGATGAGGCAGGGAAGAATAGAAGTTCAGCAGATTATTCAAAGGGGAAAAAAGGGCAGGGAGGCAGAACAGGAACAGGAAAGAATGAATCTGATGCAATTTTCCTATGTTCACATATGAATACACAACATTGATTCTCCACATCATGTACAACCACAAGACTGGGATACTAATTAGAATATCATGTACTCAATGCTTTTATTTAAAAAAAGCCAATTATACTCTACTGTCATGTATAGCTACAAAGAACAAAAGTTTTTAACAAAGAGTATTTGCAGTCCCAAACCTATATATTATTCATTCAGTTTTAAATTCTAAGAGAGAGCACTCTATAAACAGAAGATGGATGTCAATTCATTAAGTGGAAAATGCATTTATTTTGGAAGCTCATACTCCAATGGATTTGAGTTTTTATCTAGACATGCTAAATAGTCTGCAGATGCAGACCACATTAAATGACTAGAAATGTGCAGTGATGTTAAGATTTCACAGTACATTGAGCCATAGCCATAAAGTGCCTTAGATATAAAATGGATCTTTAAAATAGCATATGATATCAGTTTTGTATCCCAACTAATACTTCAGAAAGAATAAACAAAAATCACAAAATAAAATACATTTGAAGAACACTGAATTTTAGTGACTTCATTTGCTTAATCATGGAGCATTCAGTCTGAATTTTTTTAAATTTGTAGTTGTAGATAGATAGTATGCCTTTATTTGCTTATTTTTGATGTGGTGCTGAGGCTTCAACCCAGTGCCTCACATGTGCTAGGCAAAAGCTCTGCCACTGAGCCACAGCACCAGCCCTGAATTTTTTTAATAAAACTTTTTAAAAACATTTTACCAGTTCAATGTCTATGTACAGATGCTACTGTAGTGAAGATTGATAATTATACAGATGATATCCACCATGAAACCATGAAATGAAGTGGAATGTTATAATAGTAACTTGAACTGAAGATAATTAATGATGGAAGGAGATCTATTGATTGAAACCTTTGTTGAATATATTTTTATGACTATTAGAAATGCCTCATTCTTCTGGTAGTTTGTATTGTAGAATCACATCTGTTGTGTAATCATATATGTACATATAATAATAATGTTTGAGTCATTGTACTATCCTTCCTATCCCCATATTACTTCCCCTCCCTTCACTCTACTCTAATGCAAAGTACCTCTATTTTTCCCTAGCTCCCCCCTAAAAAAAGAATTTGTGTTCTTTTCCTACTCTTGTAGAGGATAAGAATTAGCATGTATTCTCCAAACTAGTTTTCCTGCCCCTGATAAAATGTAAAAAACACATCTTAAAATACAACACAGTGTAGACATACATTTTTTGCCTGTGTATGCATTTATATAGACAAAGTTTGAAATTTTCCCTAATATTTCCTGTTTTATTTCATTTTTACTTTTTAAAAATTCTTATTTTATATGTTCTTTTTATATATACATGTCAGTATAATGTATTTGACATATTATACATACATGGAGTATAACTTATTCTAATTAAGATCCTATTCTTGTTGTTGTACATGATGTGGGGTAATCCTGATCCTGTATTCAAATACAAGGCTAGGAAAATTATGTCTGATTAATTCTACTATCCTTTCTGTTCTTGCCCCCATTCCTTCCCTTCATTATTCTTTGTCTAATCCAATGGGCTTTCAATTCTTCCCTCTCCCTACCCTACTTTGTTGTGGGTTAACATCCACATATCAGAGAGAATATTCTGCTTTGGGGTTTTGGGGACTGCTTTATTTTACTTATTATGATATTCTCAAATTCCCTTCATTTACCAGCAAATTCCATAATTTCATTCTTCTTTATGATTAAGTAATATTCCATTCTGTATATATACCACATTTTCTTTACCCATTCATCCAAAGGACAGCTAGATCGGTTCTATACCTTGTCTATTGTGAATTGAACCACTATAAAGTTTGGTTACTTCATATGCCAGCAAGTAGGTGATAATATTGGCCTAGGTAATTTGTGGCTAATTTGATTGAGATGAAGGATAGGATATGACAGTCATTTAAAAGTAGGTAACTTGAAGAAGGTACATAATGGATACATCAGTGGGGGACTACATTATGAAATAATTATTTCCCTTGCATGAAGTTTCACTGCAGGGCTCATTTAATTATGGAATTCTCTAAATACATTTACATGTCTGTTTACAGATAATTAACAACATAGTAAAAGTAGGTTAAAGGAAAGAAAACCAGAAAACTAAGTCTTTAGGATTATCTGGTCCTTAAAATTCATCCACAGTGGAGTTAAGTAACAGCTTCTAAAGAGCAAGAAGCATGTCATATTTGTTGTCTGACACAAAGTACCACTCAGTAGATGTTGAATAAGTAAATGGAGATTTATTAAACAATGACTGCATTTAATAAATATGTTCAAATGTATAACTATTTCCAGAAGAACATTTGGCTTGACAATTAACAATTAAACATATACAATAGCATAATTGGTGGCACAGTGTGACAAGCAGAATAATTGTGTGATGAAGATATCCATGTTTTAATCCACAAACATAAAGATATATAATGTTACATGGCAAAGAAAAATTAAAGGTTAGAGAAAACTAAGGCTCATCCTTTGATCTTCAAATATGGAGATTATTCTGCGTTATGAAATTGAATCCAATGTAATCAAAATAATCCTTATATGTGCAAGAGGAAAGAACATCAGGAAGTGCTAGTGTAAATCAAGAAATACTTAACTACCAATTGTTGGATTTCAAGAGATAAGAAGGGGACAAAATCCAAGGAATGTGTACAGCCACTAAAATTGAGGAAAAAATGAATTATTTCCTACAACCTCTAGAAATAACCCCTCCTGCTAATAATTTGATACTAGCCCACTCTGGCATATTTTAAGCCTCTGTCCTACAGAAATATAAGAGAATAAACATGTGTTGTTTAAATCACTGAATTTGTGGTAATTTTTATGGCATAAATAGGAAATTTATATATAAACAATGAGAAAAATCAGATCCGAAAGTTTGAGTTTCAGAATTTTTCAGGATGTATGTTGTGAATACTGTTTATACAAATGAAACTAGGATAAGAAATTTCATATCTCCTTTCCTTTTTCTGAACACTAGAGTTAACAGCACCGTCAATATTACCAACATAAAGTCAGAATTTCTGCTTGGGTTTGACATACTCAAGCTTTATTTTGTTAGCCATGTCTTTCCTGAGGAATCCCAGCAAGGCATTCATTCCCTTACTCATTCAGTAGTAGGCAGCACTGTTCTAAGTGATCAGGATATAGTAATGAAAAACCACAAGCCTTTGCTCTCATAGAGTTTACATCCTAGGTCAGAAAATATAAAAACATCAACAAATAAATATGAACCAAGAGTTGGTACTATGATAGATGTTAATAATGAAAATATTGTTAAAGTAAAATGAAAAGGGATAATGTCAAGTGGTGTGTTTAGATAAGATGAACATGGAAGGGCTCTCTGAGATGAACTTAATGAAGTGAATAAATTCAGGGAAGAGAAAGACAACACAAATAATAAAATATTATTTTTAATGCACATTGACTTTTTAGAAAGAGGTGAAGAGGTATTTCCAGTCCTGGTAAAAATACTAAATATTTACAGAGGAGGATTATTTTTGGTGTTTTGTTTTGTTTTGTTTTTGCATAAATTTAATACCCTTGCCCAGCATAGTGGCATACACCTATAATCTCTCTCTCCAATAGTGGAGATTAGACCCAGAGACTCTATTGCTGAGCTATACCAATAACCCTTTTATTTTTATTTTGAGACTGGATCTCACTAAACTGTTCAGACTTGTCTCAAAATAAAAAATAAAAATAAAAGGGTTGTTGGTATAGCTCAGCAATAGAATGTCTCTGGGTCTAATCCTCACTATTGGAGAGAAAGAGAGAGAGAGAGAGAGAGAGAGGCGGGTAGGAAGAGGGAGAGAGAGAAATAAAAGATCATCTATGGGCTGGGGTTTTGTCTCAGTGGTAAGGCGCTTGCTTCACATGTGTGAGGCACTAGGTTCGATTCTCAGCACAAAATATAAATAAATGAATAAAATAAACGTCCATCAACATCTAAGAAAAAATTATAAAAAAGACCATATATCAACTTCTTTTTCAGTCATTCTAGCCTTCTACTGCCATGAAAGGCCACTTCTGTGTAAGAGCAATATAACTTTTTTTTTACTTTTTTATTTTTTAATTTGTTCTAATTAGTTATACATGACAGTAGAATGCATTTTGACATATTGTACACAAATGGAGCACCACATTCAGCAATAGAGCTTTTAATAAAAAAAAAAAAATTGAGGATAAGCATGTTACCGTTTCCCTTCTGGGAAGGTGTTTATTGAAAGGCAACCATTTGTATACCAGTTGTATGCACCAGACACGTGCATTATCCCATTCAAAACAAAGTGTTCTCAAACTCTGTGCAACAACTTTGGTGTATTTAGGAGTATTTCATATCAGAATACAGAACAACTACAAAATTTCTAAGAATTTCATCTAGAAAAATGTAATTGTAGACTAATCATAAAAGACAATTTATAAACTCTTCAAAAATTAAAGGAAATGCAGAAATTCTGAACATACATAAAGCTCAAAAAGAGATATCTGAAAATTAATAATTATACACAAACAAACCTGTATGGTGGGAAGAAGAACACTGTTCAAAGGTTGTTTTAGATTTAGCAAGTCATATTTCAAAATCCAAAATTGAACTTAGGCCTTTAAAATACCTTACATTTAATCATTTGCTCCCCATCTAATTCTGTTTTCCTGTAACATGTACCCTGGATTCAATTTTCATTGCTTCCTTACTTCCTTTTAAATTTTAATTTTGTTGCACTTAATTGTAAAATGAATATGTATATGTACACACATATCATATGCATAACACAAACACAATTCCTTTAGTTGAAATATAATTCTTATTACTTAAAATTTAATATTTTAATCATTTTACAATGTAAACTTTATTGGTTTTTATTAAAGTAACAATGCTGTGTAAATTTCACCATCTAATTCCATCACATTCCATCATGACAAAAAGAAACTTCATACATATTATTGATTACTGCTTATTCCAGCAGCCAATTCATCCTCTCTACTTTCACTTTATCTCTCTCTTTTTTCTATGCTTTTCTTTCTTTCTTTCTTTCTTTCTTTCTTTCTTTCTTTCTTTCTTTCTTTCTTTCTTTCTTTCTTTCTTTATTTCTTTCTTTTCTTCTGTTTAGGTTTACATGGTAGCAGAGTGCAACTCATTGTGCACAGATGGACCACAACTTTTCATTTCTCTGGTTGTATGTGATGTAGAATAACAACATACATGCAGTCTTACATAAAGCTAGGGCTATGATGTCCATCATATTCCATCATTGTTACTGTCCCCCTGCCTCCTCACCCCTCCCATCACTGTGAACAGAGTTCCTCCATTATTCCTGTGACCTCTCCCACATTATGGGTCAGTATCAACTTATCAACGAGTACATCTGGCATTTGGTTTTCTGAGATTGGTTACATCACTTAGCATGATGTTCTTTAACTCCATCCATTCACCTGCAAATGCCATAATTTTATTCTCTCTTATTGCTGAGTAATATTCCGTTGTGTATATACACCATAGTTTTTTAACCATTCATTGGTTGAAGGGCATCTAGGTTGGTTCTACAGTTTAGGTATTGTGAATTGAGCTGCTATAAATATCGAAGTGGCTGTGTCACTGTAGTATGTGGTTTTAAGTCTTCTGGGTATAGACCAAGGAGTGGGATAGCAGGCTCAAATGGTGGTTTCATTCCAAGCTTTCTAAGGAATCTCCATACTGCTTTCCAGATTGGTTGTACCAATTTGCAGTTCCATCAGCAATGTATGAGTGTGCCTTTTCCCCCACAAACTCACCAACACTTATTGTTGTTTGTATTCTTGATAATTGCCATTCGGACTGGCATGAGATGAAATCTTAGGGTAGTTTTGATTTACATTTCTCTGATTGCTAGAGATGTTGAACATTTTTTCATATGTCTGTTGATCAATTGTATATCTTCTTCTGTGAAGTTTCTGTTCAGCTCCTTGGCCCATGTATTGATTGGGTTGTTTGTTTTTTGGTGTTAAGTTATTTGAGTTCTTTATATATCCTGGAGGTTACTGTTCTATCAGATGTACATGTGGCAAAAATTTGTTCCCAGAATGTCAGCTCTCTGTTTATTTCATTGATTGTTTCTTTTGCTGAGAAGAAGCTCTTTAGTTTGAATCCATCCCATTTATTGATTCTTGGTTTTACTTCTTGCACTATAGGAGTCTTGTTAAGGAAGTAAGGTCCTAATCTGAAATGATGAAGATTTGGGCCTATTTTTTCTTCTACTAGGCGTTGGGTCTCTGGTCTGATTTCCAGGTCCTTGATCTACTTTGAGTTGAATTATGTGCATGGTGAGAGATAGGGGTTTAGTTTCATTTTGCTGCATATGGATTTCCAGTTTTCCCAGCACCATTTGTTGAAAAGGCTATCTTTCCTCCAGTGTATGTGTTTGGCTCCTTTGTCTAGTATCAGATAACAGTATTTAAGCCAGTTCGTCTCTGTGTCTTCTATTCTATACCATTGGTCTACATGTATAGTTTGGTGCCAGTACTATGCCATTTTTGTTACTATAGCTTTGTAGTATATTTTAAAATCTGGTATTGTGATGCTTCCTGCTTCCTTCGTCTTGCTAAGGATTGCATTGGCTATTCTGGGTCTCTTATTATTCCAAATGAATTTCGTGATTGCCTTTTCTATTTCTTAAGGAATGATGTTGGCATTTTAATTGGAATCACATTGAATCTATATAGTACATTAGGTAGTATGGCCATTTTGACAATATTGATTCTGCCTATCCAGGAGTATGGGAGATTTTTCCACCTTATGAGGTCTTCTTCAATTTCTTTCTTCAGTGTCTTGTAGTTTGCATTGTAGAGGTTGTTCATTCCTTTTGTTAAATTCATTCCCAAGTATTTTATTTTTTTTTTGAGGCTATTGTGAATGGGATAATTTTCATAATTTCTCTTTCAGAGTGTTTATAATTGATATATAGAAAAGCAATTGATTTATGGGTGTTGATTCTATATCCTGCTACTTTGCTGAAATCATTTATTAACTCTAGAAGTTTTCTGGTAGAATTTTTTGGATTCTCTAAGTATAGAATCATGTCATCTACAAATAATGAGAGTTAGAGTTCTTCTTTTCCTATACGTATCCCTTTAATTTCTTTCACCTGTCTAATTGCTCTGGCTAGTGTTTCAAGGACTATGTTGAATAGCAGTGGTGAAAGAGGGCATCCCTGTCTTGTTCCCGTTTTTAAAGGGAATGATTCCAATTTTTCTCAATTTTGGATGATGTTAGCTTTGGTTTAGCATATATAGCTTTTACAAAGTTGAGGTAAGTGTCTACTGTCCCTAGGTTTTCCAGTATTTTGAACCTAAAAGTGTGCTGCATTTTGTCAAATGCTTTGTCTGCATCAATTGACAAAATCATATGACTCTTTAAGTCTATTGATGTGATGTATTACGGTTATTGATTTCCGTATGTTGAACCAACCTTGCATCCCTGGGATGAACCCCACTTGATCATGGTGCACTATTTTTTGATATGTTTTTGGATGCATTTTGCCAGAATTTTATTGAGAATTTTTGCATCTATGTTCATCAGGGATATTGGTCTGAAATTTGCTTTCTTTGATGTGTCTCTGTCTGGTTTTGGAATCAGGGTGATACTTGCCTCATAGAATTAGTTTGGGAGGGTTCCCTCCATTTCTATTTCATAAAATATTTTGAGGAGTATTGATATTATTTCTTCTTTGAAGATCTTGCAGAACCTGGCTGAGAATCTGTGTAGACCTGGGCTTTTCTAGGTTGGAAGGCTCTTGATGACATCTTCTATTTCCTTGCTTGAAATTGATCTGTTTAAGTTGTGTATGACCTCTTGGTTCAGTTTGGGTAGGTCATATGCCTCTAGAAATTTATCAGTGTCTTCAGGGTTTTTGATTTTATTGGAGTATATATTTTCAATATAGTTTCTAATTATCCTCTGTATTTCAGTAGTGTCTGTTGTGATATTTCCTTTTTCATCACAAATTTTAGTAATTTGTTTTCTTCCTCTTTCTTTTTGTTAGGGTGGATAAAGGTTTATCAATTTTGTTTATTTTTTTAATGAACCAGCTTTTTGTTTTGTCAATTTTTTGAATTGTTTCTTTTGTTTCAGTTTCATTGATTTCAGCCCTGATTTTAATTATTTCCTGTCTTCTACTTCTTTTGGTGTTGGTTTGTTCTTCCTTTTCTAAGGCTTCAAGATGAAGAGTCAAGTCATTTATTTGTTGACTTTTATTTCTTTTAATAAATGAGCTTAATGCATAGAATTTTCCTCTTAGCACTGCCTTCATGGTATCCCAGAGATTTTGATCTGTTGTATCAGAGTTTTCATTTACATCTAAGAATTTTTTATCTCTTCCCTGATATCTTCTGTTATTCATGTATCATTCAATAGCATATTATTTAGTTTCCAGTCAATCAATCTGTCATTGATTTGTAATTTTATTCCATTGTGGCCAGATAGGATGCAGGGTCGAATCTCTATTTCTTTATATTTTCTAAGTCTGGCTTTGTGACATAACATATGATCTATTTTGGAAAAGGATCCATGTGCTGCTGAGAAAAAAGTGTATTTGCTCATTGATGGATGGAACACTCTATATATGTCTGTTAAGTCTACAGTATTGATAGTTTCATTGAGATCTATGGTTTCTTTAGTTTTTGTTTGGAAGATCTATCCAGTGGTGAGAGAGCTGTGTTAAAGTCTCCAAGCATTATTGTGCTGTGCTCTATTTGATTCTTGTATTTGAGAAGGATTTGTTTGATATACTTAGAAGCCCCAGTATTTTGGCCATAGGTATATATGATTGTTATGTCTTGTTGATGTATGATTCCCTTAAGAAGTATGAAATGACCTTTATCTCTTTTCACCATCTTTGGTTTGAAGTCCACTTTATTTGATATGAGGATGGAAACTCCTGCTTGTTTGCGGGGTCCATATGAGTGATATGTTTATTCCCACTCTTTCACTTTCAATCTGTGGATGTCTTTTCCTGTGAAATGAGTCTCTTGAAGACAGCATATTGTTGGTTCTTTTTTTTTTTTAAATCCAGTCTGTCAGTTTATGTCTTCTAATTGGTGCATTTAGGCCATTCACACTCAGGGTTATTATTGAAATATGATTTGTAGTCCCAGTCATTTCGGTTTATTTTTGGATTTTACCTTTACTTGGTTTCCCCTTTGATTGCCCCTCCTTTTTTGTGTAGTTCCTCTCTTTGCATATTTTCATTCTTGGTTGTCATTTCCTCCTCCTAGAATATTTTGCTGAGAATGTTGTGTAGTGCAAACTTTCTTGCTGTAAATTCTTTTAACTTTTGTTTATCATGAAAGGTTTTTATTTCATCATCAAATCCGAAGCTCAATTTTGCTGGATACAGGATTCTTTGTTGGCATCCATTTTCTTTCAGAGTTTGGTATATGTTGTTCCATGATCTCCTGGCTTTTATTTTCTGGGTTGAAAAATCTGCTGAGATCCAAAATGGTCTCCCCTTATATGCAATCTGATTCCTCTCTCTCATGGGTTTTAAAATTCTATCCTTATTCTGAATGTTGGGCATTTTCATTACAATGTGCCTTGGTGTATATTTGTTTAAATTTTGTACATTTGGTATCCTGTAAACATCTTATATTTATTTTCCAATTCATTTTTCATGTTTGGAAAATTTTCTGATATTATTTCATTGAAGAGATTGTGTATTCCTTTGGTTTGAAATTCTGCGCCTTCTTCTATCCTGATAAATTTTAGATTTGGTCTTTTGAAGCTGTCCCATAATTCTTGTATGCTCTGTTCATGATTTCTTACCATCTTCACTGTATGGTCAAGTTTATTTTCATAATTGTATATTTGCCCTCATTATCCAAGGTTCTGTCTTCCAGTTGATCTAGTCTGTTGGTGATGCTTTCTATTGAGTTTTTTTTGGTTTATTTTTCCTTCATTTCAAGAATTTCTCATTGTTTTTTTCACAATTCCTAGCTCTTTCTTAAAGTAATCTTTTGCTACTTATAATTGCTCTCATCTCTTTGTTAGAGTGATCAATGGTTGCCTTTATATGCCCTCCTATTTCTTTGTTGGATTGATCAAGTTTTGTCTGTATTTGCTCACTTATGTCATTATTTAATTCACTGATCATTTTAATTATGTACATTTTGAATTTTTTCTCTGACTTGTCATCAACTCTGTTGTCAATGGATTCTGTTACTGTGGTATCAAGGTTTATTTGAGGCACTTTCTTCCCTTGTTTTTTCATGTTGATTGTGTATTTTCCTTTCTTGCAATGCTGATCTGAGGTATTGCAGCTTCTATCCCATAATCTTGTATTGACACTACAAATTACCTGTATTACACCTTAGAGTTACTTCCAGTTCCCTGCAGGAGTTCCCAGATGAACACTACTGTCAGTAAAATTGGTTGTGGTGGTAGTAGATGTACCACAAGTGGGCAGTGGGAGTGGCCTTGGGTGGGCTCCTGAGACAGTCCCTGATGGCAGTTATGGGCCTTCTGTCACATTTCTGCTGGTCTGCAGGACCTCTGGAGCAGAATGGGGCAGTCCCAGGCCTCACTGGGGTGGGGCCTCCTCTGAGTCTCTGTTGCAACTCTTACTGTGGGTATAGGCTCCCTTATGACTGGTGGCTAGCAGTCTCTGGTCTGCCCTTGTTTGGGCACCTGTGTACTTCCCTGAGGGTATTTTGGGCCCTCTGCCATGCTCTTGCTCGTCCACAGGAAATCTGGAGTGGAACTGAGGTGGGCCCAGGCCTCACTTGGGTGGGATCTCCTCATGCAAGGGTCTCTGTGGTGACTCTTACCATGGGTGTAGGCTCCCCTGTGGCTGGTGGCTAGCAGTCTCTGGTCTGCCCTCGGCTGGGCACCCGTGGAATTTCCTGGGGCAGTTTTGGGCCCTCTGCTGTGCTCCTGCTGGTCCTCAGGAACTCTGGAGCCTATTCTATGCATTTCTTAAAAATAAAATTATATTTGATGATTTGTACTTGTTTTCTTTTGCTTAGTATATATAGTATTTTCAACATTCATCTATGGTATAGTATTAATCAGTATATTATAAATGGATTTTATAGATGAATAATATACTTTTCCCTTGGTTTCAGTGACTGAGCTCAGGGGCACTACACCACTGATCCACATCCCCAGCCCTGTTTTGTGTTTTATTTAGAGACAGGGTTTCACTGAGTTGCTTAGTGCCTTGCCATTGCTGATTCTGGCTTTGAACTCGTGATTCTTCTGTCTCAGCCTCCCAAAGTGTAAATAATATTCTAATGTATAAATATGCCATGTTTATGTATCTGTTCATCAATTTATAATCATTATGTATGTTCAAGTCATTTGGTTTTTATTTATATTACTTCAGTATACACTCTTGTAAATTTATTTGGCATTTGTCTCTATTTATCCTCAGTATATACCCAGGAGTCAGTTACTAGTTCATATAATAATGCTGTGTTTAACTTTGAGAAATTGTCATGCTGTTTTCCAAAGCAACTATATAATTTTTCATTCCCACTAGTAACATATTGAGGTTTCATTTTTTCCCATCCTCACCAATACTTAATATTCTTCATGATTTTTTAGTTCAAGTATTTTATACCCACCTATCCTTCTTTTAAATACTTTTAATCATCAAAAAAGAGCAAGATGAGGCATACATTATTTGTGCTGGTCTTGGTGTTTCACAGCAAGCAAATAAATTCATTTCTGATCCAAGAGCAGAGATCACACTTTTGGGCCACAAATAATTCAGTGTCACTTTCATGGATGCTACAAAGAGTTCTGAGGAGACCAGACACACCACAGCAATGCTAGATCCAACTAGACTTACAAAGTAAGTGAATGGGACAAGATCTGTGTGGGAAGAAACCAGATCCAAGGTTCTGTGCAGTCTCTTGGAGAAGAATATTGAGCTACATGGGTAGAAATAAATATACAGCTTCCCAGCCCAGTGCAGAGATTGTGTCTGATTGCTATCCCATTTCACAGAAACACTCAGAGGTCACAAAGCCAAGGCTTGGGAATTTACTATGCCTCTCAACATCTGGAAGAATCAAAATCTGGAAGTCCCAGTAAGAAATATCCTCATCTCAGCTGAGAACAGTGGCACACACCTGTAATCCTAGCACTTTGGGAGGCTGAGACTGGAGAATTGTGAGTTCAAAGCCAGCCTCACCAATGGTGAGGTGCTAAGCAACTCAGTGAGACTCTGTATCTACATAAAACACAAAATAGGGCTGGGGATGTGGCTCAGTGGTCAAGTACCCCTTATGTTTAATCCCTGGTACCAAAAAAAAAATAATCCCCATCTCAAATCAATCAACAAGAATTTTAGACTACTTTTTGTAAGTTTGGAATTTGACTGCAAGTGCCCTTTGTGTTTTTCTGCATTTTTTAACATTACATACAGAAACTAAATTTGTGTATTTTTTGATGTTTTAATGTGTTGATTATATTTACTCTTTTATCTTATTATTTTTTCACTCTCTCCTTTTTTATCTCATTTTTGTTTGTCTTCTTCTGTCTCTTCCTTCACCTCTTCATTTATTTTTCAAATTGTACTTATTCATTTGCTCCTTCATTCACTTTTCTTCTAATATTCAAAGTTTAATATTATTTTTACTTCCTTTAATATCTGTTTTTTCAGCCTGTCATATGGTACTATTCCCCTTTTCTGCTTTTGACAAGTAGAATTGTAAAGAACTTTTTCAGTTTGCCGATACATGATTTGCTCTCAAGTGGTCAGTTACTGATGATTATTACTTCCTTTCAAAATGGAGCTAGGGACTGATCATAACATTGTGGAAAGGTTGAGTAAGTGTTTCAATGAATAGATAAACCCCAAGCCTATGGTATACAGTAAAGAGAAAGCAACTTACTAAACTGACTCTCACATGGTGGACTATACATCCCAGGATATGCCTAAATCTCAACACAGAGATACAGAAAAAAAGGTAATAATAAAACTCCAAAAGTACATAAACCTCCAATTACTGAACCTGTATATAATTGAAGTGAAGAAATATTGGGCAAATAATTTAAAAAGTTGAGTGCTATAATATGCAATAAATTAAAAGAATACATAAGGAACAAATTAAGTAAAATATATAGGATTTGAAAAAAATATTTCCATAAAAGGATAGAGATTGTGCAAAAGAACCAAATAGAAATGTTGGAAAGAAAAACTCAATGAAAAAAAAATCTGGTGTGTCTCACCAAAGACAGGATTAAGCAAAAAAGGACTGTCAGGGCTGGAAGACAAAGTGCAGGCAGTGGAACACTCATACACTAAGAAAAAAGATAAGAAATGATGACAGGATTATATAAGAAATCTAGGGGGCTGGGGTTATGGCGCAGTGGTAGCGTGCTCGCCTAGCACGCGGGAGGCACTGGGTTCGATCCTCAGCACCACATAAAAAAAATAAAAAATAAAGCTATTCTGTTAAAAAAAAAAAAAAAGAATATAAAAGATTTAAAAAAAAAAAAAAAGAAATCTAGGACAACATTAGAAAATATAAAAGAAGACTAATTGATATGAGATAGGAGAGGAGATACAGATTAATGACATAGAATATTTATTAGGTGAAATGATAGAAAATTTCCTAATCTTCAGAAGTATATATACATATAGGTACTGGAGATATTTATAACTCCACATGAGGAGGACCAGAAGAGAATTTCTCCATGGCTATTATAGCTAGGATTGCAAAAATTCAGAACAAATAAATAATTTTAAAAGCTGAAAGAGAAAATCACCAAGTCAATTATAAAGGCAAGCTAATCACAGTACCAGAAGTTTTTCTCAACAGAAAGTCTGAAAGTCCAAAGGACATGGAAGGATATATTTCATGCTGTGGAAGAATAAAAGGGCTAACACAGACTATTAAATCCAGCAAAGTTATCATTCAGAACTAAACAGAGAGTAAAAACCTTCCAAGGTAAGTGTAAACTGAAAGATTTTATGACCACTAAGCCAGTATTGCAGAAGATAAAATAATTTTACACAAAGGAAGATAAAACCAGTCAAGATATCAGAAGAAAGAATAAATCTAGCTAAAGGAATAGATAACCAAATGACAATTAGCAACAATTCAAACATTAGAAATAAACAAAATGAAAGGAATTAACACATACTTCTGATAAGAAAACTAAGTATAATCTTAATTCTTTAATTGAAAGACATTGAATAAGCGTTTGTATTAAAAACAAAACCCAATTATATGTTTTATCCAAGAAACACACATTATAAGCAAAGACATTCACAGGTTGAAAGTGAAAAGATAAAAAATGATATTCTGTAAAAATGGAGTCCATAAGCAATGAGGAGCACATACTTTGATATCAGACAAAGTAGGCTTCAAGCCAAGGTTAGTCAAGGAAACAAAGGTCATTACATATTGGTAACTGTTCTATTCAGGTTTCCATTGCTGTAACCAAAATATCTGACAAGCACAACTTAAAGGAGGAAAAGTTTCTTTTGGCCTACGGTTTCAGAGGTTCAGTCCATGTTCTGGTGACTCAATAGCTCTAGTCACAAGACAAGGTAGAATATCATGGCAGAAGGAAGTGGTGATGGAAAGCTGTTGTTTTAAACAGCTAGGAAATAGAGGGGGAGGGGCCATGGGGGCTGTACTCTTCCAGGCCAGTTTGCCAATGACTCAATTCCTCTATCCATGCCCTATAGACTGGGCCTATAATTACCACCCAGTTCATTCAAATTAGGATGGACTAATTAGGTTACAGCTCTAACAATTCAATCAGTTGAAATCCCTGCTTTAATACAGATCTGAGGGCAACATCATATATCTAGACCACAAATTTCCACCCTTGTTCCTCAAAAAGCTTATGTCATTTCACAATGGAAAATGCACGGAGTCAGTTTTCAAGAGTCCCATAGTCTTAACTATTGTAGCATTGCCCAAGTTCAAAGTATTACCTGAGACTCAAGGCAAATGGTTGGCTGTGAGCCCTAGTTAAAATAAAAAACAAATTACATATATCTAATATACAGTGACACAGGGTTAATATTCCTATTCCAAAAGCAAAGAATAAGGAAATACAAAAAGGGATGTTACCAAACCAAGACAGAAACCTGGCTGAGAAAGCATGTCCCAACTCTACCTGAAAATCCTGGTACAACATCTAGAACACAGGGTCATGCAATATATTTTCCAAAGGGATTAGGCAACTGCACCTCTTTGGTCTGGCTAATTACAGCACACATGGGTTCTCTTTTAGCCTGGTTCTCTCCATTGTCAGTGGTTTGTTTGTTTTTTTTTTTTTTTTTTTTTTGGCAGGCCTCTGGTCCACATTGTAGACATCTTTTAGTTCCTGGAGTCTCCATTCCAGCTTCAGTTTCACCTGTGCAGCTTCAGGAATTTCCTCATCAGGTGCAACCTTCAGACATTGCAAGCCTGCTACATTTTATCTGGCCTCACGGGTCTTATTTTAAAATCTTTGTGGAAGCATCAATGATCCCTTAGCCCTAACATTCTGAATTCCTTCAGAGCAAATACCACATGAATGATGCCAAGATCAGCTGCTGGTTTACATGATATCTGAGTCCCTAGAATCACAGATGCAATGGCCTCTAAGTGTTTGCATGGTTCAGCAATTTAAAACAATATCCTATCCCCCCTGTGCTATGATATCCTATCAGCTAATTTTCCCATCTGTACCCTGGAGCCAGTAATGGTTGTGACCTTGAAAATTTCTGAAATGCCTTTAAGATATCTTATTGTCACTGTGTAATGTCCTTAGAATTCCCTTATGGGCTATAATCTCTAAAAAACACCTTCCTTGCCGCCAGATTTATATGCATTATTCTGGCCAAACTGCAAGATTTAAAAAGTTTTAGATCTGATTTCTGTTCCCAATATTCAGAGTGAACTTGCCCAAAAGCTACCAGCAATACTCACTCCACTGACTGAATACTGTACTGCATTAAAATTTTCTTCACCAGATTAGTTAATCCATCACTTTTAAACTCATTCTCACATAAATTCTCTGGACATGGGCTATATATAGCCAAGTTATTTGCTAGAATATAACATGAGTACCCTCTAATCCAATTTCCAATAGAGTCCTAATTTCCCCCAGAAAACTTTTAAGTACATTCTGCACACCTATTGCCATTCTGAACATTGGAGGTCCCACTAGGATGACCCATTAAGTTTTGCTTAAAACATTCTAAGGATTTTCCACCCTGCATTTCCAAACTTTTACAAATTTTGCCTGCAAAAGATTTTCAAATATTTCTCTACCTTGTGGTCAGGTTAGTATCAACAACTACTTTACTTCTTGGTACCAGTTTCTATTTTTGTAATCTTTGCATCATTTTTACAAAAAGACCTAACAAAAACAACTTAGGAAAAAATTATTTTGGCTCATAGTTTCAGAGGTTAAATACATGGTCAGCTGACTCTATAGTTCTGAGCCAGAATGGAGTGCCAGATAAAGGCTGCTCAGTTTATGACAACCTGGAAGAAGGGAAGTGTGGGTGGAAAGGGAAAGTGCACAATTCCAGGGCATGCCCCCAGTGACCTACCTCCTCCAACTGCTCCTCACCTCCTACACTTATGATCCAGTCAATACATTCAAACTAGGATAGACTGATCAGGTTGCAGCTATCACAATTTTATCATTTCAAATTCCTGCATTAATAGGGAGCTTCTGTGCCACACCACATATCCAAACCAAAACAGCAATGAAAATAATTCAAAAAGCTCTAAGTTGGCAGAGTAGAGGAAGAATACATTTCCTACTTGCTCTGTTAGTCAGAATTAAAATGGCAATGTAGGTATCTGTATTATTCACCAATATTTGTCTGTCAGACATTTGGCAAAGCCCAGAGATTCTGCTCTTATTAATGGAGGATAAAAGGGGATATACTTGAGCTCAGCAGCAGCAGTAATAATGTCACTAAACAGGGAAGAACAACACAAAAGAGAAACAACAAACAAAGTTGACACATAAATACCTGTAAATAGTAATATTTACTTTGCAGATACAAAGATTACACAGCAAACTGGTGTTGTGAATGTGTTCCATGATTCCAACTAACAAGTAGAGAACTGAGGTGGAGATCCAGTTTAAGGAATTCATATGGAATCTTGTTCTTATGGGAACCTGAAAGTTCTTAGCAAATAATTCTACTCTGCTTCAGCCAGTGCTTACTGCATAACCTATAGTGTAGCTGACACACGATGATCTCTAAATAGTTACAGGGAAGAGTGGAACCAAGGGAATTCACAACTGAGAGAGGATCATGAAATCCCTCTCTCTTTGAACTTTGTGGTAATAATGACAAGCTAAAGACATTTAGGGAAATTAAAGAAGTAGACATAATTACATTTGGGGAAGGATACTTGGCAGTTCATATTAGGTGGTGGGAGGTTACAGGTAACCTGCTTTACACCCAGAGTAGTCAGTTATCATGCGCTATGAATAGAAATCTGGCTAGACAGTAAAGTCCAAGATTCTCAGCTGAGATTGACATCTCCTTGGCCCTAGGTAAGCAAGAATTTAATCGCTCCACTATAGATACTCCAAATAAAAGTCCAAAGTTATATGTAGAACTTGAGCTCAGTTTCCAGAACTTACTGTACCATCTCCAATCAGGAAAAGCATCAATCTCAGACATGCAGAAATAAGTCAAATGGAAGGTACTTCTAGTCCAACTCCACCCCCCCAGCCCTGTACAGTGAGAAGAGAAGCTGAGAGCCATTTCAATGAGCTACACTTCAAGATATTCCACAAGCAGAGTGGAAAAAAATCACAAAAGGAAGGTTGGTATAACAACACCTTGTCTTTGCTACCTCTAAGAGCCACATAGCCAAAGAATTAAGGGAAAGAAGGATAGTGTGGATTTGTCACAGGCAGAGAGCCATCCATGCACACAGAGAGCTCCCAAATAAAAAGTAATAAAATATCTGAATGGGCAGTGTAAAGAAACCCTAAAAATAGCATAAGAATATTTTACACATATCCAGGAAAATATGAATTTAACACACCTATAGATATTCACCACATAAAAAGCTTAAGATTGCTAATCATGTGCTTTACCATTGAGTTATACACCATTAATGTGTGTGTGTATTTGTGTGTGTGTGTGAGTGTATGTGTTAACACTGTGTATATAATTAAAATATATATTTTAATATAATTTTACTTTCATATTAATTGCTTCCTTCTGCACCTGTTTATTATATAGCCTTGGTTTGACATATGTGAGGTATAATTACATATGAGTTTGAACTATTTTGATTTTACATTTACTTATTTATTTGTATCTTGGTATTTGTCCCTTTTATTGCCCCATTTTCACTTTCTTCCCCAAGTAATAGCCAAATTTTCCTGTTACCTTTTCCTCTCTTCCATTTTTTGTTACAATTACCATTACTAAGTTTTTCCTTCATTGTTGAAAGTTGACCTCTGCTATCTATCTTCTGACTTTCCTCTGTTTACTTTGTAAAATAACAAATTTTACTTGCCTTCCTACTCTATTTTATCTTCACATAAGTAACTGTAATCCCACTATCTAATGTAATTATATAGTTGATGAATTAATGCTGCTGTGGTTATGAATACAGTGGTTGACATAACAGATATATTGTCTAAGTCCTGACATAGTTCACAGTTTTTCACTGTTGGTACTGATATTAAAGGCTGACCTCAAAAATCCTATGTAAGTGCAATTAGTGTTGTAGATGTCAAAGTAGATACAAGACATTTATCTTAAGCCTATACATCTGTTGCTAACATTACTGCTATTCTTGGTTACCTGCTTCTTGTAAGAGGGGCAGGAAATAATTAGAACACTTTACATTAATGAATAGAGATCTTCCTACCAAGAAATACTCATAAATCAGCCAAGTAACAATGAATCTTAACTCACACAGGGTTAAGCAACCTTATTTCAATACATAGAATATAGGGAGGAAAAAACCCAACAATCAGACTCCAACAGGGAGCAACCAAAGGAGGGGGGCATAGGTCCCACTCCTAGACATCTACTCACAAAAAAGGAGCTCCTGAAAAAAGAAGATAACTACATACCTACACACAAAAGAACAAGTGTATAAAAGGGGAAGGTGAATCCATCTCAACTGATGTGTAAGTTTAAGATCTATGAAAATATGAGGAAACAGGCAAACAAATCTCCCTCCAAAATTCAAAATACCCCAATAAAATAGTCCACACATATGGAAGTGTATGAAATACTAGAGAATTATTTTTTAGAAACTCACTTGATTATTATTAAATTATTCAACAATCTTAAAGATCTAAGGGATAAATTAAGAGAGGATGTATAGGAGATTAATACCATTTCAATGAAGAAATAGAGATATTGAACAAAAACAATCAGAATTCATGGGAATAAAAGACACCATAAATCAAACTTTAAAACATAATTTAAAATCATAGTCGATATAATAAATTCCAAAGAAAATACATTTTGAGCATTAGAGAAAGAACTTCAAAACATCAAGACACAGTATTTGAACTTGAATACTCAGTATGCAATAAAGGGAAAAGCAAAAGACTATGATCAGAATATACAAGAATTCTTGGACAATTTCAACAGAACAAACACGAGGGCCATTGGGAAAGAAGAGAACATAAAGTTGTGAGTTAAAGGGCTTTAAGAACATTTTCAATGTGATAGTAACAGGAAACTTTCTCCATATCAGAAATGATATAGACATCCACATTCAGCAGGGATATAGGAGCCCACAAAGACAAGATCAGTACAGTACCTCTTCAAAACACGTTACAATCAAAATGCCTAACATAGAAAATAAAGAAATAATGTTGAAATCTGTGAGAGAAAAACAGGACACATTTAAGGCAAGCCAAAAGGGTTCCCTTATGACTTCGAAACTCAAACCCTAAAATCATTAAGGGCCTGGAATGAATCATTGCAAACTCTAAAAGAAAACAATTGTCAAGCAAGATTGGTTCATATAGAAAAGGTCTCTTTTAAAATCAACAGTGGAAATAAAAATGTTTAATGACAAGGATAAACTAAAAGAATTCCTGGCAACAAAGTCAGTATTACACAGAAAACACAAAGATGAACTGCATTCATTTATACCACTAAAATTCCCCCCAAACCTCACTGGAGATCAATCAAGTAAATGCAAATTAAGGCAAAATTTGATACATAGTAAACAAACCAAAATGGCAGAAAACTACTATCTTATATCCACAATAAAACTCAATTGATTTCAATTTCACAACTAAAAGATATAGACCAGTAGAATGGAACAACAACAACAAAAAGATCCAACTACATGTTGTTTTCAAAAGAATTATCTTAGAGACAATGACACTCACAGGCTAAAGAGGAAAAATGAAAAACATATTACACACAACTGGAGTTCAAAAGCAAGCTGGAGAAGCTATTAACATATTGGACAAAGCAGATTTCAAACAAAAATTTATCAGAGGAGAAAAAGAAGGTAACTGCATCCTAGTAAAACAAAAAACCCAGCATGAGGATATGAGAGTAAATATATATGCCCCAAATGTCAGTACACCCATTTACATTAAAAAACAAAAACTTCTTGACATTAAATTCCAAATAGACCCCAATATAATAATATCAGGTGGTTTCAAAACACCCTTCTCAGCAATAGATAAGTCATCAAACAAAAGAAAAAAATAATGAAGCTATTTCTGAGCTTAATAATAATATGATTAAAATGGATCTAATTGTGGGGGGCTAGCTCTATGCTACGCCCTAATGACTAACCATTATGTAAATGGGAAAGGCACAAAGGAAGGAGGAAATATACGATTGGTTTACAATAACTGTTGGTTCCGCGAACATGCTGCTGGTGGCCAGAATTGGGGGGGAGGAGGGCTTACTTGCCTTACCACATGGACAGCTGTTATTTACGTGCATTGTCCTGCTGGGGGAAAGGCTTCGGAGGGCAGGGCTGGATATGGGCGATTAGTGGGCTTCAACTCTTCCCAACTTCCACTGCAGAGGCTAGGCGAATGTGAGGGTCCCCCTTTTGAGCTGCTGGCTCGGGATGGACTGCGACCCCCACATCTAATAGATAGTTACAGAATATTCACCGCAAGGCATCTAATTTACCTTCTTTTTAGTAAAATAGGTGTTTTGGGTTTTTTTTTCTTGTAGCTCATGGAACTTTTTTTTTAAAACAGACCTAGCAAATACAAAATAAATGATATAATCTTGTGCATACTATCATATCATAATGAAATGAAACAAGAAATCAACAACAGGAAAAATAATAGACATAACCACATGGAGATTCTACAACACTTTTTTAAATGAAGAATGTATTATAGAGGAAATGAGAGAAGAATTCAAGAAATTTATACATATAAATGAAAACCATGATATCATTGTCTCTGGGGCATATGAAAGTAGTCCTAAGATAAAAATTTAAGTTATGCTCTACCACAAGGACACAGAAAAGGAAAAGCAAACTGATAACAAAATCAGAGATAGACAGGGGATAATTAAAATCATACTTGGAATTAGTTAAATAGTTAATAAAAAAACAATACTTAGGATCAATGCAACAAAAAGGTGGTTCTTCAAAAAGATAAATAAAATGGATTATATTGTATCCAAACTAACCAAAAGAAAAAGAGTAGACTCAAATAAACAAAATTAGAGATATAACCACAGATACTTCTGAAATCCACAGGATCACTGAAATGTGTTTTTTTTTTCATATTTTTTTTCATATTTAATTTATTCATTTGTTCTATTTAGGCTTACATGATAACAGTGCAATTTGATGCATTGTACATAGATAGAGGATAACATATCAATTCTGTAGTTGTAAGTTGTATAGAATCACAACATATATGCAGTCACACACAGAGTTAGGACTATGATGACCATCATATTCCACCACCTTTACTGTCCCCAGAAATGTGTTTTACAAATTTATGATAAAATAAATTGAAAAATCTACAAGACATTGACAGATTTCTAGACACATGTAACCTGTCCAAATTGAGCCAGGAAAATAAAAAAAATATAAAAGAACAATGTCAAGTAAATACAATGAAATTGCAATTTAAAGCCTTCAAAGAAAGTGTGGAATCAGATGGATTCCAGTTGAGTTCTACAAGACATTTAAGAAAGAACTAACACAAGTCTTTCTCAAATTAGTCCACGAAATTTAAAGAGAAAATAAAAACTCTCAAATACGTTCTGTCAAGTGAGTATAACCCTGATATAAAATCCAGACAAAGAACATGACAAAGAATAATACAATAGACCAGCATCCCTGAAAACCATAGATGCAAAAGCCTTGATAAAGTATTAGCAAACCACATTCAAAAACACAGCAAGATAACACAACATGATCAAATAGATTTCATTCTAGGGATGCAAGGTTGGTTTAACACACATCAAAGGAGAAACATAATTCAACACTTAAGCCAATTAAAATTGAGAATTGTATGATAATCTCAATAGATGCAGAAAAGGCTCTGGCTAAATTTTATATCTACTTATGTGAAAAATACTGGAGAAACTACAAATGAAAAGAACTTACCTCAACATTTTAAAGGCTACTTATGACAAAACAAAAACCAACATTATTCAGAATGAAGAAAATATTACAGCATTTCTTCTAAAATCTGGAACAAGACAAGGATGTTCGTTTTCATCCCATCTACTAAATATATTTCTCCCAACTCTAGTCAGAGCAATCAGGCAACTAAAGGAAATTAAAGTGACAAAAGTAGAAAAAGAAGAAGTCAATCATCTCTGTTTGCTGATGACAGGATTCTATATATAGAAGACTTCCCCCTCCAAATTTTACCCACCAGAAGACATCTGGAGCTGATAAATTAATTCAGCAATGTAGCAGGACATAGATAGAGACTCATGAATTAATAGCTTTCCTTTACCACAAAAGTGATTCTGATGAAAAGAAATCATGGAACCATACCATTCACAATAACTTCAGAAAACACAATACTTGTGAATCAGTATTCACTTTATCCATTTTATCCATGCAGAATCAAATATACAAGGATGTGAATGGTCTCTATAATAAAATTGATAGAATACTGTAGAAAAAAATTAAGAACTTAGAAGATGAAAAGACCTAACATATTCTTGGATAGGCAGAATTAATATTATTAAAATGACTGTGCTGCAAAGGACAATATAGAGAGAAATGCAATTCCTATCAAAATACCAATGAAGTTATTTACAGTACTAAATAGTACACACTTAAAATATATTTGTAATTATAAGGGACCCAGAACAGACAAAGAAATCCTGAGCAAGAACATTACAGGAGGCATCACAATACCTGATCTGAAGTTATACTACAGAGATAAAAAAAAAGCATGGTATTGTTAATAAAATAGATATAAAGACCAATGGAATAGAAAACAGTAACAAACCCACAAACTTATATCTATCATATATTTTTAAAAGTGGCCAAAATCATATATTGGAGAAAAGATAGTCTTTTTAATAAACCATTCTAGGAAAAGTGAGTATCAGTATCTGGAAGAATTAAACTGAATTCCCATCATTCAATGTGTACAAAAGACAGATCAAAATGCATTAAAGAATTAGAAATTACCAAAACCTTTTCAACTTCTGGAAGAAAGCATATTGGCACAGACACTGCCTTCCTTAACACAACCCTTAAAGCTCAAGAAATAAAATCAAGAATTGATAAATGGAGTACCATCAAATTATAAAACTTTCTAAGGAACAAAGGAAATTATTAACAACATGAAGAAAGATCCTATATAATGAGAGAAAATATTTGCCAGCTGTTCCTCTGACAGATTAATATCCAGAAAATACATAGAACTCTAATGTCAACACCAAAAAATAATAACCCAATCAATGAATGGGCAAAGGAGCTGAGCAAACATTTCTCTAAAGAAGAAATATATGTGGTGAACAAATATATGAAAAAATGTTTAACGTTTCTAGCAAACAGGGAAATACAAATCAAAACTACACTAAGATTTCATCTCACTTCAGTCAGAATGGCAATTATCAAGAAGTCAATAAGTGCTGGTGAGGATGTGGGAAATAGGTACACTCATATTTTTCATGGAGACTGCAAATTAGTACAACTTCTCTGAATAACAGTATGTAGATACCAAACAAAACAAAACAAAACAAAACAAAAACAACACAAAACAACCAAACAAAAAAAAACTAGTAATAGAACTACCATATGACCCAACTATCCCATTCTTCAGTATTTATTCAAAAGAACAAAATTCAGCAAACTATAAATATAATTCACAATAATCAAATTATTCTGGAACAAGCTCAGGTGCCCATCAATAGATGAATTAATTAAGAAAACATGGTTGATATATACAATGATGTTTTTGTTGGTCACAAAGAAGAATGAAATTACAGGAATTGCCAGTAAATGGATGAAAATCGAGAACATCATGCTAAATGATGAACTCAGAAAATCAAGGGTTGTATATTCTCTCTCATGTGGAAGCTATACCAAAGTAAGGGAAATAAGGTGGGAGTGCATATCATAAAGATATAGGGAAGATCAATGGATAAATAGAAGGAGATTGAGAAGGACAGAGGAGATGAGAAAGTTTTATTCACTTTATCCATTTTATCCATGCAGAATCAAATTAACAATATCACATTATGTTCATATAGAAATATGTCACAAAAATTCGATCTTGATGTATAAATAGAAAGTACCAATAAGAAGTAAATAAATAAATGAACAAAAAGAAGATCATTAGAGTAAAAGAAAGAGTATAAGGGGAAGGATGAGGGGAGGGAAAATGTGGGAATAGTGTATGAAATAGACAAAATAAAATTCCATGCATGTATGAGTTTGCCAAAATTAACTTAGTTTTATGTATAGCTATAAGGCTCTAATAAAAAATGTGAAATAGGATGTAAATATCCAAAACTTAAGCCTTTGCAGTGCAAAAATTCCATCATTGTTCATTAAAATATTTTTCTCTTTTTCTCTTTACATATTTTAGTTGTTTTTTCAATTATATTTATCAACTAGTTATATGTATGTATACTCACATTCCTATTTTCTGTTTTATAATTTCTATCAATTTTATTAATCTTTTCCTACTTGATTTTGTTTATTAAGAAAGTGATTGCATTTTTTGTTTGTTTGTTGTGGTTTCATTTCATTTCTTTATGTGGGTTTGGCATTCTTTTGTTACTCTTATTTTAATTGCCTCTCCCTCAAATAGCAAAGTGTCCTGT
>CM053417.1:61956239-61970183 GCA_028644305.1 Xerus rutilus
TTCCCAGTCCTCTTTTCTTTTTTGTTCTTTTTTTATTTAGAGACAGAGGCTCACTGAGGTGCTTAGTGCCTCACTGTTTCTGAGACTGGCTTTGAAGTCCTGACCATCCTGCCTCAGACTCCTGAGCCACCGAGATTATGGGCATGTGCCACCACACCTGGCCTATCTATAATTTTCTTTGTTCTCCCTCTCCCTACCTCCTCCCCTCTTCCTTCTCCTTCTTCTTTTCTTCCTCCCTCTTCACAGTCTTCATGTGCAACCTTTCTTCTACTCTTTTGCTAAAACCTTTTGAATATTCTAACCTTCATTTTGTCTTCATACCCTATTTTTTTATTATTATCATGCAATATTAACGTCTTTTTATTTGGTTTCTCTCTTTGGGAAATGAAATGAGGTAGGTCTGAGGAATCTGCATTGTCATAGAAACTTCTTAAGAGGGATTCAAACAGCAATCCAGCACTGACATTGAGTTTTCCAAACTAAAAGCAAAAATTTTCTTTCACAGTAAAGAAGTTATCTGAGCTCTAGTAATAATAAGCCTAAATGAGACTTTGAGAGTGTGGGCTATTGATACCACTTAAATTCAGACCAATACTGGCAATCTCTTAGTCACCTCCTCAAGGCAAAGAAGAGGGTAGAGAATAGGCTAATGCATACCACTCTCTTCCCTGCAGCACACGATCTGAGACTCGGAAAGAACTGTGTCCAGAGCTGGCCAGACAACAAGGGTGTGAATATGTGCATGCAGTCTCCCTTAATAAGCTTGACCACTTTGGGCTAGAGTTGAAAATAAACAAACTTCACAGTAGCAGAATCCTACAAAGACTATTTTACAAACTTTAGCAAGTAAATAAATAAACTGGTTCACAAAAGATGGTATGGAGAATAATGTGTATGCCTTGACTCCTTCATAGTCCAGAACTGAAATCACAGGAGAGTTTACAAGAAAGCCTAATATAGATTTAAAATAACCTTACTGTCCTTATTACCTAATTAATCAGTTCAGGAAAATTACTATGGTTTACCTCTTAGATTATTGAACTGTTGGAGAACATTTTCAAGAAGTTTGTCTTTTAAGACTTATGAATACATGGCTTTACTTTGAAGTGGTTGCAATTCCTGGAGATATCGCCTTTCCATGTGGTGTTAGAGAGTGAACATAGCAATGAGTTCAAACTGAATTAAAATAATGACAATAAGATATTCACCCAAACTAGGGCAAATCATAAAGAGAAAACAGCTCATTAAAATGTCCCTTATATAAAAGTAGAGGTTATAATCATCCTCAAAGCAAAATATTAACATCAAAAAATATAAAAATAGGAAACAAGCCACAACAAATAGCTCCCAATACAATTGACCACATTAACATCATAGTGGTGGTAATGCTAGAGACATACTTAGTAAGTTGATAATTAAAATGTTCAGTGAACTAAAAGAAAATCAAAGGATGGAACTAAGAGAGAAAATACAGCAATTTAAAGAACAGTTTGATAAAATATAGAATTTCTAAAAAAAGCACCAAAAAGAAATTCCAGAAATGACAATAAATTAAATTAAAAATTCTGTTGAAAGAATGACCCATAGATTTGACTATGTGGAAGAAAAATTTTAAAACTGTGAAGACAAAGTATACAATCTTGAAAACAAAGACAACAATAATGAAAAAGGATAAGCAAACATGACCAAAATATGCAAGAAATCTGGGATAAGCTTAAGATAATAAATGTAAGAATCATTGGTATAAAATAAGGCATGTGGATACAAAATAAAAGTACATATAACCTTTTCATTGAAATTATATCAGAAAAATTTTCAAACATTAATACTGGGAGGGAAATCCATATACAACAACATTTTGAACCCCAGATAGACAAGATCAAAGGAGAGCCTCACTAAGACACATTATAATTAAAATTTCTAATATAAGGAAACAGGAATAGGATTTTAAAAGCTACAAAGTAAAAGGTGAAATTCAGAAGTAAGCAAATCATACTTTTCACTAATCTCTTAAACCACACTCTAAAAGCCAAGAGTGTTTGGAATAATAGACACCAGGCCCTGAAATATAGCAGGTACCAACAAAGATTCCTATATAAACAAAGTTACCATTCAGAGTTGAAGATGAAGTATAAACCTTCCATGATAGGCAAAAATTAAGTTATTAATAACCAATAAAGTGAAACTTCAAAAATTACATAGTGTTGTATTATACACAGAAAGATGAAAAACAAACATCAGTGTCAGTGAATGGATGAATTTCACTAGTAGAATAGCCTTTGATAGAGAATCAAGTTTGAATGAAACATTAGAAATAAAGGAAAAAGGGGGGAAATTTTAAAAATGTTACCATAATAACATCAAATGTAAAATAAGTCAACAATTTAATCAAAAAGCATAGATTAGAAAAGTGGATTAAAAACAAGTCCCAAACATGTTGTTTACAAGAGACTCATTACAGGTAAAGATATCTACATACGAAAGGTCAAAGGATGGAAAAATATATCATATAAATGGAGACAAAAAGCAAGTACAACTAGTTACTTTCATATGTCACAAGGTATATTTCAATCCAAACTTCATCAAAAAATAAAAATAATTTCTCTTAATATTGGGTAAAAGAATCATCACTGACCAGATGTAATTATTTTAAATATATATTCCCCAAATTTCAGCACACTGACATAGATAAAACAAACCCTACTCAACATAAAGTCTCAAACTCAGATTCAAAAACAATACAACATTCTAACCAATAGAAAGGTCATCCGGAAATAAATTAAGCAATGACACTTCAGATCTAAAATTACTATTAATCAAATCAGCCTAGCCCACATCCACAGAATATTATAATCCATTGAAAACTGAACTCACTTTCCACTAAGTTTTACATGGAATCTTCTCTAAAATAGACCATATGTTAGTACACAAAGGAATTCTTTATTTTTTCCTTTTTATTCTTCTTTTATTTAGTTTTTTAAAATATTTTTTTAGTTGTTGATGTATCTTTATTTTATTCATTTATTATTTGTATGCGGTGCTGAGGATCGAACCCAGTGCCTCATGCATGCTAGGCAAGTGCTCTACTACTGAGCCCCAGCTCCAGCCCCTTTTAATTACTTTTTAAATGCATTTCAAGACATAGTACATATATAGAGCTCAATTTTTCATCTCTCTAGTTGCAAACAACATAGAGTCACACAATTCGTATCTTCATACATGTACCTAGGCTAGTGATGTCAATCTCATTACACCATTTTTGCTACTCCCATTCCAACTCCACTCTCCCACCTCCCCCTGCCCCATCCAAAGTTCCTCTATTTCTCCTATGCTCAACACCCCCACCCCCCCTTATGTATCAGCATCCACTAATCAGATAGAACATTTGGTCTATGGTTTTTTGGTCTTGGCTTACTTCACTTAGCATGATGTTCTCCAATTCCATCCATTTACCTGCAAATGCCATAATTTTATTCTTTTTATTGCTGAGTAATATTCCATTGTGTGTGTGTGTGTATATATATATATATATATATATGTATATGTATATATATATCAGCTTCTTTATACATTTGTCTATTGAAGGGCATCTAGAGTCATATGACCTACCCAAACTGAACCAGGAGGACACTCAGAACTTAAATCAATTACAAGCAAGGAAACAGAAGATGCTATCAAGAGACTGCCAAACAAGAAAAGTCCTGGACCAGATGGATTCTCAGCAGAGTTCTATAAGACCTAGAATGAAGAACTAACACCAATACTGTTCATATTACTCCATGAAATAGAAAGGTAGGAAACCCTTCCAAACTCATTCTATGAGGCGAGTATCACCCTGATTCCAAAACCAGACAGAGACACATCAAAGAAAGAAAATTTTACAACAATATTCCTGATGAACATAGGTGCAAAAGTTCTCAATAAAAATTTGGCAAATCACCTTCAAAAACATATTAAAAATATAGTGCACCATGATCAAGTGGGGTACGTTTCAGGGATGCAAGGTTGGTTCAATATATGAAAATCAATTAATGTAATCCATCACATCAATAGATTTAAAGAATCATATGATTTTATCAATTGATGCAGAAAAAGCATGTGACAAAATACAGCACCTTTTATATTAAAAACATTAGAAAAACTAAGGATATTAGGAACTATACCTCAAATTTGGAGAAGCTATCTATGCTAAACCCAAGGTCAATATCATCCTAAATGGAGAAAAATTGGAAGCATTCCCTCTAAAAATGGGAAGAAGACAAGAATACCCTCTTTCACCACTGCTATTTAACGTAGACCTTGAAACACTAGCCAGAGCAATTAGACAAAAGAAATTAAAGGCATACAAATAGGAAAAGAAGCACTCAAACTATCATTATTTGCAGATGACATGATTCTATAATTAGAGGATCCAAAAATGTCCATCAGAAAACTTCTAAAATTAATAAATGAATTCAGCAAAGTTGCAGGATATAAAATCAACACCCATGAATCAACTGCATTTCTATACATCATTGATAAACCCTCTGAAAGAGAAATTAGGAAAACTATCCCACTCACAATAGCCTCAAAAATATTTGGGAATCAATTTAACAAAATAAGTGAAAGACCTCTACATTGAAAACTATAGGACAGGAAAGAAAGAAAATGTACAAGACCTTAGAAGGTGAAAAAAATCTCCCATACTATTGGATAGGCAGAATCAATACTGTCAAAATGGCCATACCACCCAAAGCACTATATAGATTCAATGTGATTCCAATTAAAATCCCAACATCATTCCTTGTAGAAACAGAAAAAGCAATCATAAAATCCATTTGGAAGATTAAGAGACCCAGAATAGCCAAAGCAATCCTTAACAAGAAGAGTGAAACAGGAGGCATCACCAGATCTTAAACTATACTACACCAATAGTATACTACACCACACCTTAAACTATATTACAAAGCTATAGTAACAAAAATGGTATAGTACTGGCACCAAATAGACATGTATACCATTGGTACAGAATAGAAGGCACAGAGACTAACCCACATAATACAGTTATCTCATACTAGAGAAAGGTGTCAAAAAATACATTGGAGAAAAGATAGCCTTTTCAACAAATGGTGCTGGAAAAAGTGGAAATCCATATGCAGCAAAATGAAAATAACCTCTTTCTCTTGCTATGCACAAAATTCAACTCAAAGTGGATCAAGGACCTAGGAATTAGACCAGAGACCCTATGCCTAATAGAAGAAAAACTAGGCCCAAATCTTCATCATTTCAGATTAGGACCTTACTTCCTTAACAAGACTCCTATAGCACAAGTAGTAAAATCAAGAATCAATAAATGGGATGGATTCAAACTAAAAAGCTTCTTCTCAGCAAAAGAAACAGTTAATGAAGTGAAAAGAGAGCCTACATTCTTGGAACAAATTTTTACCTCACACATCAGAGCACAGATCTCCAGGATATATAAAGAACTCAGGAAACTTAACACCAAAAACCAAACAACCCAATCAATAAATGGGCTAAGGAGCTAAACAGACACTTCACAGAAGAAGATATACAATCAATCAACAGACACATGAAAAAATGTTTAACATCTCTAGCAATTAGAAAAATGTAAATCAAAACCACTCTAAGATTTCATCTCACTCCAGTCAGAATGGAAATTATCAAGAATACAAACAACAATAAGTGTTTGTGAGGTTGTGGGGGAAAAACCACACTCATACATTGCTCGTGGGACTGAAAATTGGTACAACCAATTTGGAAAGCAGTATGGAGATTCCTCAGAAAACTTGCAATGGAACCACCATTTGACTCAAGTATACCCAAAGGACTTAAAAACAGCATTCTACAGTGATGCATCCACTGCAGTGTTTATAGCAGCTCAATTCACAATAGCTAAACTGTGGAACCAACCTAGATGTCCTTTGATGGATGAATGGATAAAGAAACTGTGGTATATATACACAATGGAATATTATTCAGCAATAAAAGAGAATAATATTATGACATTTGCAGTTAAATGGATGGAGTTGGAGAATATCATGCTAAGCGAACTAAGCCAATCTCAAAAAAAAAAAAATGATGAACGTTCTCTCTGATAAGTGGATGCTGATCCATAATGGGGGAAGAGACATGGGAAGAATGAAAGAACATTGGTCAAAGGAGAGGAACGTGCATGGGCATGGGGACAGTAAAAATGGTGGAATAAGTTGGACATAATAGCCCTAGTTTCCTGTATGACTGTATATATGATGTGATTCTACATCACATGCAACCAGTGAAATGAAAAGTTGTGCTCCATCTGTGTACAATGAATCAAAATGCATTCTGCTACAATGTATACCTAAGTAGAATAAATAAATTTTAAAAAAAGAAAGACAAAGACTTTAGAGGATGGAAGCTCTTACATAGTCATGCATATCCAGTAATAATGTTGTCCAAACAGCCATACTACCATAAGCTTGTACATATTCCATGTAATACCTTTCAAATCATCAGTAAATTTTCCTGTAGAACTAGAGAAAACTCCTAAAGATCACATGGAAGAATTTAAGACTAAGAGTAGTCAAAACAATACTGAGAAAAGACAGAAGAACAGCAATGCTGGAGGCATGGCAATACCTGATTTTGAATTATAATCAGCCTATCATAGTGACAAGCACTTCAGTGTTTATAGTAGCAAAAATCACAATAGTGAAATTATGGAACTAGGCAAGGTGCCCATTAACAAATGAATGGATAAAGAAAATGTGGTATGAATACCCAATAGAGTTCTACTTATCTATAAAGAACAATGCAATATGGTATTTACTGGTAAATGATGAAACTGGAGAACATCATGCTAATTGAAATAATCCACATTTATAAAGTCAAATTCTTAATGATTTCTCTCATATGCAGAAGCTAGTAAAAATAAATAAAAGAAAGAGTAACTAAGGAACAAAAGGGGCATCCCATAACAGAAGGGAGATCAGTAGAGATAGATGTCAGAGGATAAAGTAGGAGAGATGGAAATTGGGAGGAACTGCTCAATGAAATTGATCAAATTATGCCTTTCTCTCTCTCTCTCTCTCTCTCTGTGTGTGTGTGTGTGTGTGTGTGTGTGTTGTGTGTATATGTATGTACATATATATATATATATATATTTCAATGAGGTGAAAATGTATATATATAATTAAATATAAGAAAGACCATTAGAGTAGAAAAAGTGGAAGGGTAAGGGAGGACTATGGGAGGGAAGGGGAGGTATTGTGGACTGAAATGAAATGAAGCAAATTATATTTAATTCCTATATGATTGTGTCAAAATAAACCCCACTATTATGTTTACCTATAGTGCACTAATAACAGTTTTTTAAGAAGTGGTATATCTATATCATGCCATTTGCTTATAAATGGATGGAGCTGGAGAATATCATGCTAAACGAATAAGCCAATCCTGAAAAACCAAATTCCAAATGTTTTCTCTGATATGCAGATGCTAATTCACAATAAAGGGGTGGGCTAGGGAAGAATAAATGTACTTTGGATTAAGCAGAATGGAGTGAAGGGAGGTGAAGAGATATGGGGATAGGAAGGACAAATAGAATGAATTGGACATTAATTCCCCATGTGCATATATGACTACAAGACCAGTGTGATCCTACATCATGAACAACCAGAAAAATGAGAAGTTATACTTCATTTATGTATGATGTTTCAAAATGAATTCTACTGTCATGTGTAACTAATTAGAACAAATAAAAAATCAATAGCATTTCTATACACCATAGTGAATCTTAAGAGAAAGAAATCAATTCCATTCACAATAGCATCAAGAAACTAGATATGCAGAAATCAAACTAACCAAGCACGTGAAAGACAACTACTTCTCTGTATGTCTCCATGTACAAAATTCAAATCAAAATGTATCAAAGATTTTTATGTAAGACCTGAGCTTTTGAAACTGATAGAGGAAAATGATAGGGATAATACTTCAAAACATAGGTACAGAAAATTAATTGTTTCCCAATAGCTCAAGAAATCACGAGAATTGACAAATGAGATTGCATCAAATTAAAAAATTTTGTACAGCAAATAAGTTAAATAGATGGCCTATGGAATAGGAGAAAAAGTTTGTTGCTTACTCCTTCCATAGAGGATTGATATCAAGAATATATAAAGAACACTAAAAATTCAACACCAAATAAAAAAAAAACACAATCCATAAATGGGCAAATGACCTGAATAGATATTTCTCATAATTAATGGATAGAGCCAGTGATTATAAGAAAAAAAAATGAACATCTTTAGTTATTACAAACATGCTTATCAAACCAACACTGGGATTCCATCCAATGCCAGTTATAATGTCAATCTTCAAGAATAAAAATAATAGTAAATGCTGAGATGAATGTGGTTAAAATAATATCTTATTGTTGGTGATATATATTTGCACAAACACTATGAAAATCAGTATGGACATTCCTCAAAAAGTAAAAAGAACAAAAATAGGGGGCTGGGGCTGTAGCTTAGTGGTAGAGCATTTGCCTTGCATTCATGAGGCACTGGGTTTGATCCTCAGCACCACATACAATAAATAAATAAAGAGGTTGTGTTCATTACAGCTAAAAAAAATTTAAAATGTAAAAAAAAAAAAAAACAGAACTACCTCATACTTTAATCATACCACTTCTTGGTATTTAATAAATTTAATTAAAGTCAGGATAATTAAGGATATATGCATATCCATGATTATCACAGTACAATTCACTGTAGCAAAGTTATAGAATCAGTCTAGGTGTCCACAAAACAGGGGCATGGTTTAAAAATGTGGAATACATGCACTACCTAGTTTTATATAGTCATACTGATAAATAAACCCATGTCATTTGCAAGAAAATGAATGAAACTGGTGATCACAATGTTGAGCAAAATAAGTCAGACACAGAGAGAAAAGTGTTGTATGTGTTTCTCTCACATGTGGAAGACACAGGTAAAAAGTTTCACCTTGAAAACAGAAAAGAGTGAGAGAGAGAGAAATGGAAAAGTATTGAGTAGTGAAATTGATCAGAGTATGATTTTATGCATGGATGATTATATCTCAATATAATCCACCATTTCATGTAATTGAGAGGCACTGATAAAAAGATTTTGAAAGATAAAAATGATTTGATTGACTGCAATTCCGGCAGCTCTGGATGGTTAGGAAGGAGTATTCCAAGTTCAAAGCCAGCCTCGGCAACATGGTGAGGCCCTGAGAAACTTAGCAATACCCTGTCATAAAATAAAAGTGAGCTGAGGATGTGGTTCAGTATTTAAATGCCCCTGGGTTTGATGCCTGGAAACAAAAAGATTTTTTATTGAAAAGTAACACTTGTTTATGTATATGGCTTAATATGTGATGTACATATATAGCAAAACATCATATATATTTGTGTATATATATTATTTTATAAATATATATATTAATTTTATTTTTATTCACTGGTGAACACATGGGTTGATTTCATGTATTAACTATTGTGAATAATGCTGAAATAAAGATGTGAGAGCAGATATCTTTACAGCATGCTGATTTTATTTCCATTAGAATTATATCCCAGTTTGATATATAGTAGCCCTATATTGCTTGATAATATAATAGTCTTATATTAATTTTGGCACAACTTCCATAGTGTTTCCTCTAATGACTATAGTAAACTGCATTCCTATCCACAGTATACAGGGTTATTTTTCCTCCACATCCTCACGAATACATTTTGTCTTTCAGATAATAACAATCTGAACAGATGCAATGGAATATCTCATATGGTTAAAATTTTATTTCCTGATGATTAGCAATGTTTAGTCCATTTTCATATACCTGTTGTTAATTTGTATGTTTTCTTCTAAAAAATATCTATACATGCTTCTTGCATAGTTTAAAACTGGGTCATTATTTATTCATATTGAGTTATTGGAATTCCTAATATATTTTGCATATGAGGCTCTTAACAGAGATAGACTTTGCAAGTATTTTCTTATATTCTTTAGATTTCTTCTTTACTGTTTTTTCTCCTTGTTGTGCATATACTTTTTAGATGGAAAAAAAATTCATTTTTATATTTGTTTCCTGAACTTTTGGGGTTATATCCAAAACATTTTGGCAAACAAAAATGCTGAAACTTTTTCCTTTAAATACAATTTTTAATGCCTTGTGAGATAATTTTTGTGTATGGTGATATGGGTTTAAATTTAATTTTTCACCTTGTGGGTATAAAGTGTTCTCATAAAGTTTATTAAAGATATTCTCCTTTCTTAATTCAGAGTTCTTGGCAATTTGTTTAAGATCAGTTGATAATTATTGCATTTGTTTATTTCTGGCCTTTCCATATTGCTTCATTGATCTATGTTTTTATGCTAGTTGTGCTGGTTTCATTTATGTTCAGTATTATTTTAAATATTTAGGGTACTTTGTGGACTCATACAAATTTTAGAATTTTTCTTCCATTTCTGTGGAAAATATCATTGGAGTTTGACAAGGAATGTGTTTATTTGGTAGATTGTTTTAGGTAGTATAAACATTTTAAAAATATAAATTATTCCAGTCTAAAAACCCTGTATATCTTTCCATTGATTTGTTTCTTCTTGAAAATTTTCATGAATGTCTTATAGATTTAGTGTAGTGATTTTTCACCCTTCATAAGTAATTTTTTCTGAATTACTATATGTACTTTGACGATATTGTTAATGGATTGTTTTATAGATATTTTTTTCATTCAGAAAGTAGATTGGTAGTGTATAAATACTCATTGAACCTTTTATGCAATTTTACTGAATACATTTATTATTTGAAACAGGTTTGGAATGTAGTAATTAAAATTTTTCTAGACATAGTTATATTATCTTGAAAAATTTAACTTCTTTACTACTTATTTCAATGTCTTTTATTTTCTTTTCTTGCTTAATTTTTCTGACTTGGTACTTGTCCAGGACAATGTTGACTAGAAGTGCTGAAAATATTCATTTTCTTTCTTCCTGGTTTCTGAGAAAGTTTTCAAAATTTCATATTAGAGTATCATGATAAATTTGATTTGTGATACATGGACTCTATTACTTTGTAAACTTACCATGCTCTAATTTAATGAGAATTTTTTATTATAGTAGGGTGTTAAGTTTTGTCAAGTCCTTTTTGCATCTACTGAAATGATCATTTGGTTGGTTTTTTTGTTGTTGTTGTTCTGTTACTATGATTTACATTTGATAATTTGTATATGGTGAATCATCCTTGCATCACAGAGATAAATTACATATGATCATGGGGTATGGCCTTTCTAATTTGCTGCTGAATTTGGTTTGTTAATATTTTTAAGGGTATTTGAATCAGTGTTTATAAAGAATATTCATCTTTATTTTTTTTTACTTCTAGTGTCCTTATATGACTTAGGTTTGAGAGTAACGCTGGCAAAATGTATTTGGGGGCTGGGGTTGTGGCTCTGTGGTAGAGTACTTGCCTAGCACACATGAGGCACTGGGTTTGATCCCTACCACAACATAAAAAAAAAGAAAAAAGCTAAATAAACAAAATGGGGGGGGCGGTTCCAAGATGGCGGCCTAGACGGACTCGTCCATGACAGTCTCTCCAGGACCAAAGCTGGAAGTAGTGGAAATACCATCTTCCAGCCAGCTTCTTGACATCATCCTATGGCTCATCATCCCCCACAGGAATTTCACTCGTGTGTGTGTATGCAGGGCCACCAGGCAGCAGCGATAGCCACAAAGAGCGTGACTTCAGCGGCCAGCAGCAGAACACAGCGCAACACAGTGTGGTGACGAAGCCCAGGGCTCGAGCCCAGGATTCGCCCGAGGCAGGTAGGGCCTGCTTCTACCTGGCTCCTGCACCCACCCAACCACGCAGGACCCCTAGCAGTTGCTCCTGTCAACACACTGTCTACTGAGCAGGACCCCCGGCTACTGTTCTTTGTGGATCTCCCTCTAACACGGTAGAACTTCCTGCACCAGGGGGCATCAGACAGCACCTGGGAACAAACTTGGACCTCAACACAGCACACTGTGAAGCAGTGTTTCCACCAGCAGCACAGAGCTTCACGCTGCTGTGAAACCCACACCCAGAACACTAGCAGGGAAAGTCCAGCAAGCAACAGACAATGCTATCTACTGAAGGTGAAAGGAAACATACCTGTTTATTTACATTAAGATGTTTTATTTTATTTTATTTTATTTATTTTTTTATTCTTATTTTTATTTTATCCTCTATCTTTTTCTCCTAATATTTCTATTGTTTAATCTTTTTGTTTTATTTCTCTGCCCCTTTCTTCTTTCCTTTCTTTCTTTTTCCTTTCTTCTTTTCTCTCTCACTTTTTTCCTACCCTCTAATCCCCAACAGTTGTGAAACCAAGTATTTGTGATACAGTGGAATATGGTAGAATGGGATTTCTGTCCTTCGTCCTCCGGGACCTCAGACCTTGTCCCGTGGGACCCCATTGTCCTTCGTCCTCCGGGACCCCAGATCTCATCCTCCGGGACCCCTGACCTCGTCCCGTGGGACCCCATTGTCCTTCGTCCTCCGGGACCCCAGAGCTCGTCCCGTGGGACCCCATTCCTCGGTCCCCTCATCATGCAGGACCCCAACTCGTTGAGTGAACCCACGCGAGGCACGACATAAACGACATCTGGCGCCAACATGCTTTAGTGGCCTGGTCGACCCCTCGGACTCGGAAACTCAGAAAGTGAAACTCGGAAACTGATTTAGTGGCGGTCCCCTGTCTTGTCTTGCTGGTGAGGGTAACATCAGCCTTTTTGTGGTCTTCTGTGTCTGTTTGTCTTTGTGTAAAAAAGTTAGGTCAGGGAACATACCTCCACTCCCTGGTTCGTCCGGCAGTCACACATAAGGGTCTGATTAGCCCGGTGACTGGAACCACCATAATGCCTGTGGCGTATGGTCCTCCGAGACACGGTGTGAGCATACGGCTGTGGCCTAAGAAACCACAGAAGTCCCTCACAACGCACAATATACACTGATCCTAAACATTTCTGTGTTTTTTATGTCTCATGAGACCCCAAACTTACTTTCTTCTCATAATCCTCAGTATTTTTTCTGTCCTCTTTGCTTTCAATTTCTTTTCTCTAGCTTTTCCTCCTGCTATCATGATATAAGAGAGCAAGCCCAGTTAGCAAAAGATCATTTCGATAAAGAGATACATAGGCAAATACAGGAAGTAAAAGATCACTTCAGTAAGGAGATAGAGATTCTGAAAAGGAACCAAACAGAAATCCTTGAAATGAAAGAAACAATAAACCAAATTAAAAACTCAAGGGAAAGCATCATCAACAGATTAGACCACTAGGAAGACAGAAACTCAGATACTGAAGACAAAAATATTTAACCTTGAGAATCGAATTGACCACACAGTGAAGACGGTAAGAAAACATGAACAGAACATCCAAGAACTATGAGATAACATTAAAAGACCAAACTTAAGAATTATTGGGATAGAGGAAGGCATAGAATTCCAAACCAAAGAAATGAGCAATCTATTCAATGAGATAATATCAGAAAACTTTCCAAATATGAAGAATGAATTGGAAAATCAAATTCAAGAGGCGTACAGGACACCAAATGTTCAAAATCACAAAAGACCTATACCAAGGCACATCATAATGAAAATGCCTAACATTCAGAATAAGGAGAGAATCTTAAAAGCCACAAGAGAAAGGAATCAGATTGCATATAGGGGGAAGCCAATTAGGATTACTGCAGACTTCTCAACCCAGACCCTGAGAGCAAGAAGATCATGGCAAAGCATATACCAAGTGCTAAAAGACAGTGGATGCCAACCAAGAATCTTATATCCAGCAAAATTAAGTCTTAGGTTTAATGATGAAATAAAAACCTTCCAAGATAAATAAAAATTAAAAGAATTCACAGCAAGAAAGCTGGCACTATAGAACATTCTTGGTAAAATAT
>CM053417.1:61970283-62007018 GCA_028644305.1 Xerus rutilus
TTAAAAGACACAGACTGGCAGATTGGATTAAAAAAAAAAAAGACCCAACAATATGCTGCCTCCCAGAGACTCATCTCATAGAAAGAGACACTCACAGATTGAAGGTGAAAGGATGGAAAAAATTTATCACTCACATGGACTGTGTAAACAAGCGAGAGTTTCCATAGTCATTTCAGGTAAAGTAGACTTCAAAGCAAAGTTAGTGAAAAGGGATAAAGAAGGTCATTTCATACTGCTTAAGGGAATCATACATCAACAAGACATAGCAGCTTAAATATCTATGCTCCAAACAATGGGGCAGCCATGTTCATCAATGAAACTCTTCTCAAATTCAAGAATCAAATAGATCCCAACACAATAGTATTGGGCAACTTTAACACAACTCTCTCACCACTGGACAGATCCTCCAAACAAAAACTAAACAAAGAATCTACAAGACTTAATAGAACAATCAATGGTCTAGACTTAATGGATATATATAGAATATTCCATCCTTCAACAAGCAAATACATGTTTTTCTCAGCAACACATGGATCCTTCTCCAAAATAGATCATATTCTATGCCACAAAGCAAGTCTTAGTAAATACAAAAAAAAATAGAGATACTACCCTGCATTCTATCTGACCATAATGGATTGAAACTAGAAATTAATGACAGTTTTAAAAAAAGAAGCCACTATAACACCTGAAGACTCAATAATTTGCTAATGAACAATGCATGGGTAACAGAAGACATCAGGGAAGAGATAAAAAAATATTGGAGGTAAATGAGAACTCTGATACAACATACCAAAATCTCTGGGACACTATGAAGGCACTGCTAAGAGGAAAGTTTATTGCATTAAGCTCATATATTCAACAATGTAAAAGTCAACAAATCAATGACTTGACACTACAACTCAAAGCCCTAGAAAAAGAACAACAAAGTAACACCAAAACAAGTAGAATACAAGAAATAATTAGAAGTAGAGCTGAAATCAATAAAATTGAAACACAAGGAACAATTCAAAAAATTGATAAAACAAAAATGTTGTTCTTCAAAAAAATAAACAAAGTTGACAAACCCTTAGCCGCCCTAACAAAAAGGAGAGAGAAAACCCAGATTACTAAAATTTGTGATTAAAAAGGAAATATCACAACAGACCCTGCTGAAATACAGAGGATAATCAGAAACTATTTTGAAAACTTAGATTCCAGTAAATTAGAAAACTCTGAAGACACCTACTAATGCCTAGAGACATATGACTTACTCAAACTGAATCAGGAGGACATACATGACTTAAACAGATCAATTACATGCAAGGAAATAGAAGAGGCCATCAAGAGCCTTCCAACCAAGAAAAGCCCTGGACCAGATGGATTCTCAGCTGAGTTCTACAAGACGTACATAGAAGAACTAACTCCAATACTCCTCAAACTATTCCATGAAATAGAAAGGGAAGAAATCCTTCCAAACTCATTCTATGAGGCTAGAATCACCTTGATTCCAAAACCAGACAGAGACACGTCAAAAAAGGAAAATTTAAGACCAATATCCCTAATGAATGTAGATTCAAAAATTCTCAATAAAATTTTGGCAAATAACATACAAAAGCATATTTAAAAACTAGTGCACCATGATCAAGTGGGGTTCATTCCAGGGATGCAAGGTTGGTTCAACAAATGGAAATCAATATACGTAATCCATCACATCAATAGACTTAAAGATAGAAATCACATGATTCTATCAATTGATGCAGAGAAAGCATTTGACAAAATACAGCACTCTTTCATGTTCAAAACACTAGAGAAACTAGGGATAGTTGGAACATACCTCAATATTGTTAAAGCAAAATATGGTAAGCCTAAGGTGAAAGACCTCTACAATGAAAACTACAAGACACTAAAGAAAGAAATTGAAGATCTTAGGAGATGGAAAGACCTACTATGTTCCTGGATAGGCAGAATCAATATTATTAAAATGGCTATACTACCCAAAGTGCTGTACAGATTCAATACAATCCCAATTAAAATCTCAAAGTCCTTTCTTATAGAAATAGAAAAGGCAATCGATAAATTCATTTGGAAAAATAAGAGACCCAGAATAGCCAAAGCTATCCTGATCAAGAAGAGTGAAGCAGGAGGCCTCACAATACAAGACCTTAAACTTTACTACAAAGCAATAGTGACAAAAACAGCATGGTACTGGCATCAAAATAGACATGTAGACCAATGGTACAGAATAGAAGACACAGAGAGTAATGCACATAAATACAGCTATCTCAAACTAGACAAAGGTGCAAAAAACATGCATTGGAGAAAAGATAGCCTTTTCAACAAATGGTGCTGGGAAAACTGGAAATCCATATGTGGTAAAACAAAGCTAAACCCTTAACTCTCACCATGCAAAAAACTCAACTCAAAGTGGATCAAAGACCTAGGAATTAGACCAGAGACCCTGCGTCTAATTGAGGAGAAAGTAGGTCCAAATGTTCATCAGGTTGGATTAGGCCCCGAATTCCTTAACAAGACTCCAAAAGCACAAGAAATAAAAGCAAGAATCAATAAATGGGATGGACTTAAGGTAAAAAGCTTCTTCTCAGCAAAAGAAACTATCAATAAGATGAACAGAGAGCCTCCATTCTGGGAGCAAGTTTTTTCCACATGCACATCAGATAGAGCACTGATCTCCAGGATATATGAAGAACTCAAAAAACTTAACACCAAAAAACAAACAACCCAATCAATAAAGGGGATAAGGAGCTGAATAGAAACCTCTCAGAAGAAGATACACGATCAATAAACATATATATGAAGAAATATTCATTGTCTCTAGCCATTAGAGAAATGCAAATCAAAACTACTCTCGGATTTCATCTCACCCCAGTCAGAATGGCGGCTATCCAAAATACCAGCAACAATAAGTGCTGGTGAGGATGTGGTGAAAAAGGTACACTCAAACATTGCTGGTGGGATTGCAAACTGGGGCAACCAATCTGGAAAGCAGTATGGAGATTTCCTTAAGAACTTGGAATGAAACCACCATTTGACCCAGCTATCCCATTCCTTTGCCTATACCCTAAAGACTTAAAAACAGCACACTACAGTAAAGCAGCCACTTCAATGTTTATAGCAGCACAATTCACAATTGCAAAACTGTGGAAGCAACCCACATGCCCTTCAATAGATGAATGGATAAAGAAACTGTGGTACATATACACAATGGAATATTATTTCAGCAATAAAAGAGAGTAAAATTATGGCATTTGCAGGCAAATGGATGGAATTGCAGAACATTATGCTAAGTGAAGTAGATCGATCCCAAAAGACCAAATGCCGAATATTCTATCTGATTAGTGGATCCTGATACAAAAGGGGGGTGGGAATGGGGAACATAGGAGAAATGGAGGAACTCTGGAAGCGACAGGGGCGAGGTGGGGGGAGGGAAAGGGGAATGGGTGTAGTAAAGATGGTTGAATGAGATGGTCATCACTACCCTTGGTGCATGTATGAAGACACAAATGGTGTGATTCTATCTGGTTTGCAACCAGAGAAATGGAAAAATTGAGCTCTATATATGTACTATGACTTGAAATGCATTTAAATAAATGAATTAAAAAATAAATAAATAAACAAAATAAAGGTATTAAAAATGTATTTGGAAGTATTTGCTCCACATCAACATTTTAGAAGAATTTCAAAAGGTTGGATCTTAATTATTTTAAATATTTGGTAGTCTGCAATCATAAAACCACCATGTACAGGTTATTTCTTTGATGAGAATTTTTTATTAATGGTTTAGTGTTTTATTATTGGTCATTTCAGATTTTCAATTTCTTTAATTCAGTTTTGGTGGGTTGTACATTTCTAGTATTTATTTCTTCTAGATTAAACAATCATGTGAATATAAATTTTCATTGTAATCTCTTTAAATATTTCTCATCCATCAGTTTTAATGTCTTCTTTTTTCATTTCTGATTTATTTATTTGATTCATTTATCTTCTTTTTATGGTCTAGATTTGTCACTTTTATCTTCAAAAAACGACTCTCAGTTTTGTTGACTTTTCTATTGTCCAATTAATATATTCTTCACTTATATTTTGCTATGGCTCTTGTTACTCCTTACTTTTATTAAGTATGGGCTTAGTTTGTTCTATTTTTAGTTCCCTGAGTTGTTTATTTGATGATTTTTCTCAGTGTGGTCATTTATTGCTAAAATATATATCTTGGATCTGTTTTTGATGTGTCTCTTAGGATTTTATTTGTTGTGTTTTCATTTTTGTTTATATTCAGATTTTTTCTTTTTCTTTGTTTCATCTTTGATCAATTTGTTCTTAAAGGGGAGTTACATTTTTTTACAACTTAACAATATTTCTCATGTTGTTTATTTCCTGTATCATGCCATTGTGTTTATAAAAGATATTTTATATAACAAAAATTTTTCATGGTGTGAAGAATGGTTTGTGAAGCTGGAAGTGGTGATGCACACCTGTAATCCCAGCATTTTGGGAGGCTGAGATAGAAGAATTGCCAGTTCAAAGGCAGCCTCAGCAATGGCGAGGTGCTAAGCAACTCAGTGAGAACCTGTCTCTACATAAAACACAAAATAGGGCTGGGGATGTGGCTCAGTGTTCAAGTGCCCCTGAGTTCAATCCCCAGTACCAAAAAAAAAAAAGGTTTGTGAGCTAACACATGATCTATCATTCAGAATGTTCTCTGTGCACTTTGAATCACTTGTTCTAAAGTTTTGTTCAATTCCAACTTTCACTCGTTTTGTCAACATAATGTGTTTATAAAATGGGATAGTAAAATTCCTATATATGTTTTGCTGCCTCTCTCTCTTCAGGAATATTAACATTGATCTTACATATTTAGATGTTCTGCTGCTAGAAATACATGTAATTAAAATTTTTATATACTCTTATGAATTTTACTACTCTAATATGTTATAGACTCTCCTCAACTTATGATGGTTTTACTTTCAATTTCTTTACTTTGTGTTGATGAAAGGTAGACACATTCAGTGGAAACTATACAAATTTGTATAACTTTCCTATATTTATACAGGAGTACACCAGCAGTGCATCTCCACATCAGGTACAACAACAAGAACTGGATGCTAATTAGAAAAAGTTATACTCCATGTATATATAATATGTCAAAATATACTCTACTGTCAGGTATATCTAAAAGGAACAAATTAAAGAAGAAACAATACAAATTTTGAGATTTTCTATGGATCCCTTTATGTAGTACAATTCTCATTATGATAAGCACTGGAATCAATAGTCACTCAATCATGAGTGCAAACCACTAATACTCTACAATATACCCTATAATATAACCTATGCTGTTTGCTATGTTAGATATGTAAAATGGAATTTTTACTTCCAATATTTTCAATTTATCATGAATTAATTGAGAGGTAACCTCAATGTGAGCCAAGAAACGTCCATATAATAACCTTCTTTTTCTTTTTCTTTTTTTGACTTATAATTTATTTCACTTGAAATAACTAGATGATTTGCTTTTATTTTTAGTTTTCATTTATGTGGATCACATATCTTTCTAGCCCTTCATTTTCAGCATACTAATATTCTCAAATATGAAGTGAGTTACTTTCAAGTTATATATTATATATATATATTTAAAGTTCATTCAGACATTCTATGTTTTTGATTTTGAGAATTTAAATCATTTGTATTTGAAATAACTAATGATTGAAAATAATTTACTATTTAGGTGTTCTGCTGCTAGAGATATGTTTTGATTCTCATCCCTTTGTATTTTGTTTATTGTACCTAATCATTTGCATTCAGCTGTAGATGTAGTCTCTTCTACCAGTTGTATTGTCTCCTTTTTCATTTCTGATTTATTTGAATCTTCTTTTCTGTCTTCTTTGTCTAGCTAAGTCTCTTTCATATGTGTGTGTGTGTGTCCGTGTTTGTGTGTGTGTATTATAGAGTATGTTATTTTCTTTGTGGTTTACATGATAACAGAAAACATTATTTTTATAGTAATCTTTTTTTAAGATTATAACTTAAGTTTCATAATTTGCCATTACATTTTTATTTACCCTACCTCCCATTTTAACTTTTAGATGTTACAAGTTAACGTTTTTTACATTGTGTTTCCTTTAGAAAACTATAAGGTCTATAGTTACTCTAAATTATCTTGTCATTTAACCTGTGCACTATAAATATAAATGGTTCTTAAAATTCTTTTAAAATTTTAGAGTATTCTGAATTTGTATGTTTATCTTTCTTAGTGAGCTATACATCTTCATGTTACTAATTAGCATTCTACATTTCAACTTGGAAAATTTCTTCTAGCATTTTATGTAGGGAAGGTCTAGTGCTAATCAACTCCTTCAGTTTTGGTTTTTCTATATATTTTTTATATGTTCTCTAATTCTGAAGGATGGATTTTCCAATGAAAGTATTATTAACTGGAAGTTTGTTTTGCTTCTTACTCTGAACATATCATTCCACATTTCTCTGGCTTCATAAATTTCTGCTGAAAAATCTACCAAAAGCCTTCCTGAGTTTTCTTGTATATTAGTAACTTCTTTTCTGTTGCTACTTTTAAGATTTTATATTTGTTATTTATTTTTGGTAGTGTCACCTACATATGTCTTTCATTGTTCTTCTTTGGGTTGAATCTTGGTTAAGAACTTTAAACTTCCTGTTCCAGGATATTTATATCTTTCTTCCAATTTAGAAATTTTTTAGCTATTCTTTAAACAGAAAGATAATGACAGTAAGATTCTTTGTCTTTACCTTCTATAATCTATAAAGCTAAAATTAGCTTTCATTTTATTGTCTTTTTCATTAAGTAGGCTTCCATTATTCTTCATTATTTGTTCATCTTTTTTCTTCTATTACTCTCTATTTCCAAATAAATACTTTGGTATTTACATATTCTTTTCTTTTTGATTGGGCATTTTATTAAATATATCTATTGCAATTATCATTCCATTTGTTGTATTCTTCTGTGTCAGTACTTTATGTTTGTTTCTTTTTCATAAGGGAAGGCAAGGGAAGGGAAGGGAAGGGGATATTTTCTTTTGATTATATTTGTATATCTTATTACATTGAGTTGTCTCTCTATGTTCAGTTATAGTTGTCTGAGTAGCCTTTAAAAATAATTTGAATTATGCCAAGTGTCATGGCACATGCCTATAACCCTAGTGAATCAGGAGGCTCAGGCAAGAGGATCACAAGTTTGAGGCAAGCCTCAAGAATTTAGGTAGGCCCTAAGGAACTAGAAAGACTGAAAATTTAAAAATCAATAAATAAAAAGGTCTGGGGATGTGAATCTGTGGTTAGGCACCCTTGGGTTCAGTCTTTGGTTCCAATATTTCTTTAAAAATTTTTTGATAAGCAATACATAATTTTTATTGGGGGCAGCTGCTCTATAATGATAATTTTCTTTGTCAGTATTCCATTTTCTTGGTTTATCACTTATTCTAGTTTGCATGCATTGATTTTTGTACATTTGACAGATTCATTATATCTTATGTTTCCTTGTTTTCTCACAATGTTCCTTGTGTTGCATTGATGTCTGCACATTTCATAGAAAGCTTCTTTCTTCCAGGATTTATAGACTGATTTTTATGGATAAAGACATTGCTCTGGACACACCAGTAGTGTGGGGTGTGGCAGTTCTGACTCTATTAAGGGTACAGCCACAGAATATGCATGTAGTTATGTCAGCTAAAGTTACTAAAGGTCAAGTTGACAAAACTTGTCAATGATTACAGCTGCAGGTATCTACAACAATGACAAGGGTGGTTGCAGTATGATATAACAAATATTGGGTTACTATTAATTTCTTTTTATTCCACTGGGAAAGTTATAGTTGAGGGAATCCTTTTTGATACTGAGTCTGACTTAAAGGCACATGTAGCAACATTGTCTGATGCATGGTGCCCATGGATGTCCATGGAGTCAGGGTCTGAGTATGGGCATGTGTAGACTGATACTGCTCTGCAACACCCTGAATTGATGGTACAGTGGTGTAAACAATAGATATACTTCTTTTCTGCATTGTTAATGATGCAAAATACATGGGTACTGTGGAATAAATAGGGAGTGATGGATTGGAATGCAGATCGTACAGAGCTAACATGATTCCAGGTTCCTTCCCGTGTAGTAACTCAAAATGGAAGAAGAGTTAGTTTTCAAACATGGATAAGTGCATAAAGACTGATTTTTGATCCAAGCTATGAATTAGATCACAGTTGTCATGGTTCTCATGTCTAGAGTTGGGTGCATGAAGTGGAACCTAGAGATTGGTTTTCAAGTACAGTTACTGGAGGAGATATGGTGGTCCTAGGCTCCAGAGTAATGGCTGACTTTCTACTGACCTTGTCTCAGATGTCAGAGGTATGGGAAATTAGAGCTGTCATGGAGTCAAATTCTATATTGTGGCTGCATGCAGAGCAACTGTGGAGTACAAGTGAATTATTTTTCACGTGGATGTAAATGTAGGTTGTCACAACACTATTGTTGAAAAGACTTTTTCTATTGAATTATCTTGGCATACTTGTCAAACATTAATTGGTGTAAAGGTTTTACTCTCTCTCTCTCTCTCTCTCTCTCTCTCTCTCTCTGTGTGTGTGTGTGTGTGTGTGTGTGTACACTGGGGGTTGAAACCAGTGTTTTGTGCTTACTAAGCAAGTGCTCTACCACTAAGCTACATCTCTGACCCTTTTTATTTTTGTATTTATTACTTTCAGTCAGGGTCATTTTAAATTCCTGAGGCTGTCCTGAATATGTGACTCTCCTGCATCAGCTTCCAGAGTAGAAGTGATTATACACATGTCCCTCTGTGTCCCTTCTGGGTGTGAGAAGTTGGTTTTGTTTTCTGTAGCATCAATTATATTCTACTTATATGTCTATTTTTATATCAGTACCACATTGTACTGAGCATTATAGCTATATAGTAATTTTTTAAAAAATTAGAATGTATGAGTCCTCCTTATTTTTTCTAAAGTTTATTTTGGCTATACATTTTCTTTGAAATTTCCATATGAATTGTAGAGTTAGTTTTCCAATTCTATGGAAAAGCAAGGGAAGATATCATGGGCATTGCACTGAATCTATAGAACAGTTTGGTGAATATTACTATCTAAACAATATTAATTCTCCAAATCCAAAAGGTTATGTAACAATTATTTCATTTTTTTCTCAAATTATTTAAGCAATATTTTTGTACATTTTGGAATATGTATTTCACTTTTTTTTACAAATTGATTTATGAATATTTTTTGACTGAGAAGTGATTTCTATTTTTGGTAGTAGAACAACATAAGAATATAAACCAAATGTGACAGAGAAAAAAGATAAAAATATGAACAACAATGTGACAGAGAACTCCTGAATATTTCATCTTGAGAGTTTGGAAATTTCATAACTTTAAGAGATTACTCTAAAAATCTCTCTCTGTTCCTAAAACAAACAGATCATGCAAAGATAAACACTTTAGAGAATAATTTTTATATTGCCTGAAACAATGAGTAAACTTATATTTTTTTACTTTTTATTTATTTTTTAAATGCATTTCAAGTCATAGTACATATATAGAGCTCAATCTTCCATCTCTCTGGTTGCAAACAAGATAGTCACACAATTCGTGTCTTCATACATGTACCTAGGGTCCATCCCATTACACCATTTTTGCTACTCCCATTCCCACTCCACTCTCCCACCTCCCCTCTGCCCCATCCAAAGTTCCTCCATTTCTGTGATGTTCCCCACTAATCAGCATCCACTAATCAGAGAGAACATTTGGTCTTTGGTTTTTTGGTCTTGGCTTAGTTCACTTAGCATGATGTTCTCCAACTCCATCCATTTACCTGAAAATGCCATAATTTTATTCTCTTTTATTGCTGAGTAATATTCCATTGTGTATATATACCGTGGTTTCTTTATCCATTCATCTATTGAAGGACATCTAGGTTGCTTCCACAGTTTAGCAAATGTGAATTGTGCTGCTATAAACATTGAAGTGGCTGCATTACTGTAGGATGCTGTTTTAAAGTCTTTAGGGTATAGTATAAGTTGAGGAGTGGGATAGCTGGGTCAAATGGTGGTTCCATTCCAAGTTCTTAAAGAAATCTCCATACTGCTTTCCAGATAGGTTGCATCAGTTTGCAGTCCCACCAGCAATGTTTGAGTGTGCATTTTTCACCACATCCTTGCCAGCACTTATTATTGCTTGTATTTTGGATAGCTGCCATTCTGACTGGGGTGAGATGAAATCTTAGAGTGGTTTTGATTTTCATTTCTCTGATTGCTAGAGATGTTGAACATTTGTTTATTTTTTGTTTATCGATTGTATATTTTCTTAGAATTTTCTATTCAGCTCCTTGGCCACTTATTTATTGGGTTGTTTGTTTTTATGGTGTTAAGTTTTTTTGAGTCCTTTTTATATCCTGGAGATCAGTGCTCTATCTGATGTGTGTGTGGCAAAAATTTGCTCCAAGAATGTAGGCTGTCTGTTCACCTCATTGATTCTTTTGTTTGCTGAGAAGAAGCTTTAGTTTGAATCCACCCCATTTATTGATTATTGCTTTTATTTCTTGTGCTTTAGGAGTCTTGTTAAGGAAGTTGGGGGCCTAATCCAATATGATGGAGATTTGGGCCTACTGGTTCCTCTATTAGAAATAGGATCTCTGGTCTAATTCCTAAGTCCTTGATCCACTTTGAGTTGGTTTTTGTGCATGGTGAGAGAAAGGGCTTTAGTTTCATCTTTCTGCATATGGATTTCCAGTTTTCCCAGCACCATTTATTGATGAGGCTGTCTTTTCTCCAATGTATGTATTTGGCATTTTATCTAGTATGAGATAACTGTATTTATGTGGGCTCATCTCTGTGTCTTCTAATCTGTACCATTGGTCTATGTGTCTATTTTGGTTCCAGTACCATGCTGTTTTTGTTACTATAGCTTTGTAGTACAGTTTAAGGTCTGGTATTGTGATGCCTCCTGCTTCACTCTTCTTGCTAAGGATTGTTTTGGCTATTTTGGGTCAGACTGATTTAATTTTATACTGTTTTAAATTGATTTTCTTAGTTTTATTTTGGACTATTTGAAGTGTATAGACATGCAATTATTATTTTACTCTGCAATCTTAATGGCCTTATTTGTTGCTTATGAAAGCTTTTAATGAATTGCTTAGGATTATCTAGGTATTCTGCAAATAGAAATTATTTTACTTCTTCCTTTCCAAACTACAAGAAACTTATTTTTGAAAAGTAATTTTCTTTCTTTATTTATTTTTATGTGGTGCTGAGGATCGAACCCAGCGCCTCACGCATGCAAGGCAAGCGCTCTACCACTGAGCCACAATCCCAGCCCTGAAAAGTAATTTTCAAATCCAGGAAACCCTGCTCCTCTTTTTTAAACATTCTTTTTTCTTTAGATTTACATGATTCTGCTACATTTTACTACAAACAGCAATAAGGATCCAAAAGTTATTTTATGTATTCTGCACGAAAATCACCTTGGTTACAACATCCTTTTCATTCAGTGAAATTTCTTCTTTCCGCAATACTGTAGGCAGCCTTGCTGTTGTACTTTATCCTTTCTTTCAGTTTCCAATAATATTTTATTATTCTTGTTTAGATTTTTACCTACAACCAACTGGAAGCTGAGAGGTTCTCATAACCTAGTAATAGTGTTCTTAAGATATTTTCAACTTTTTTCCTTATCCGAAAACTGCTGTTACAGTTTTAGATTTTAGTTAAGATGGAATTCCATTCTCACTACTAAAATCCATTCCCATTATCTCATATCATATCACAAAATACTTCAAAACACAGGCTTATATCAACTACAACACTTTATTATAATTAATTGGTTTTGCATTTTAGGGATTTTGAAAATGCAGAGGAGAAATGGGTTTTCTCTATTGCATGACTTCTGAGCCCACATTAGGATGATTTTGAGGCCAGGATATAGAATTTTCTGAGCATTTGCTTACACACATATTTTTACTAAATGCTGGATGTTGTTGGTTAAGGGTTATAGTTGCTGTTCATATGTATTTTTTCATGTGAATCTTCCATGTGGCCTAGTTCAGTCTCCCACAGTGTCTGGACTTCCAAGTGTTAACAGTAAATAACAGAGACCCTGGAAGAGGATACATCAATTTCAAAATTTAACTTTGAAAGTCACATTGAATTTGAATCTGTTTATCAGCCTCTAGTAGTCAACTATGCCTATATCAGACAATTTTGCCCCAGGCCTGAAGAAGAGCTCCATGAAATCAGCAACCAAGGCACAGAAGGACAATAAGAAGCATAAGCAAAACTGCAAGGTAGCTAATTATTGTATGTGTAAAATGTGCTAGAGCAGGTACCACCCAACAACTTCCACATCTTTTGCAAGTCCATAGAAGTCATAATCTTCATCAATGACTTCTTTGAATGCATCATGTGAGTTGTTTCATCTGGTGCACTACAACATGCACATCAACATCATGTCCTGGGAGTTCCAGACAGTGGTGCACCTGCTACTTCCTGGGGTGCTGGACAGGCACACTGTGTCTGAGGGAACAAGCTGTCACCAAGTATGCCATCGCCAAGATGTACATGGTGTAAATTCTCAAATCAAAAGAAATCCATTGTCAGAGTGGATTAAAAAACAAGACCCAACCATATGTTGTTTATGATAAATTCACCTTAAAGACAAAAAAATCTACAAGTTGAAAGAGAAAAGATGGAAAAAGTTATACCATTCAAACAGAGACCAAAAGCAAGCTTAAATATTTATTCTGATGTGTAACAAACCAGAGTTTAAACCAAAATTAATTGGAAGAGACAAAGGAGGTCACTTCATAATGTTTAATGGAATCATCCATCAATAAGATGTAATGATAATAAATATTCTCCCAAAGTCAGTGTACCACTGTGCAATAAAACAAACCCTACTCAACATAAAGACACAAATAGATCCTGTTACACTAGCACTAGGTGATTTCAGCACACCTAGGTAAGTCATCTAGTAGTAAAATAAATAAATAATTTTCAGGCCTACACAATAATATAAAGTAAATGAACCTAACAGACATCAGCAGAATATGTCATCCATCAACATCCAAATTCACACACTTCTAAATAACACATGGAATCATCTCTAAAATAGACCATGTTTTAGGACACAAAGCAAACATTAACAAATGAAAAAAAGATATAATAATTTACAGCTGATCAGATCATAATGGAATAAAATTAGAAATCAATAAGAAGATAACATTATTTTAACACCTGGAGACTAAATAATATACTTTTGAGCAAGGAATGATTCATAGAGAAAAATATTGGAGAAGTCAAATAATTTTAGGAAAAAACAAGAACATAGATAGAGCATCTCAGAATCTCTGGGACAATACAAAGGCAGTTCTAATAGAAAAATGTATAGCATTGAATACCTACATTAATTTTTTAATCTAAAATAAATAACTTTATGTTAAACTATAAGATCCTAGACAATGAGTATAAAATTAATTCCAAAATCAGTAGAAGATAGGAAAAATTAAGATAAAAGATGAAACTAAGGAAATTGAAAATTTTCAAAGAGCACAGAATCAGCACACCAATAAGGGGTTCAGCTGGGCATGGTGGTACTTGCCTATAATCCCACTGGATCCCAAGGCTAGGCAGGAGGATCACAAGCTCAAATCTAGCCTCAGCAACTTAGTCAGGTCTTAAGCAACTTAGTGAGACCCTGCCTCAAAAAAAAAATATAATAATAATAGAAAGCCTTGGGGATATAGCTCAGCAATAAAGCACCAATGAGTTTGATCCCTGATACAAAGAACTAGTGGTAATTAATTAAAAGATAAACAAAATCAACAAACCCTTAGTCAGATTAATCAAAAGAATAACAGAGAAGACACAAGTTTAAAAAATGAGATTAAAAAATACCACCATAAATAATTTGGGAGTCCAGAGGACCATTTGTAAATACTTTGAAAAATTATATTCCAGCAAACTAGAAAATCTAAAAGGTAATTTCAAATTTCTAGACATATATGGCAAACCCAAATTGAACCATGGAGATATAAAAAATGTAAACAGACCAATATCAAATAATGAAATTGAAGCAGCAATTAAAAGTCTGACAAAATTAAAAGCATGAGACAAATGTATTCTCAGGAAAGTTCTACCATATCTATAAAAATGAATTAATTCCAATACTCTTAAAATTATTCCACAAAGGGGCTGAGGTTGTAACTTAGTAGTAGAGCACTTGCCTAGCTCGTGTGAGGCACTGGGTTTGATTTTCAGTACCACATATAAATAAATAAAATAAAGGTCCATCAACAACTAAATTTTTTTTAAATAATCCATGAATGAAGGAAGAAAACAGCTATATTTATTCTCTAAAGACAGTTATCACCTAGATATCAAAACGAGACAAAGACCCATGAAGGAAAGACAATTTTAGATTCATATTACTGATAAACATAGATATAAAATCTCTTTACAAAATATTGGCAAATCACATTAAAAATACACTAAGAAGACAGAACACCATGAGAAAGTGGGTTTCAGTCCAGGGACACAAGGATGATTCAACATATACAAATCAATAAATGTAATTCATAACATAAATGAATTCAGGATAAGAATGACATGATCATCTCAATAAGTACAGAAAAGAATTTGACAAAATTCATCACTCATTCTTGTTGAAAATTCTGGAGCACTTAGGGGTGTTATGCCCAAACTCGCGAGTCCACCAAAGACCACCAGAAGTCCTATTCCGATGCAATCATAAGGGGTTCTTTATTTACAAGCTTGAGCAGGGGCTGCACAGGGAAGTGCAGCCCCGAGTCTAGGGGAGAGGGGATTTTTATGGGTTACAACAGCAAGCTGGGGATTACATGCCTTGGCGTTACATGATTGGGTAAGGAAAGCACGTGTAAGGAAATTCCAGTCTTGTCATTATATGATTGGGTGTAAGGTAAGTGTAGTTAGCTGACCTTTAAGCTGATAGATTTGGTTACTATAGGGCCATTCTTTTTTTGTTTTTAATTGGTTGGCCTCAATTTGAGGAACAACTTGCTGGTGCCAGAGAACAGTTTGTGGTTTTTCCAAGAACTGGGTAAGGGCTAGGCCATGGGAACAGAGGCCCTAAGTAAAATGGCATTGGTTTTGTCTCTTCAGGGGTAATAGAGACTTACCTTACTATTAAAAAAGCTGTATATGGCAAACCTAAGGCCAAAATCATACCAAATGAAGAAAAAATTGAAACATCTTTTCATAATCAGAAGCAAGATAAAAGGCTGCATTCTCAATACTCCAATTCAACATAGCTTCTGAAATTCTAGCCAAAGCACTCACACAGGAGAAAAAAAATTAAAAGGATACAAATAGGAAAAGAAGTCAAATTGACTCTGTTTGCTTATGTTATGATTCATAATAACAAGATCCACAGGAAATTTCTGGAGCTAATGAATTAATTCATGAAAGTGGAAAGATCAAGATTCATAAATCAATAGCTTTTCTTTACTTTAGCAGTGATTCTGCTAAGAAAGATATCAGAAAATTATCTCATTCACAATAACCTCTGGGGAAAAAAGAAAAACACTTTGGAATTAATCTAATTTACCAAGGCGGTAAAGACCTCTACTATGAAAACAACAGAACATTGAGGAAATAAAGTGAAGAAGACCTTAAGAGATGGAAATATAAACATGATGATGATGATAATTTGGGCCTACTTTTTCTTCTATTAGGTGCAAGGTCTCTGGTCTAATTCCTAGGTCTTTGATCTACTTTTTTATATTTTTAGTTGTAGATGGACATAATTTTTATTTTATTTATTTATGTGGTGGTTAGTAATAAACCCAGTGCCTCACACATGCTAAGCAAACACTCTACCACTGATCCACAACCCCAGCCCCCCTCCTTTGATCCACTTTGAGTTGAGTTTTGTGCATGGAGAGAGACAGAAGTTTAATTTTATTTTGCAACATATAAATTTCCAGTTTTCCAAGCACCATTTGTTGAAGTGGCTATCTTTTCCCCAATGTATGTTTTTGGCGTCTTTGTCCAATATGAGATAACTGTATTTATATGGGTTTCATTCTGTTGTCTATTCTGTACCATTGGTCTACACATCTGTTTTGGTGCAAATACCATGCTGTTCTTGTTATTATAGCTCTGTAGTACAGTTTAAGGTCTGGTATTGTGATACCTCCTGCTTCACTCTATTTGCTAAGGATCGCTTTGGCGATTCTGGGTCTCTTATTTTTCCAAATTAATTTCATGATTTATTTTGCTATTTCTATAAGGAATGTCATTGAGATTTTAGTTGGAATTGCATTAAATCTGTAAAACACTTTTGGTAGTATGGCCATTTTGTCAATTCTTCCTATCTAAGAGCATGGGAAATACTTCCATCTTCTAAGGTCTTGTTCAATTTCTTTCTTTAGCGTTCTGTATTTTTCATTGTAGATGTCTTTCAATCTTTTGTTAGATTCATTCCCAAGTATTTTAATTTATCTTTGAGGCTATTGTGAATGGTGTAGTTTTCTTAATTTCTCTGTTAGAGGACTCATCACTGATGTATGGGATTGCATTTGATTTATGGATATTGATTTTATATCCTGCTACATGGCTGAGTTCACTTATTAATTCTAGAAGTTTTCTGGTGGAAGTTTTTGGATTTTCTAAATATAGAATCATGTCATCAGCAAATAGTGATAATTTGAATTCTTTTCCTCTTTGTATATCTTTAATTTCTTTCATCTATCTAATTGCTGTCAAGTTAGAACCTGACTTCCTTAACAAGACTCCCAAAGCACCAAAAATAATCAATAAATTGGATGGATTCAAACTAAACAGTTTCTTCTCAGCAAAGGAAACAATCAATAATGTTGAGAGCCTACAGAGTGGGAGAAAATACTTATCACATACACATCAGAGAGAGCACTAATCTCCAGGATATATAAAGATCTCAAAGAACTTAACACCAAAAATACAAATAACCCAAGTAATAAATGGGCTAAGAAACTGAACAGACATTTCTCAGAAGAAGAAATTCAATCAATCAACAAATATATGAAAAAATATTCAACATATCTGGTAATAGAGAAATGCAAATCAAAACTACTCTGAAATTTCATCTCACTCCAGTCAGCATGAATATTATCAAGAACACAAGCAATAATAAGTATTAGTGAGGATGTGGGCAGATGCTGGTGGGATGGCAAATTGGTGCAACCACTCTGAAAAGCGTTATAGAGATTTCTCAGAATAGAACCACCATTTGACCTAGTTATCTCACTCATTGTTTTATAATCAAAGGACTTAAAAGCAGCTTACTACAGAGATGCAGCCACATCAATGTTTATAGCAGCTCAATTCACAATACCTAAACTGTGGAAACAAACTAGATACTCTTCAATTGATTAATGGATAAAGAAAGTGTAGTATATAGACACAATGGAATATTACTCAGCATTCAAAGAAAATAAACTTATGGCATTTGGATGGAGTTGGAGAATATCATGCTAAGTGAAAATAGGCCAATCCCAGAAAACCAAAGGCCAAATGATTTCTCTGATATGTGGATGCTTATCCATAATGAGGAGAGGGCAATGAAGGAATGGAGGAAATTTGGATTGAGCATAGGGTAGTGAAGGTAGGGGAGGGGGTTACGAGGGTGGGAAAGATGGTGGAAAGAGATTGGTACCATTACCTTAGGTACATATATGTTTGTAAAAGTGGTATGACTCTACATCATGTACAACCAGAGAAATGTAAAGTTGTGCTCCATTTGTGTACAATGAATTAATATCCATTCTGCTGTCATATATAACTAATTAGAACAAATAAAAATAAAAAATATTAAAATGATGGAAATACTTCCCATGTTCCTGCATATACAAAATTAATATCATTCCAAATGGCATAATTACAAAATCAATATACAGATTCAATGAAATTCCCATCAAAATACCAATAATATTCTTCACAGAAATTGAAAAGTATCCTAAAATTCCTTTGGAAAAATAGAAGGCACAGAAAAGCCAAAATAATTCTGAGCTAAAAGATCAATAATGGAGGCATCACAATACCTAATCTTAAAATATTTTACTGGGTTTTTGTAGCAAAGACAACATAAGGATGGTGATGTCTTTTTGATAAGAAGACACAAAGATTAATAAAATAAAATAGAAGTCACAGGGGGAAATACACATGATTAAGTCTTCCGATCCTTCACAAAGATGCAAAAACCTATATTGGAGAAAATATAACACTTTTTTATCGGTTCTTTTTAGTTGTACATGACAGAATACATTTTGATAAAATTATACAAGCATGGGATATATCTTATTCTAATTAAGACTCCAGTCTTATGATTGTACATGATGGTGGGATTTACTTAGGTATTTTCATATATATATCCTGTTTCCTATTCAATTCCTCCTCATTTACCTTTATTCCCCTTGGTCAAATCCACTCATGTTCTATTCTTACCCTTCCCCCTTGTTGTGTGTTAACATCCATATATCAGAAAGAACATTCAACATTTGATTCCTTGGAATTGGCTTATTTCACTTAGCATGATATTCTCCAGATCCATACATTTATTGGCTAATGTCATAAAGTTATTTTCTTTATGGTTGAGTAATATGCCAATGTGTATATATACCACAATTTCCGTATGCTTTCTTCTATTTATGGGATTAAAATGCATGACTGATTATGTCAAAATGAACCTCACTATTATATATGAAAATAATGCACTAATTAAAATAATTTAAGATGTCATATCAATCTCATTTTACATGTTCTTAAGGAAGTCAAGATTCTGAACCCAATTTCAAAGAGACATAAGATATATTCTATCTCTAAATGCAAAGTATTTTATTGGATTATAAGAAGATGATGACATTTTTAATGACAGATACATATGCTATTGTGGGCATATTTGGAAAACATAATCTGTTGTGACAGGAACATTACCTTTCTTATACATGTCATTTATTTTGATTTTTTTTTCATTTTCTGTGGCCTCCAAAGCATGGGTCTTGTTTTACTATCTATCATTTATAAATACCTGAAAAACTTTTTGAAAGACGTTATTAAATAAAATGAGTTTAGCATCTGAGTTTGAAAGTACTCTTCTATAACTTTGAAGACTATTTTGAGAAGGAAAATTATGATGGCTTAGGGGAATAAACTGTGTTAAAAACATCTCCCTAAGAGTGAATCAAATGAATAGTTCTGCAGGGAAAAATTAAGGTGGCAACTCACCTAGTATCCAGAAGAAAACCCCAAGTATTAGTTTCGAAATAGAGAATTAATAAAGGCAACAGATGGTGTAAATACCTGGTGTGCTCTGTGCCAGTGTGGGAAGTAATGCACTCCTCTAAAAAGAAGAAAGACATTTATTTCCCCACAGACTACAAATAAAAACAATCATAATCAACATATCCACCATTGGAGAAGAAAATTAACTCAGAAAAGCTGGGCTGTGCTTTCTAGGCAGAAAGCCCTGGAGTTTTCCACCTAGAGAGAGAACTGTTATGGAGATTAACAATCTCCAACAGAAACATTTGAATCTCCCTTTGAAAAGTGGTTGTGGTAAGAGTGAGGAAAGAGCATCCATGGTTCAAAGAGACAAGCTGGATTGGAGTATTGGAATTGGCCTGCATTGAAGTTCAATTGAACTCAATTGAAGTTCAATTGGCCTCAATTGAAGTTCCTGCATCTTATCATTGTTTTTCAGAAATCACTTTTTTCCCTGATTTTATTTCTCCCTTTTTTCTTTTTGCTTTATTTCTGTTTTGTACTTGATATACTTTTTGTTTGTTTGTTTGTTTTTAACGTGCAACATCAACCTGCGAGGCTATACTTTTCACTGGATTATTGATTGTGAGAGCCCATCTGAGCACAGAAGAGAGAGTGGGACCATACTGGGACTCTGCAAAAGAGTGGAAAAGATCAAAGTTTCTTCCATTTGAAACTGACAGACTGATCTATAGAATAAAAAGTTTGGTTGACAGTAGGTGGTAATCTGGGTCTGGGCATGATTTAACATAAAGTTCCAGCCCCTCCTCCAAGCATAGAACACAGACAGGGACTCTAAGTAGGAGAGGTGTAATTCAAGCCACAGAAGTGTACAGAAAAGAAAGGTGAAAGAACTAGCCAATAAACCTGAAAGACTATACTCAACCTCAACAAATCTAGGAGCCATTTTAAGAGAGAAAAGCAGTTTATCTCTACGCCCCTTCAGCAGTGGTAATCAGGCAAGGAGGGGATCAAACTCTGCTTGTGGACACACCTAACAATTCGAAGAAGTTAAGGTCAGAGCTGAAATGGGTGAAGTGTACAAAGATTTGCATTGTAATGACTTCATCACAACTGGTAGTTTCTAAAGTTTGAAACACCACATACAAAAGACTTTCTTTTAAAATATTCACCAACGTTTTATTTGGACATCTGAATGATGATTAACACAAACATTGATTGATATTAATTAATTATTGAGTGCCCACTGTATACAACTGTTCCACTTCAGTCTCCTCTTCTATACCCACTTTACTCTTCCCTTTTCTGTTATTTTTATTTTTTGGTAGTAGGGATTGAACTCAGGGTCACTCGACCACTGAACCACATCCCCAGCCTTATTTTGTATTTTATTTAGAGATAGGGTCTCACTGAGTTGCTTAACACTTCGCTGTTGTTGAGGCTGGCTTTGAACTCACAATCCTCCTGCTTCATCCTCCTAAACCACTGAGATTACAGGCATGTGCCACCGTGCCTGACTCTGTTATTTTTATTTGTTCTTTTTAGTTACACATGATAGTAGAATCTATTTTGATTTATTTTTTACAAGGATGGAATATATCTGATTCTAATTAGGATCTCAGTCTTGTGGATGTATACAATGTGGAGATTCACTGTGGTGTTTTCACATATTTCCATAGAAATGTTACGTCAAATTCATTCCATGTCATTACCCTTTCTTTTTAAATCCCTCCCTTCCCCATGCCTTACACTTTCATCTTTCATATTATCTTCTTTTTTACTTTTTTCCTCTAGTTTATTTACTTTTATACCATCTTACAATTCAATTTAGTGTGCAATTGATAATGTGTAACCATTTCAGCCCATTTGATATTACACTTAACCCATGTTTCTCTTGTCTTATTCCTGAATTGTGAAGGTCATTAGTAAATACATTCATTGTATATGTTGATACAATTTACTTCTAAGCTACAATTTTTACTTGCAGCTCTCTCTCCTTTCAAAAAAGCATTAGAGGTTGAAATTAACATCTGGATTACAGTAAACCTATATGTTGAAGCTGCAATACACAGCCAGTACAGGACAGATAACTACTGACAAAACAGATGAAGAGAAATCCATCTCTACATATACTTAAATCTAGGACTTCTGAAAGCATGAGGAAAAAAACAAGTGTCCTCCATGACAAGTGTCCTCAAAACACCAACAAAAAGGGGATGTAATTACAGAGAAAGGCTGTAAAATGATAACTATACAATTTTTTATGAGTTAAAATAAGATCTAAGGGAAGAATTAAGAGAAAATATAGGAAGTGAAATGACATTTCTATAAAGAAATAAAGATTCTGAAATTAAACTAATCAGGACTGCTGGACATTAAAGTCCCAATAAGTGAAATAAAAATTCACTTGAAAAAAACACGAATAGATTAGATTCAAAAAAATTGAAATAAAAATCTTGAAGATAGTGTGTACGAATTTGAACACTCAGTAAGCAGAAAAGGAAAAGAAATAAGACTATGATCACATTATATGAGAATTCAAGAACAACATTAATAGACCAAAGTTAAGAGTTGATGCAATTTAAGAGGAAATGGGATACTGACTAATGGCATTAAGCAATTCTGAGAGCCAGGCGCGGTGGTGTATATCTGTAATCCCAGCACTTTGAGATGCTGAGACAGGAGACTCACGCATTCAAAGCCAGCCTCAGCAATGGCGAGGTGCTAAGCAACTCAGTGAGACCCTGTCTCTACATAAAACAACAACAACAAAAAATAGGACTGGGAATGTGGCTCAGTGGTCGAGTGCCCCTGAGTTCAATCCCCAGTACAAAAAAAATTCTGAGGACTTGATTTAAATCTTCATTGTATTGTGATTTCCTTTCAGGTGTATTGCATTTGGTAGAACTTGTCAAATAAATCTTCCTTTGAAAATATCTTTTCAATGAGATGATAGCAGAACATTTTCCAAACCACAGGAATGAGATGTACATCCAAATACAAGAGGCATTTTATAACCCTAACAAGCAATAGGGAATAAATATAATCAAGGCAGTGAAAACATTTTTTATATCTTTATTTATTTATTTATTTATTTATTTATTTTTGATGTGGTGCTAAGGATCAAACCCAGTGACTAACACATGCGAGGCAAGTGCTCTACCACTGAGCTACAGCCCCAACCCGGCAGTGAAAAATTTTTAATGAAAATTATATAACATTGAAGAAAGAAATCAAAGAAACATCTATGCTAAATTAATATCAAATGATCATATTACCAGACGGGCACGGTAGCTCATGCTTGTCATCCCAGCACTTTGGGAGGCTGAGACAGGAGAATTGGGAGTTCAAAGCCAGCCTCAGCAACTGTGAGGTGCTAAGCAACTCAGTGAGACCCTGTCTCTACATAAAACACAAAATAGGGTTGGAGATGTGGCTCAGTGGTCGAGTATCCCTGAGTTTAATCTCCAGTACCAAAAAAAAAAAAAGCCCATATTATCAAAAAAGTGATCAACACATTCAATGTGACCTCGGCAAACTACCAATGACATTCTTCACAGAACTAGAAACAGTTCTGAAATTCATATAGAAAAATAAAAGACTAGAATAAAATAATCCTGAGAAATAAAAGCAACACTGGACACATCAGAATACATGATCTCAAGTAATAATAGAGAATTTTAGTAAAGAAAAAAAATAAATCATTGTATTATAAAAGGCATGAAGATCAATAAAGTAGAAGACAGAAAGAAAAATCCACATAGATACAGACATCTGATCCTTGACAAAGTTGTCAAAACTATACGTTGGAAAATATAGTCTTTTTAACAAATAGTGCTGGGAAGACTGGATATCCAAATAGAGAAAAATGAAAAAAAAAAGGGATAGGTACATATCTCTCACCCTGCACAAAATCAAATCAAAGTGGTTCAATAATCAAGGAAATAGATCATACTGAAACTATTAGGAAAAAAAAAGGCTCAACACTAAAACTTTTTTTCACAGGTCCTGGCTCTCTTACAAAGACTCCTAAAGCTCAATAAACAAAACCAAATACCTTTAAGTGGAATTATATTACATTAAATAGCTTCTGCACAGCAAAGAAAACAATAAAGTGCATGAAGAGAAAGCTTGAAAAATGGTAGAAAATATTTGCCATGTACTGTTTTGACAGGGGGTTAATATCCAGAATATATAACAAACTTAAAAAACACCAGAAAAACAAATAACCCAACCAATAACAGACGTTTATTTAAAAATACATACAAACGGCCAACAACTTCTATGTATTCATCCTGAGAATTAAGTAATCTTACTATAGTGATGCATGCATACCCATGTTTACAGGAGCACAATCACAATAGTGAAAACATGGAACCAGACTAGTTATCCATCAATGAAGAAATGGGTGAAGAAAATGCAGTATATATTCACAAAGGAGTTTTATTTTGTCATAAAGAAAAGTAAAATTATGTCATTTGCAGGAAAATGGATAGAACTAAAGACCATCATGTTAAGTGAAATAAGTCAAACTCAGAAGATTAAAGGTTGTATGTCTTCTCTCATATACCAGAACTAGAGAGGACAAAAGGGAAATCAAGATGAGGTGAAACTCTTACATATCAAAGGGAGATCAGTAGTGGAAAGGGAACAAGGAGTAGGATGTGAGCAGGAAAGGGAGAAGTGCTGGGGTGTGATATCAGCCAAGATATATTGTTGTCTTGTGTGTGCATGAATATGTAACAACAAATCCCATTAACATGTACCACTATAACACACCAATAAAAATATAGAATAGGGCTGGGGTTGTGGTTTGGTGGTAGAGCGCTTGCCTAGCATGCGTGAGGCACTGGGTTCGATTCTCAGCACCATATATAAATAAATAAAATGAAGGTCAATCAACAACTAAAAAATATTTTAAAAAATATAGAATAAAATGTTAAAGGTACTTACAAATTAGGAAGTTACAAATCAAAACTACACTCCAGTTAGGATGGCAATCATCAAGAATACAAGTAAATAACAATAATTGCTGATGGGGGAAAAGGTGCACATGTAAGTAGTTGATGGGACTGCAAATTTGTATAATCAGTTTTGAAAGCAATATAGAGATTCTTCAAAAGACTCAGAATGAAACCATCATATAACTCAGTCATTCCACTTTTTGCTATTTATGCAAAAATAAACTAAAATCAGCATATTATAGTGACACATATATACTAATATTTATAGCAGTACAATTTATAATAGCCAAGTTATAGAACTAGCCTAGGTGATTGTCAACAGATGAATAGAGAAGAAAATGCAGTATATATACACACTGGAGTATTACTCAGACATAAAGAAGAATGAAATTATATCATTTACTGGCAAATGGAGCCAACTTGAGAGCATTATGTTAAGTGAAATAAGCCAGGCTCAAAAAGACAAAGACAAGAGCTGAATGTTTTCTCTCATTTGTGGTAGCTAGAGAGAGAAAAAAAGAAAAAAACAGAAAAAAATGAGAGTTATCTTGAAAATAGAATGAATAACAAAAGAGTAGATGAAGGGGATTGAGAGGGTAAGAGAAAGGCAGGTCATGGGAAAGAACTGAGAACGAAATCTAACAAATATGTCTTTTCCATGTGTTAATATACCAAAATGAATCCTACTTTACATATAAATATAATGTACTAATTAAAATATGGAATGAGACTGATCAATTTATGTGTATTCACAAATATGGCATAATGAATCCCACTATTATATATAATCATAGTGAACAACTGAAATGATTTAAAAGAATACTCAATAGGAAAAATTGTTCAAATGAACATGTCTCCACTTATTTCTTACTTCTTTGTTTCATTTATCTCTAATTTTCCAGAAAAAAAGTAATTTTTAATGGCAAGGGATGAACACTTATTAAATTGGGAATAAACATATATCATTCAAATTTTACTCTTATCTCTTAGTTGGTTCTCTCAAGTTTGCTATTAATCCTAGCAGAAAACACATCTTTTTAGTTCAGAGTTTTATTACAGTAGTCATTTGAGAAGAACCCATTTTTAAGCTGGAACTCAGATATTTTGTCAATAATTTGCTCTGCATTAATTTCTCTTTGTTAGAAATTGACAATGGATTTTTTAGAGAATTTCGATGTTTTTGTTTTCTGGCAACATATAGATCCATAAGTAGCCTGAATGAAGTCAGGATTTTACTATTTATTACTTCTATAGATAGATGTTATCTATTCCTTGGAGCTAACATGAATCTATTACTGGAATACTAAGTAAAGACAAGACAGCAAGGGAAGTAAGGTCATTACCAAATTAACTGTAGACTCCTGCTAAATAATAAATGAATTAAAAACAGTTTTAGGATAAAGTGACAAAAAGATGATTTAGCACTTTTAATGGAGATAAATTCCTTTCTTTTCAGAAACAGTAGCAGTGCCATTTGAAAATAAATTATTCATTCCTTAAGACACTTTTGCAATTGATTGTCCAAGCAAAATCTCTATTATTTTATGGTATACCAAAGTCATTTAATTAAAAAACATTGCATGAGCTAATATCTATATACCTCTGATATTCGATTTTCCATTTTAAAATATTGTATATTAACTTCTAGTTCAAAATGCTTCTTATATGGAAAGCAAGTATTATGACATTGTGATGGCATCAAAGAATTCAGTTCTAGTCCCTTCATCTAAAACTTTACTTCCTTTTGAGGCAACTAGTGAAGCAAACTGAGTACTGCAAATAAACTTCAAAATACCCAATACTTACCAGTATACAACGGTATTCACAACAATGCAGTATTTGTTAAACAAAACACTTATGTTTCACTGCCATCCTTGTAAACTCTTTCATCTTTTTGAACTTTAGTTTTCCACTTGTAAAATGCGATTAATAATATAACAACAATTTATATTTTAAATATTGAGTTGCATTAGCTGAATTACTTATTTCCCCAACTTTCATTCTATTACAAGAAGAATGAAAGAGCATTGCCTTTCTCATTATCATTTCCAAAATGCTTAGCACATTTGAAGAGAGAGAGAGAGAGTTATATATGCTAACATTCATAATAAGGTAAAATTATCTATGTTTAGGTATTTTCCAGAAAGATTTGGTAATTTTAATGTTTATTCATTTTAAAATTCAAATTATAAAGTGGATTATATTGCCATGACTTCTAGTATGAAACAAATATGATTTACCCTGTGGCATATTTTTTCCTTTATTCTCTTACAGAGAAATGAAATCATCATCCAGGCTAGGAGTTCAAGAATAGTTAAGTCTTCCATGTGAAGTTCCTTTGTTGTAGAGTGATGATGAATCACTACACATGTGAAACTGGGAGTTAGAAATTTCAAAGTAAAATTATGAAATGAGTTCAACTGTTTGTCTTTTATCTTTTTATTAGAAGTAGTTGTCTAAATGATATGCCCGTCATACAGTTTTTATTCCCACTTGCTATCTTTGAGAATTCTGTTTTATAACAACAATAATGATGGTAACATTAGTAATAATAATAGTAATAATTATATGAAATTGAGTAATTATTTCTGTGTTGAGTGATGTGTTAAATAATTGTGATTCCTTCTAATTATTGTTTGATATGGCGCCATGTCCATGGGTTCCACAGCTTCAAAGTCTCATGTTTTTAATGGTTCAGTGGGAGAATTTAAGTTTCATTTGAAGAGAGGTGATTCATAAAGTCTTGTTTCAAACCACATGTTCATGCTTCAGAGAAAATAAAAATCATATTCTGAAAATAGGAGCAGAGATATGATCAGACATGAAATTCTCATGTGGGCTGATTGCCATGAAATTCTATATCCTGGTATAGTCATTTTATCCATTGTGATGATGTAGTTTGTTTAGGATTTGGAAAAACTTTAAGATAAATTGTCCTCGGCATTTTATATTTTCTTTCTGTCCACATTCTTCCTATATCCTATTCTGTCTTTAATGCTTTTTTACTAAAACAAGCAATAAAATTGCCCTATACATTTTCTTTCCTGCCAGGGGCTCACAAAGTAGATAGACTATTAAAAGAGACCACCTCTCTGTCTACATATTCTACTGCTCTGGATATTTCTATTCTTTTCATCATCAAAATTTACTTTGCATGTATTTCAGTTCCTTGAGCCTCATTATTCAGCTGGCTAGCGTTCTAGCAATACTACTCAGTAATTTCAAACTTAAGTATAAATAGACAATAATAGCATTATTGATGTAGAGAATGAAAACCTTAGCTCCTTAGACTTAATATTCTAACTTTTGCTGTGCGTAGATCTCCATGTCCTCTTATGTTCACTATCTTTCTGACACTTCCATCCTGGAGCCCTAGCATGTGATAGCTCAAATTTGTTTAACACCTAGCTGAAATATATTTTTCTCTCTTTCAATCTCAATATCTCTCTCTCTGTCTCTCTCTCTCTTCAAATAACTGTGCCATATCTGCCTACTTGTGATTTAGTATTAATTTATTTTATCAATGATTAGTTGATTTTCACTGGTAATTCACTTCTTGAACAAACATTTATTCACTATGTACTCCCTTGGATTAGCTCTATGCTAGGCATTATGAAGGATGCTCCTAAAGATAACACAATAATGATGATGAGGAAAATGATAAAAATAGTTGTACTTGAATTATTACATATCATAATGCAAAAAATCATTTACATCATATCCCATAACTTATTTTTTCAACAAAATTTTGCTATATTTCAGGCATTTTGCAAGGCTTTGAAAAATATAATGGCAGGCAACAAAGAGGTTTGCATAAAGTTTATGGTTTAATGGGCGAATAGACATTAATGAAATAATAACAATCATAGAGATGCATTTTTAATTATAAACTGTGAAGAATTATTAAATAGAATCACAAGGTATTATAGTATTTAATGAGAGTTCAAATGAATTTGATACATGCGGTATGAAGGAAGACAATGCAGAAAAATTGGCTTTTGAACTGGTGTCTTAAAAGTTGAGCTATGTCACTATTTGGACTAAGACAGAAATGAGGGAAAGAGAAAAGTACTTAGTATATTCCAAAGTCCTGTAGTCAGGTGGGGTATGATGTAAGCTGGGAACATACTAAACCAATTAGGGTATTTTGTCTTCAGGTCCAAAGCAATATGAAGCCATTGGAAGGATTTAGGAAGGGAAGTAACACATACATTTGCAATTTGAAAGTATCACTCTAGATTCAGCACAGATAATAAACTTGAATTGGTAGTACGGTGAAAAATGGAAGGTTAATTAGCATGCTACTACAACAGTCCAAATGGGAGACATTTGTATAGAAATGAAGGACATAATTATGCAAATAGATAAAATTACAAATTTTTGAAATGTTTAGACCTTTTCTCATCACCATTCAGTGAAGTCAATGAGAAAAGGAGTAATAAGCTCATTACATAGATTAGAGAATAAGTTTAGTACATAACCAGTTATTTCCAAGTTCTTTTTTTTTTTTTTTTTTTGGTACCGGGGATTGAACTCAGGGGCACTCGACCACTGAGCCACATCCCCAGCCCTATTTTGTGTTTTATGTAGAGACAGGGTCTCACTGAGTTGCTTAGCGCCTCGCCGTTGCTGAGGCTGGCTTTGAACTCGCGATTCTCCTGTCTCAGCCTCCCTAAGTGTATTTCCAAGTTCTTAACAATAACTCTTTTTTGTCTTTTAAAATTTTCTTTAGATATACTTGACAGTATATGATGAACCCAGCCTAATTCCATCTTAAGATTGAAAGCCATTTGGAGAAGAGGTCATAAAAGGTTTATTTTTGTTTGTTTTACTTTCTTGACCCATGTTTGACCTAGATTAGGTAACTACCCTCCTTAAAATCTCCCTGTGGCCTCTTGAATTCTGATGCTGGAATTTGAGTTTACTCCCTATCTAAAGATGTTAAGCCATGTAAATCATTGATTCACTATCTGCTTCTCTATTGTACTTGCAGGAACCCTTTCAGATGTAAATTCCTAAGATACCTACCTTTGTAATTCCTTGTGTTATAAAGACCTCCCTGCTCTTAGCAAGGACCTCACTTTTGGAAGGGGACAGCCGCTGTACTGCTAATTTATGCACACAATATAAACTTGCTTAATTTGATTTAAAATTGAAATTGGTGGTCCTTTCTTTGCATCATGTGTTTAACATATAGTGTATTTTGGCATATTATACATACATGAAGTATAACTTATTAGAATCCCATTTTTGCAGTTGTACATGATGTGCTTTACTGGTTATGTATTCATGCATGTACATAGGAAAGTTATGTCTCATTCATTCCACTGTCTTTCTTATTCCAATCCCCTCTCTCACAATAACTCTTAAGTGGTAGATCTAAACGTCTTTCAAATCAACTTTTCATTTCATGAAAACCTACAATATAAACATATCCACAACTAATACATTCAATTTAGCATTTTTTGCAAGATAAAATATTGGGAGTGATTTCTCTTAGAGTCTAGATGAAAAGAAAGGAGGGAGAGAGAATGTAGGACTTATTGGACTTATGAATAATCAGTTTCGGCCTACAGGCTTGCTGAAGATGAGCTATGAGAACTTATTCACCTTAATCCATCACTTTGTGTCTCCCTTTTTCATCCATTAATATGAACAAAATACTAATTTGATAAATGAGATATTTTTATAATAAGTTCAAGATATACCCAAATATTTAATGGTTATAGCAAAACTCTCTCTATAACTGTAGTTGTTGTTCAGATACTATGGCTTATTTAACAATCCAAATAGATGAAAAACATTTTAGCTGAAGAGCCTGGGCCACAGTAGAATAATAACAAATGGCATTACTTTCTATTGAATCAAGAAAGGAAAGTTTTAAACCTTTTCCAAAGTAATTTGCATGACTACAGTATTTAAATTTATTCTTATGGAAAAGACTACCAATTGCCTACAAATATCAGCTCTTATCTTCTCCATTAATACCAAAACCTATATTTATGAGGAGATGTTACTGTTCAGAAAAAAAAATCTGCATTTTTTTGTTATTGTGAAGATTGGATTGGTCAATTCTGAAAAGATCAGGAATGTCTGACTCAGCCACAAGATACCTTTTTATTTTTCCCCTAATCCATCCTGCTACTAGAAATGTGACTATGGTGTTCCCATTCTGAATTTAGAAATTAAATGTGTTTTAAGAATGTGATGATTCACTCTGAGATTACTTACACTCTCATCCCCCCAATCTTTATAATAAGTCTCTTGCTCAATTGCTCATTAAAAATAATAGGCTAGGGCTGGGGTTGTGGCTCAGTGGTAGAATGCTTGCCTAGTATATGTGAGGCACTGGGTTCGATACCCAGCACCACATATAAAAAATAAAATAAAAGTCCATTAACAACTAAAAAATAATAAAAAAAAGAATAGAAGCCCAAAAGAGAATCTAATGTTATCTCTAATGTTATCATGAAATTACTCAATGAGCCCTAGATTTTCTAAATAACTAATAATTATTATATGATTGAATAATAAAATGCAACAACTTGCTTACAACAATTTTTAACTGAATATACATGTATTTTCTAAAGAATTAAACCCTGGAAACAAAATAATCTGTTTCTAGAGAACATGGGCATTGGAAAGCCTGACCATCAACAAGTCTTGCAGGTGTGTTTTTTACTAGAGCCAAACAAAGGTACAGGTTTGCCAGTTCTGCCTAACAATCAAGTAGTCTCCTATGCCAAAGGCAGAGGCTGGGGGAAGTATGTCTCAAATAAAATCGTATCAGTCTTTTCTCTTAAAGACCTTATTTATTTTTTATCATCAATTATCTGTTTGAGCTTGGAGCTACACTAGCGTTTTAGTATATCTGCCTAATGTTTGCTGTGCTGAACCTGAAAGGAGAACATGTAAATAAACAAAATAGTTTTTTAAAAAAAATAATCTTTTAGAACAAGTAGATGAATACACACATAATTTATTACCTTCTCACTTTTGTTAAATACCTTGCAATGACCAATTAGCAACTAATATGTTATCGGTCCCTAATGAAGATAATGACCTTATGATCACAGCAAAATTATTTGAGAATTATAGTTGCTAAACAGAATGTGTATTAAGTTGTGATGGCTCACAAAATGTGTATGGTAGTCAATCCAACAAATGTAAGTGAAAAATTAATTTGAGCAATTTGCCTGGTGATCCAGGAGGGGTGAAGAAAAATTAATCCCTAATAATTTTTAAGTCATAGTCAAACTATATTTTGTAATCATTGCTGCTTTTAAGGTAAAATTGGTGAAAACTTGCCTAAGAAGCATCTTATAAGAATATAAGGGCCGGGGCTGGGGTTATGGCGCAGTGGTAGCGTGCTCGCCTAGCATGCGGGAGGCACTGGGTTCGATCCTCAGCACCACATAAAAATAAAATAAAGATATTCTGTCCACCTACAACTAAAAAATAAATATTTAAAAAAAAAAAAAAAAAAAGAATATAAGGGCCAAGCAATTGGATTGCTACTGTATTTTAGTGTGAATCAGAAAGAGCTTTCAAAGCCAGGGTAATAATTCGGGGCTTTAGTAAGGAAGAGAATGACAAACTTTCAGCTTGCATAAATGGTGGTATTATCAAGAGAAGAAATATGATTAAAGAACATTTCTGGGGCAGACCAAACAGAAGGAAATACATTTAAGAATCTGAATGATATAATTTGGAAACATAGAAGTGAAAACAAATAATGAATTACGGTGCAGTGATTGGGAAGGAAGATATGAGGAAGTTTACCCATCCATAAATAAAGTGATATGGTCACACAAGATCATGAAATACTAAAAGGTCTATAATAGTCAAAGATTAATATCAGGTGGAAACTCTAGAGGCATGTTGAATAGTAAGATGTTAAATTCTGCCTTTTCTTAAATTCATTTTTTCTACTTTTTAAAAATTGGTGCATCACATTTAGTGTATTGAAGTTTAATTCTTTTCCTTCCCAACATTTTTATGTATATTCACTGAGACTGAGTTAGAAAGATAATCCTTGCAGAACAATATCTATAAAGATAAGCATCTTTTAATCAGTATAGAAGATTACCAAAAATATTCAAGATTCAGACAGTATGAAAATGAATTAATCAATGCCAGAGTTACACAAATTCCTCTGTCAAAAGGACTTCAAATAATTTGGGGGTATAGGTGGATTATCAGAGAGAGAACAGCATGATAAATATTGTAATTTGAAAGCATTTATCAAAGAAAAATAATTTAAGATTAAATATTCAATAATGAAAGTGGTCAAATTCTTGTACTAGCAAAGAGCTGTGGTTTATGATTGCATAATGTAAAGATTCTGAAAGTCTCACGGTATGTATTGATCAAATGTCTAATGACTGAAAATGATTGGGAACTCTGCACAATTTGCCTTATGCAAAAAACTAAACCTGTGCTACTAACACTTTATTCTCTCTCTCGCTCTTTCTCTCCAAGGCTCTCATCTCTGTCTCTTATTCCTCTGCCTCTCTGTTGTTTTATGTGTTTTGTTCATTTTTGATTAGCAATCCCTCATGGATATAAAGCACCCAGGAATATCCTGTGACTGAATGTTAATGGAACATATTTGGCTACATGCCAAATTCTGAATTGATCATTACTGTCATAGAGATGGAGTGCATTGATTAACCAGGTCTGTGTCATATATGTAACTTGTTTGAAGATGGAGTTAATCTCACAAGAATCACGTATTAAGAGTGGAAAGGAGTATGATTCTTTAAAAGGATATTTAGGTACTACTACCAGAAGAGGAAATAAACTCAGGGTAGGCACAAAGAACAGATATATTTTATAAAATGTTGGACTATAATTATATTAACTATTGGTGTCCTCAGCTTTAAAATTCTTCTTTTAGATGTTAAAGCATATTCTGGGATAGCTGTCTCTATTCAAGAATGCAAACGTTTAATTGTGTTGATCTTAAGTGTAAAAATGTGATAATAGTAATGGAATCTTTTATCACTAGCTGGACTTTTGTATGGAGACAACAGATATTATTATGAGTTAAATAAATGCTTTCTATTCGTTGGTCAGAGCCTGAATGATAAAAGATAATAGTGAAAACATGCAGTTAGTGAGACTGAAGGATTTGGAAAGTACAAAGAAATTACTTTGGAAAAGAGAAAAGATAATGAAGAGGTTGTGAATAAACAGAGGGAAAGATTTATACTTAGTAAAAGAAGGATCTGAAATGTATGGCATTGGAAAAGGAAGTCTGGGGTTGAATCCTAGAAAACTATACTTCAGAAGATCTCTGAGCACTGGAATACTTATGTTTGGATAGCTATTTGGGAGTCTGGGATTCCCTGAGTTGATTTAGGCTAAAGTAATGAGGAGTTAAAAACCAAAGGCATAGAATAGAGGAGTATGAAATGTTACATGAATAAATAAACCTGGCATCATGCTGACAAATTTGGAGAAAAGAAAATCAGTCCCAGTTACCATGTGTAGACCTGTGGTTAGAACTGAAAGATATTCTTAGTATTCATGAAAATCCAGTAATATACATTTTTAATGTGAAATCTCCCAAATTTTAATTAAACTAAATTTTGTGAACCTTTTTGGGCTAAAACAGGTCTATCAGTCTAAAGTCCTCCTGTATGTGACCATTCTGTTATACTACCCTAAATCTTGTTTTCTTGAGACATATATATTAGAAAATAAAAGTGGGAGATGGAACATAGAGACATATTATGATGCACCAAATCCAGCTGAGAAACAAAGCAGCTTTCTATGTAGCTGATTATGTGTGAAAAAAAAAAATTAGACTTGCTAGAGAGGAAGAGGACAGAGTAATATATTTAGATCCATACCTGAAAGAGAAAATCCTCCTTTCATTCTTTGGTGGGGTGCAAAACACTATTGGCAAATTTATTTGAGATCCTTGATATTTCATTACAATAAACACAAAGGAAGGGAGACCTAGTCTTTCTTATTTAGTGTATGAAGTTCATCAGACAAAGACATACAAAGGTAGAGAGCCTAAAAGTCAAAGATTAGTGAGCAGGACAGAGAAGATTTAAACATTAATCTGCATAGAGGAAAAGGAGGGCTACAGATGTTAAATTTCACAAAAAGAAACAAGAGGAAAATAGAATGTGCAAAGCATTTTGTGTAGTGATGACAGAGAAAGAATAACACAAAAGGTAAATAGTAGAACTTTAAGGTCAGTCAATTTTATTTTCATTTCTGGATTATCTTTAATGCCATATTAAAGTGTAGCTGAAATGAAGAGGGCACATCTCTCCTGATTTATAAAATGCTAAGGAAGGTGTGGAAATCTCATTGGAAAATATGACCTTTGTTCAGTTATCACCCTCTCATGTTCATCTGCTGTCATCTTTTTCATTCTCAGTCCTTTAAAGTTGAATCATATTAAAACAAGCAAATTGTCTTTCCAGAAAAAAAAAGATATGCTTAATCACAAGCCAAATTCTCTCCTTCATTAAGCACTCAGAGACTTACAAGCTAATAGTAAAATACTTAGATTTGAATTTTAAACATAAATATCTAATAAGCTGTTATCTCCCTTAGAAGATGAAGTGTATATGTGGCTGTTGTTATAGAAATGTTACTACAAGCAATTAAAAATCACATAAAGACAAGGAGAAAGTGCATGCTTGGGTAAATAGAGAGTCTTGTCTTGGGTAGAACTACCAGATAAAATGCAATATACTCAATCAAACTTGAATTGTGTATAAATAATAAATAAAATATAGATTATCCAAATAGTCTAAATATTGCATAGGACTTATATTTGTTGTTTCTCTGAAATTCAAGTTTAACTTTTGGTTTTTTAAAATATTTTCTTAGTTGTAGATAGACATGATTCTTATATTTTGTTTATTTTTATTTGGTGCTGAAGATCAAACCCAGTGCCTCATAGGTGCTAGATGAGGTGAGCATAGGCGCTCTACCACTGAGCTACAACCCCAGCTCTCAAGTTTAACTTTGAATTGCAATTCTGTATGTTTTAGTATTAATGTGGCAACCTTGGCCTCAGCACAAATGCAATGGTGAATCTCTACTTTATGAAGTAGGATCTGCTAATTTTCTGTACTTCCCATAGAAGGATACTTTAGTGGCATTTTCACGACCTTCAAAAATCCATGCCAAACACCACATGCTTCTACATCCCTGTAGAGTTTTGAGGAACAGATTCTATAATATTTTATGTGTAATAAGTGGAGGATTTTTAAATAAGGTAAACGTATTTTGGATGTGGAAAGAACATAACTCTTTTGTGACCAGAGGGTGGACTATGGAAGACAGAGTAAAGCCCTTTAAGCAATGATATCTACATGCTAATCTCCAGAACCAAATATCTTATATTTCAAAATTTTGCAAATGTGATTAAATAAGAATATTGAGCTAAGCATGCAATTCTGAATTTTCCAAGTGGGCCCAATATTTATAAAGGGATCCAGGAAAATCAGAGTCAAAAAAGGAGATATAATTATGCAAGCAGATGGAGAATAGACAATGTGACGTTGGAAGAAGAGAGAGGAGATGTGACAACACAAGCTGAAGTCACAGAGTCAGAGACTTGAAGTTGCTGTACTACTGATTTTGGATATGGAAAAGCGGGCATGCATGAAGTTATGCAGGCAGCCTCTAGAATCTGGGTAAGACAGGAAATGAATCTACCTAAATCCTCTTGAAAGGATGATCCTATAGATACTTTAAATGATAGCCCATTGAAACAGACATAGGACTACTGACCTTCAGCATAATTGGATAATAAATTTGTTTTTTAAACCACTATGTAATAATGTATTGCTGCAACAACAGGAAACTATCATAGCTTTGGACACAGTTTCTGATATGAAACTTAAAACAATGAAGCTAGTAGAATAAACCATAGTTTTTCTCATTGCTTTTGGTATAAGGGCCATAAGTTATACTCCTCCTTTTTCTCCACTATCTATTCTGTTTCTTGATCCCTCAGCTATTATTTCTTGTATGTTTTGTTGCCTTAGCTTGATGGTATCTCTACTACCTCCATTTTAAAGGGTCTGAATCTTTGGTAAACATGCCTTTCTCAGGTAGAATTTATTGCATGTGTTTATTCATAATTGCAATATAACAAGTGAGTTTCAACTAGTTTCCAGGTAGGCATCCCAGGTTCTACATTTATTCTTTTAGGCCCCTATTGTATATAAGCAGGCTTATATCATCCTATTTATCAGAAAAATTCTCTCTGTAAAATGGCAATTGTTCTTTTTACCTGCTGGTTTCTGGATACCATGAATCCAAAGTACCCTGGCAGAAGATGTGGCTTGTAGTTCAACAGGATTTAATTTTCTTATGACAAAAATGTGCACTAGGCTAAAGAAAGAAATTGAAGAACATCTTAGAAGATGGAAAGACCTACCATGCTCCTGGATAGGCAGAATCAATATTATTAAAATGGCCATACTACCCAAAGCACTATACAGATTCAATGCAATCCCAATTAAAATCCCAAAGGCCT
>CM053417.1:62007518-62039718 GCA_028644305.1 Xerus rutilus
ATGAAGAATGTAATCTGCTTATAATTTTGTGCAAAGTTAGAAAAATTATGATTGTAACAATTTTTTTTTCTATTTGCTTCAACAAATGTTTTCAGTGAACAGTGTGTACAGCTTCTGAAAATTTGCTTTTTTTCTGTTATGTTTGATTACATGTATTAAAATGCAACTTTTGAGAAAAAAATAAATAAAAAATAAAAAATAAATAAATAAAAATAAATAAATAAAATAAAGGAAAAAAAATGTGCACTAGGGGCTGGGGTTGGGGCTCAGTGCTAGAGCACTTGACTCGCACATGTGAGGCACTGGGTTTGATCCTCAGCACCACATAAAATAAATAAATAAAGGTATTGTGTTAATCTACAATTTAAAAAATCTTTATTTTTTTTAAATGTGCACTGCTTGGTGAAAAGGACCCACAACCTTATATACCTTTTAGTTCTAAGAATGGAGATACAGAAAATCCTCCTCAGAGCTATTGAGAATGGTGATAAGTGTGGCAATTCCAGTTTCCATTCGTTGGGGCTTCTAAGCACACAGTACAATATCATAGAGATTTCCTCATACTCATGCTGAGTTATGTAGGATGAGACCAGATCTTATCAGAGAATTTTATTTATCCTGAAAATTCAACTCTTCCTTTGAAAGCTATTCTAGAATTATATTATGCCAAATCATTCTTAAATATATGGTATGTGTCATATCTGATAGATTCTATCTTGAAATATGTGATTTCATGCTATTAGGACCATGTATAACTCCAATATCTGCCACTATGGCCACTCCTTTCATGTACAACCCTAGTTCTATAATGATCAGTAATAAAGACAGGTAAATTCCAACTTTTGTGTCATTTTGTCTAATTTTTGTTCATTGACTCTTTCCAACAGGATTTTTTTTAGGGGTAAACTTTAACATATAATTTTTAAAAGTTCAAAAGTCCTACCAACAATGATATAGCCATCCACAAGTCACTATTGCAGACCTACTTATTCTCAGATCTCCCTGTTTTTCTTACTCCAGGACATGGGTGAAATAGTCTACTATCTTCATTATCTACTCTCCAAGGATGAATATACAGTCTCACCTTGAGCCACTTCTCCTTTTGCACAGTATATATTGGGCTTAGCCATATTCAAAAATCAATTGAAATGAAGGTTTGCCAACTCCAAACTTTCCCAAGGTGTTTTAGTCAGCTTTTCATCCCTGTGACCAAAATAACTAAGAAAACAGCTTAGAGAAGGGAAAAAATGTTTTGGCTCCAAGTTTCAGAGATTTCCACTCATGGTCAGCTGAATCTACTGCTCTAACCTGTGGTGAAGCAGAACATCATGACAGAAGTTCACAGTGGAGGAAAGTTGCTCAGTTCATGGTAGCTAGGAATCAGAGAGAAAAGAGCAAGGATCTAGGGACAGCATATGTAATTCCTAAGGCATGCCACCAGAGACCCACTTCATCTAGTCATACTCCATGTATAGTTACAATTATTAATCCATCAGATGAATTAATTTACTGATTAGGGGATAGCCCTTATAATCTTAGCATTTCACCTAGGAACATTTCTAAATTGTCTAATGAGCTTTCTGGGGCATATCTCGTATCCAAATCATGATGTTTAACCCCTAACCCCCAAAGCTCTTGTCCATCTCATAATTCAAAATGCATTTAATCCATGTCCAAGAGTCCCTATAGTCTTAAAATTCCCAGCAGTGTCCAAAAGTGTAAGTCCAAAGTCTCCTGAGACTCAAGGCAAATTCTTGGCTATGAATCCCTGTAGAGATCAAAAGCAAATTACATGCTTCCAATACATAATGGCACAGAGTTAATATTCCCATTCCAAAAGGAGACATAGAAAAATAACAAGAAGGGATGGAATAAAAGCAAAATAAAATCTGGTTGGGCAAAGAAGTATTTTATCTCCACATCCAGCATGTGGGAAAAATGGGGTCAAAGTATGATATACAAATAATTTGGGAATCACTGCTCCTTTAGCCTTGTGAATTGTAGCCCACATCCCCCCACCTGGTCCCCCTCTCTTAGTCTGGTTCTCACTGCAGCCAGAAGCTTCATTCAGCAGATTCAGCAGATATTCTATATCCCTGACATCCTGGCATCTCTTAATCCTGAGATTATCCACTGCAGCTTCGGTTTAATTCTCAAAGATTCATGCATCACCCTCTCAGAAGATGTTCCAAGGATTCCAACATTGCTACACACTGCTTGGCCTCTCAGGTCTTTCTATGAAATCTTGGTGGAAATCTTCATAACCTCCTAAACTCAAGCATCCTGCATTCCCACACCTGCATTCAGCACCATGTGGATAATATCAACATCTGTTGCCAGCTTGGGCTACACCTAGCCTCCCTTAGACCATAGCTACAGCAGCTTCTGAAGGCCTGGGAAGCTGAGCATGGCAGAATAAATCATAGGGAAAATTTTCCTAGGCTGCTCTTGTGAGCAAGATACCCCCAAGGTCCCTTAAATAAGTTTCACTTTTACACTGGTAAGCCTGCAATGAGTATGGTCTTGCTGATTGTGGAGATGCCCTCAAGGCATCTTTCCTATTGTTTCTTTTTTTTTTAAATATTTATTTTTTAGTTGTAGGTGGACAGAATATCTTTATTTTTTATTTTTATGTGGTGCTGAGGATCGAACCCAGTGCCTCACGTGTGCTAGGCGAGCACGCTACCACTGCGCCATAATCCCAGCCCCTTTCCTATTGTTTCTATGCAAGGTACTTAGCTTCATTCCTTTTAGTGATGGTAATCACTTCAACAAGTACAGCTTTCTTTTATATATATATATATATTTATTTATTTATATATATTTTATCAACCATCTTTACTATACCCATTCCCCTTTCCTGCCCCCCCTCTCCCCCATGTCGCGTCCAGTGTTTCTCTAATTCTCTTATGTTTCGCATTCCCACCTCCCTTATTCATCAGCATCCACTAATTAGAGAGACCATTCGACATTTGGTTTTTTGGGATTGGCTTACTTCACTTAGCATAATGCTTTCCAGCTTTCTAGGCCCATTTTGCAAGTACTTTTCTGGCCAAACTGCAATTTTAAATATCCTTCAATTCATCTCCCTCCTTCTGATTCTCATTGTAAACCTGACTAAAATCTGACATCAACATCTATGCTGCCACCTGAATGCTACGCTACCTTGACATTTCCTCTGCCAAATTAATCAGTCCATCACTTTTAAAGTCAGTTTCCCAGAAATTCTCAAGATATGTGCAAAATGTAGCAAGTGATGAGTGATCTCTAGCCCAATCCCTTGGGGAATCTTGATTCCCCTCTGAAACCTCATCAGCAGACTATACTTTCTGCATTCCAATCAGCATTCTGCTCTTCCAAACTCCCACCAGTTTCACCCATTAAACTCTGCTGACAACATTCTTTCTCTCCAGCCTCCATCTTCAAGTTTTTCAAATAACTCCCCCAAATCTGTTCCAATTGTTTCTGAAACACATGGTCAGATTAATCACAGTAAGGACCATACTTCTCAATATCTGTTTTAGTATTGGTCAGCTTTTGGTTTCTTGACCAACATACCTGAAAATAAAAGAAAAAAATGTTCATGGTTTCAGTTATTCAGTCTGTGGTCAGCTAACTCTATTGCTCTCTGCACAAGGTGAGGCATAACTTCAGCAAGGGTGCGGTAGATGAAAACTTCTCAGTTAATGAGAGCAGGAAAGCAAAAGAGGTAGTTTCAGGAGCCAGTGACAGAATATATAATCCACAATGCACACTGCCAGTAACCTTCTTCCTCCAGCACTGCCCCACCTGTCAGTCAAATTATTAATCAATGAATAGATTAATTGACTGACTAGGTTATAGCTCAAAAAATCTAAATGTTTCACTTCTGAACTTTCTTACATTGTTTAACTTGAACATTTTGGAGGATACCTCATATCCAAACTCTAACACAAGGTAAATATTTAGATGGTTTTAGTGCAACTGCCATTCATTTTGGATTACAACCTTGCATGGAACTGACCCATCTGTAAGCAAAATCTAAGCTTTTTCCTCTTCCTTAACTGATCATACAGGAAATAGAATATCACCATGATTATGAGATGAGAGGTGATGTGGCAAATATAATGAATAACATGAATGTTTGGGATATATTCTCATTGAGCTTTTTATACATACTGATCTACTTCAGGCTTGATTTCAGATATATCATTTCTATATTATGATGAAGAGGTATGGGCCATGTTTTGGCACATGTGACAAAATTCTGCTACCTCTTGTCCAATGCTGGAGTTTCCATTGAATGACTCTGCATGATGTCTGCATTTTCCTCCAGAAAATGTTGAATATAACAAAAATTCTTCTTGGTTTCTCTCTTGCTGTGCATCTGTATCTGACATCACCATACCTCACAGAAGGTAAAATGGTTAAAACAGCTATATGTCATAGAAATAACTTTCCATTTCTAGTTTATGATCTCAAAAATGCACTTTCAGAGGTTTCCACTGGCCTTCTGTATTTTGATAACTTTTAGCCAACAGGCCAAAAATCAGTGGGAGGTTATTTCAACTGAATGTACATTGATTCCAGTAACATATTTGGAAACACACTGGGAGAATTTTTACTAAGTGGGTCCATAAATACCGATGACCCTCTTTGAACCGAACTTTTGGCAGAATTTCATTTATTTCCTGGCTCTGAGATGCTCCCCATTCTGGAAAGGGACCTGCAGCTATCTTTTGGGTCTCCAGGTATCAGTGTAAACCTCAGACCTTTACCCAATACCTTTTACATATCTAAGATTCCTTTTTTCCAATATTCTAAGAATCACCTTATCTCCAAGTTTTCCTCATTTTCAGTTGTCTTTTCTTCTATCAGATAAATGATAGCTCTTAAGAGGGAGTAGTGGTAACACGAGCAAGCTCAGTGGGTCCTGGAGAGTCTATAGATTCAAAATCCTCTGAAGCATCCAATTATACATACTCATCCCACATTTAAGGTCCTAATTTTTCCCAGGAGTCCTAGCTGAAAATTTAAACATCTGAAGCTATGTCTTATTATTAAATCCAGTATCCTCATTTTGGCTTTGTGTACTTCTTCATTGCAGGAAATATGTCTCTTCATTAGCTACCAAGAAGTCACTCTGACTTTCACATTTAACTTTTAGTTATTGGTTGAATACTCTCAGTTTCTCATTTCCTTTCTTCAGGTTGTCAATGCCACTTCACAATAAGCATACTTCACTTCCTTTTTAATCATTGTTTTGCTAAGTTCTTTCAAATATTTTAATTATTGCAACTGTAAGAGTATTCTACTACCATAGAAAAAGGTTAGTACCAATGACATTATCAAAAGTTGGACTCCTGCTTTTTACCCCAAAGTATCAATTCCCACAAATTTGAACCTCCACTTTCTTAATGGTAATACCTATAACAGTTTGGGTCCTCTTGGCAGTTGCCAAGATGTGAATACATATGCAAGAGTTTTATTGAGTGGGATCAAACAACCTTGATAGAGAAAAGAAGAAATTATTGCAGATTGGGAAAGCTTTCATGCTGTGATGCATATTTAACACCTTTAAAGGATAGAGTGAATGAAGGAGAATTCTCAGAATATATATATTTTACAAGAAAGTTTTAGACAGGCTAATGGTGGTACCAAATGTTAATATTTCCCATTGGAGGGGTCTTGGAGAAATAGGCCTAAATTAGTACCCTCACTGTGATCAGTCACTGTCTGGGAAGAAACTTACAACAATGTGGCTGTAAGTTATATATGTCAGCCAAATATACTTATTGCAGAATAAAACATGAGTGGTATGGGAAAGTCCTGCCATATGTGGCTAAAATATTTTTTTTCAAAGAGACTGAGGCCCAAGTTTTTTTTATTAGCTATTAAATTTATTTGACCTTCATGAACCTTGTGTTACCTCCCAATTTTATTAGTAATGAAGATTTTATTTTCATAGGGATATTGCAAGAAAATGATAGCATGTAAGTTAATGGTCTTGGGAAAATTTTAGACACTTGACAGTTATCAGGACATTTAGTTTATACACACTAACATTAAATTAAAGAAGATGTCTCTTCTGGGCATATTTAACATGAAATCAACAAGTTTAAAGAAACATTTCACATGTAACTTCATGGGTCAGTAAACCAGTCCACAACTCAATAAAATCATATTAGTTGAAGTGATGTATGTCTCTTTGGTACCAGGTTCTTGAGTGCATTGAACTTAATCACAAACCTCCTGACTAGAACATGAAAATACATAGGGAAAGGTATAATAGTAAGGGTTCACCAAAGAAACAGAACCAAAACAGTGTACAATGTATACAGATACACAGAAAAAGATTTATTATGATGGATTGGCTCACAGAATTATTGAGACTGACAATTCTTACAATCTCCTGTCTTTAAGCAGGAAGCACAGGAAAACTGGTGGTATATTTTCAGTCTAAACCTGAAGGCCTGTGAACTAGCTGAGAGAAAGGTGTGTCAGTCTTGAATATGATAGCTTGAGCACCAGGAGCACTAATGTGGAAGGAGAGGAGAGGAGAGATGTTTCAAATCAAGCACAGAGCAATTTTTTTATTGCTCCATATTTTTGTTCTATTCTAGGACCTAAATGGAATAGGTAATGTCCACCCACATTGGTGTGAAATTCTCTGCTTAGCTTCACAATTCAAATGATAATCTCTTCCAGAAATACTCTTACTTAGAAATATTTTTAATTTTTTTTCTATCTATCAAGATATCCTTCAATCTGGTCAGATTGACACATAAAAGTAAACATTATAGAAGAGTATTAAACCTGTCTTTTGAATTTGCATAGAATGCTTCCCATGAGCACCCATTGTAATTTGTTTTCCACACTGTTATTTTCCTTGAATCACTCTCCTATCTTGACTTTATGTCTTACTTTCAATTATGTGCCCTGGGTCTCTTTGTTTTCATGGTCTATTTGCACAAGCTCTTTGGTTCTGAAACTACATTCTATCTTGGTATCTATTTGGGTATATGCACTGGGTCCATATTTGAAATGAGATGCACTTCTTAATTCTGTCCTGCATCTGTGTAGCTACTTAAGCCTGTCCTATTATTCACTCATGATAGTAGTATCATCCATTTGTTAGATTGTGATTTCTGGAAAATAACTTAATTGTTGATCAATGATTATTTTTGTCTTACATTTGCAGAAGTTTCAGTCCGTGTTGTGGGCTTATGTTGAGGCGCAACATCATGGCATGTATTTTAAAGCAAAGCTGCTCACCTTTTAGTGACCAGAATAGACAAATAAAGAGAGAGAAAATGAGAGATAAGGGGGCATGGACAATATATATACTTCGAAGTCACATTCTTAGTGGACTATCCTTTCTAATTAGGCCCCACCTCAAAAATCTTTCCTCACTTCCCAACAGCACTAACAGCTAAGGGCCAATAGAAAGTCCAAGGAATGTAGGGTTAAGAATAAACTAGAATAGAATATAGATGTATCTTTTTATGGAGAAATACATAGAAAAGGAGAAGTCACCAGGTGGTAGTTGAAAAGGGGAGATACTCTGAGAAAATGCAAGCACATCTATTTAGAATTACTAAAATGCCTGCAGTATGATGTTCACTGTAAAGTATTTCTCCTTTATTCTCATCAATATATAATAAAATCTCCATCATTCATCCAGACCTTACAGAATAAATTTTCTTGGAATGGTTGGACAGAAGCTAATATAGTGTTTAGTGGAATATAACTAAATGTATTCTAAGTTCAAGTTTGGCCAACACATAAATCTGTCTACCACTATAGGTTAAAGATTCCTCAAATGAACGTGATTTCTTCCTTTAAATAACTAACATTTTTACATCTCTATTTGTCACAATCTTTAATGTGTTTGAACCTTATTTACTTTCTCTAGACTTCTTTCTGAATTACTAAAGTACCACGAATGCAGGAACAAATTGCACTCTACTTTTGTCCTTTAAAGAAATAATTTTTATAAAATGTACTATTTATTCTGAGTGATGTTACTGAGTAATTCGTGGGTGTGTTGTGGTAGTTGGAAATATGTCTCAATGAAATCAATTAATCTATGCAATTATGATTAATATTAATAATGATGTATCATGTTTTAATTATATCCACCCTCTCTGTTTCTCTTGCTTACCATTCCCCGGTTCTCTTCCCTAATAGTTCCTCTTCTAGTTTCAGATCATAGTTTCAGATCATCTTTGTGTGTGTGTGTCTGTGTGTGTGTTTTAGTTACCACATAAAAGAGAAAAATTGCTCATTTTTCCATGTATGGCTACTTTTGCCATGGATGGCATCTACTCTATACATTCTCCTGAAAATGACATGATTTCATTCTTTATTATGTCTGAATAATGTTGCATTTTATTTTTATATCATATTTGTTTTATATCCATTCATTTGGGGATGGGCACCTTGGTCGATTCCATTACTTGGCTATTGTGAATAGTGCTACAATAAAGATAGGTATACAAGTACATCTTTAATATGCTTACTTCATTTCCTTTAGGTATACAATCAGGAGTGGTATACCTGAATCATTTGGTGGTTCTATTTTTAATTTCTTAAGGATCCTCCATACTGTTTTCCATACTGTCTGTACTAGTACACATTCTTCTCAATACTATATAAAGGCTTATTTTTCTATACATTCTCATCAGCATTTGTATTTTTTGTTTTTAATTCCGATAATAACCATTCTGACTAGAGTAGAATAGAATCTCAAGATAATTTTGATTTTCATTTTCCTGATGACTAAAAATGCTGAATATTTTCATATATTTATTAACAATATATAGTTCTTTTGAGAAATGTCTATTCTGATTATGTGCAAAATTTTGATTGGAACATGTACTTTTTATGTTTTTGTGTTCTTCATAAATTCTGGATATTAATCCTCTAGCAAATATTTTCTTCTACATGTTATCTCTTAGCTCTGTTGACAATTTCCTTTTCAGTGAAAATTTTTTTTCAATTTGGTATATTCCCATTGTTAACATTTGATTTTATTTTCTGAGCTGTTGAGTTTCTATTAAAAAAATCATTACTGGTGCCTATATCTTAAAGTGTTCTTCCTATATTTATCTCCACAAGTTTAAGAACTATTAAAGGGACTTTCTTCAATTATCTAATTTCTGTATGAGTAGTGAATGTGAAATTAAATTTTATATCTGTGTTACCTAGTTGAATTATCTTATTTTAATTTGTTGTCCTTGGATTTTTCATTGTTTGATAATGTCTGTTTTAAAGTTTTGGAGGGGTAGAATATTTTCATTTTTTCATGAAATTCATTGCTTAATATACATACTGGTTGAGACCATGGCCTGTCAGTCACAATCATTTGATGTCTATCTCTATTGAATTCTGGATGTATAACATTGTTCAAGTTACTGAGTTTATATATGAATGCCATAATATGTAAAAATTAAAAATGGAAAAAATACTATTTCATATGGAGAATTTGATGATGAGATGTACCACCAAGAGACTGAAAAAGTTGTATATATCAGCCTAGGCTGGCATACTAAAATACCATATAATAGGTGGGCTAAACAATAAAAAATTATTTTTTCACAGTTTTGGCAAGATTTGGTTTACAGCGAAGGATTTTTCCTGGCTTATTGATGACTGTCTTTGCACTGTGTCCCACATGACAGGGACAAAGAAAGCATGATCTCGCTGATGTTCTTTGTTCACTTTCTTTAAAAAAAATAAGAACTCCAATCCTATAACATAAGGATTCCACCTCATTAACTTTATTTAAATGTAATTATATCCTTTTGGTCCATATCTCCAAATATAGACAAATTGGATGTTGGGTATGTAATTCAGCACATACATAGCAGTAAAATAGCTAATCATTACTTTGAAATATAACATATTTGCACAAAGTATCAGACTTTGCACCTAAAAATTACACAATAAATGTTTACAAACTGAATTTTGTGTTTGTGTGTGTGGAAAGACAATAATGGACAGGGATATCATTTCTCTTTATCTGTTCTATCCTTTAAAATCTTTAAAATAGCTCTTCATCATATCCCCTTTCCTTTCTATGTGTTGTATTTTACTTTCTTATGCATGGAGAAACAATATTTGAGCAAAAGTCTCAGGCAGTGATAGAAGCACAGTCAGGGTTTGGAGCATTAAACATATAAGACTAAGAAAATAATTTGATTTTCTCACCCTTAAGTCTTCCTTGATAGCTCACAATATAACTATTGAATATTTTATACTAACCTGATGTGTTTAACTGAATGTGGAATGTGTACCTAGTAGGGAGTGCATATAAAACCTAATAGCATGTGTCACATTTCTAAAAGTATTTCAATGAAAATAAGATATTTGAAGACAAAAAAATCTACATTTATATCATTATTGTGCTTTATTTCATAAAGCAAAACACAAATATCCATCTATGTGTGGCAAGTTTATATTTTATTTTTAATATACATAACCAAGAAATGTAAATACTTCATTTTATTTTTTTCTCTATGCACCATAAAAACCTGAAACAGCTAGAAAGAATAATTACACATCTATTGTCTCATTCCTGATATGAAGAATCCAAAAGCTTTATGGCTACAGACCATTGGAAGGTCTTTCTAGGGTGAGACGTATATGCACATATTACAAGTTCTAGTAAAATAATCCTAAGGTGGTAAATATGTTATATACAGCAATAGAACACAACAGAAAATATTGATCTAAAACATAAATGGGCAGTCTATATTATCAGGTATCTGCTAATATATGGGATTTTTTTTGTTTGCTTTCATTAGTATTTTATAGTTATACATAATATTTGGGTTTCTTTTGACAAATTCACAGAAATATAAAATTTAATTCACTCTATTTAAATATCCAGTATATCACATTTTCCCTCAGTTTCTCTCAGCACCTATTCCCCTTGCTCTACTCATTCACTTTTTTTGTTTTTCTTTAATTTATGATTTAGAAACATAAAGTTAGAATTCTACTATATTGATCATCCCTACATTTTTTATGAAATCCAAAACCCTTATTTTGTGCCTTGAAAACATTTAATCCTCGATTTCTGGGTCTGGTGTATTTCACTTAGCATGATTTTCTCCATTTCCATTTCTTTATTGGCACACGGCATAACTTTGTTCTTTATGGCTGGATAAGTCTCCATTGTGTATATATACTATCCCTTCTTGATCTATTAATCTATTGATGGGAATTTGGGCTGGTACTTTATGATGCTATGTTTTCCAAGCCCATTTTTACTCTTGATACCCTTAGTCTCTCTTTTCTCTCTTACATTACTTACTAGAATCTCAAACCTTCCATCCCTCTTTTTCTCTGTTTTACCTTGGTTTGTGTTTATATATTTTTTTGCTTTTATCTTTTTTTTGCCCAACTTTTCTCTCCTTCCCTTTTCATCCCCTATATAATGTAATATCAATTTTACTATTTTAATAACTATTACTATTTTTAATAATTTCAACCTATTATAGAACAATAATACAAATGTACACCTATATTAGAGAAAAAATGGAGAACATTATTAACAAGTTTTTGTTTTTCCTAAGGGTAAATAATATGTAGTGTTGCTCTAAAATTACTGTAGTAGATAAGAATTAGTGACTTCTTTCAATGTGGTGGTGAAATTGGAAACAAGAAAGACCACTCATTGAAAGTACCAGCCCAGTGTAGGGCTGGTATTAGCCCAGTGTAGGACTCTTAAGAGAAAGAAGCTAATTAAATAGTCCTTTGCATAAAAGAAGAAGCAAGAACCATCCCAATGGATGGGTAGATATACAAGCAGTATAAAAAAGTAAAGAAAAAAAACACTCCAAACGGTCTACAACATTTTAACAACCGATATGATTGACACCACAGAGGAAGAAATGTCATAAAAGTATTTAGAAAGTTCATAGTTGATATGTTTGATGAGCTAAAATAAGATATAAAGAATTAAATTATAGAGGAAATGGAGGAGAATGTGAAAGGTCATTTCAATAAAGAGAGAGATTCTAAAAAAAAACTAAATGGAAATCCTAAAAATGAAAAATTCAATAAATCAAATTAAAAATTCCATGGAAAGCATTAACAAATTATTACCACTTTGATATTAGATTCACTAATTCAGTAAATAGATTATCTAATACCACTTTGATATTAGATTCTTAGGACCTAAAAACAAAGTAAATAATATTGAAAATAAAATTCATAATAAAAAATATAAAGAAAACTTGGCCATAATGTTCAAGAAATCTGAGATAACATCCAGATACCAAATTTAAGAAACATTGGGATAGAAGAAGTCCCTGATATAAAAACTGAAGGAATGCAAAATATTTTCAATTAATTAAAAACAAATTTTCCCCCACATCTTAGAAGTGTGATGCAAATCAGAATACAAGAAACATAGAAACCTGAATAGGCAAAATCAAAATAGGTCCTGTCCAAACACATTATAATTAAAATGCTCATAATACAGAATAAATATATAATTTTAAAAGCAAAAATAAGAAAAAATAAAATAGGAGATCACATTTAGATATAAGAAAATTTAGATTTTAACTGATTTATCAACCCATACTCTAAAAGCCAGAATAAATTGGAATAATACATACCAAGCCCTGAAAAAAGGGGTGCTAAGCAAGATTACTATTTCCAGAAAAACTGTCATCCAGAATTGATGATGAAACAGAAACCTTCCATGATAAGCAGGGACTAAAAGAATTCACAACCCTTAAGCCTACACTTTAAAATATATACTCAATACAGTATATCATGCTGAATAAATAAAAAATAAAAATGATAATAAGTACAGGGATCACTGCATTAGAAGAATAGTTAATCAAAGAATAATCAAATCTGAATTAAGCATTCAAAATATAATATAAGGAAATAAAATTATCTTCTATAATGACATAAAATGTAAAGTTGTTTAAATTCTTCAATAAATATATGTTGATTTGCAGAAGGGATTAAAAACAAGACCTAAACATATATTGTTCACATGAGAATCATTTTACAGGCAAACATCCACAAACTAAAGGTGACAGTGTGGAGAAATTTATATCATGCAAATGAAAACAGATAACAAGAAGGAGTAGCTACTCTCATATCAGACAAAATTGAGCAGTAGAGTTGAGGATGGTCACTTTACATTAGTTGAGATTTATGCAGCCTGGTGTGGTGGCACACTCTTGTAATCACAGAGGCTCAGAAGCCTGAGGCAAGGAGATCATGAGTTTTATGCCAGCCTCAGCAGCTTGGTGAGACCCTAAGCAACTCGAGAAGACCCTGTCTGTAAATAAAACATATAAAAGTGTTGAGGATTGGCTCAGAGGTTAAGCCTCCCCTGATTTCAAGCCTGATACCAAAAGAGAAAAAAAAACTGAGAATCATGTAATACCATGACATAATGATTGTAAACATTGATGCATGAAATAAAACTGCACCTATGTACATTGAAAAACTCCTTCTAAAAATAAACAATTTAATATGCTACAATACAATAATACTGGGTGATTTTAACATATCTCTCACACCATTTCACAGGTCGTTCTGAAAAAATATATGTAAAGATTCTTCAGAACTAAAACATAGTATTAAATAAATTGCCCTAACAGACATCTATAGAAATTTTCATTCATGAACAACTGAATTCACTCTCATCACAGAGGTACAACAGGTCACATCTTAGGACACAAAGCAAATTTAACCAAATACAAAAATATAGAGATAATTTATTTCATCCTACCATATCATAATGGAATAAAATTAGAAATGAATGACAAGATTAAAAAAGGAAAAATATTATAATGCCTAGAGATTAAAACTTCTAAAGCACAAGAAGTAAAATCAGTAATCAATAAATGGGATGGATTCAAACTCAAAGGATTCTTCTCAGCAAAAGAAACAATAACATGAAGAAAAAGCCTAAAGTATCAGAAAAATCTTTATCACATGCACCTCAGATAGAGCACTAATTCCCAGGGCATATAAAGAACTCAAAACCTCAAGACCAAAAAACTAATTACCCAATCAATAAATGGGCTAAGGAACTAAACACACACTTCACAGAAGAAGAAATACAATTGATCAAAAAACATGGAAAAATGTTCATCATCTCTAGTAATGAGAGAAATGCAAATCAAAACTACTCTAATATTTCATCTGACTGTATTCAGAATGGCAGTTATCAAGAATACAAGCAACATTGAGTGTTGTTGAGGATGTGGGGGAAAATGTACACTCATATTACTGGTTGGACTGCAAATTGGTGCAACCACTCTGGAAAGCAGTATGGAGATTCCTCAGATAATTTGGAATCGAACCACTATTTGACCCAGCTATCCCACTCCTAGGTTTATACCCAAAGGATATTAAATCAGTAAACTACAGTGACGCAGCCACAGCAATGTTTACAGCAGCTCAATTCACAATAGCTAAACTATGGCACCAACCTAGTTGCCCTTCAGATGAATGGATAAAGGAAATATGTTATATATACACAATGGAGCATTACTCAGCCTTAAAGAAAAATGAAATTATGGCATTTGCAGGTAAATGGATGGAACTAGAGAATGTCATCCTAAGTGAAATAAATCAAACCCATAAAACCTTAGGCTGAATGTTTTCTCTGATAAACAGATGCTGATCTATAATGGTGGGGTTGTGGGGGACTGGGGGAAGAATGAAGGAACTCTGGATTGTGTATAGGGAAGTGAGAGGAGGAATTGACCTGTGAGGATTGGAAGGACAGTAGAACGAGAAAGACATTATTACCCTATATATATGTGTGATTACACTATTGGTGTGACTCTACACCATGCTCAGCCAGAGGAATGAGAAGTTGTGCTCCATTTTTGTACAATGTGTCAAAATGCAGTCTACTGTCATGTACAACTAATTAGAACAAATTAAAAAGAAAAAATAGAAAGGAGACAAATAGAGTAGAAGAAGAGGATTGGGGGAGGGAGGGGAGGAAAAGGAGAGATACTGGGGAATGAAACTGATCAAATTATACTGTTTTATTGTGTGCACATATGGATATAACAAATCTCACTCATGCATAATTACAATGTGCCAATAAAAAGGAAAAAATTATACACTTTTGAATCAGAAATGAATCATAGAAATAATTAGGGGAGAAATAATATAAAACCTTAGATACGAATGAGAATAGAGATATATCAAAATCTCTGGGACAGTGTGAAGGCAGTTGTAAAAAGGAAAGTTTATAATATAAACTCCTATAACTTTTCATATTGTGTTTCTATTTTTGTTTCTATCTAGATTTTTTTTCCATTTTGACTTTTTACTTGAACCAAAGGTTATTCATGAGGGTGATATTTAGTTTAAACATATTTTTGAATTTTCCAGATTCATCTTGTTATTGATTTGTATATTTATATCATTATTTTCAGAAAAGATAGTTGATATGATTTCAATCTTCTTCAGTTTTAAGACTTGTAGAACAATCTGTGATCTAGAGAATTATCCATGAGTACTTGAAAGAAATATGTATTCTAATATTGCTGTAGTGTTCTGCCTAATTCTGTTAGGTCCATTAAATTTACAATATTATTTGAGCCAGCTGTTTTCTTCTTTATTTTATATCTGAGCAATCAGTCCTTTGAGATGATCTATTGAGAATGGTATGGATATAACCCATTATTATTGTATCACTACCTACGTCTTGCTTCAGTTTTGGAAATATTTGCTGTATTCATATATATATATATACACACACATATACATATACACATAGACACACACATATATATGAATAATAATATTCATTCTTATATTAGGTGCATACATGTTTATAAGTGTTATATCTTCTGGATGAATTGAATCCTCTTTTATTACACAGATACATTCTTGACTTCTTGTAACGTATTGACTTAAATTTTTTTTCTAGTATATGTAGAACCACAACTATTATGCTTTAACATGGAATATCTCTTCCCATCCCTTCACCCTCAGTATGCATCTGTACTTTAGGCAAAAGTGGTGGTCTTTTTTTTTTTTTTGAGCCACAAAGCATTTATGACTCTAGACACCAAACACTTTAGTGGGGATCCCTGAATGTACTACAAACTCACATAAATTACCTTTACATGTGTGGCTTATAAGTAGTTAGTAAATATATGAATCAACTGGTATAAAATATAGAAAATGCATCAGACTCAAATTCTCTTTTCCTGATTATCACGAGGAGTGGATTGATCAGCTGTGTTTCAAAAGAAGATGAGAAATCAGCCTTGCATAGGCTTCACAAATTAGCTATTGCTCCTGAATTCAGATATTGCTAATTCAAAGCCAGTCTTAAAAGTTCTCAGATTTTTGAAAAACTTAACTGAGACTAAACTGGGAAACTAGCTTTTAAAAGAATATTTGCTTATAAAAACACAGAGAAAGGAATACATATCTATTTGCTTCCACACACAATACAATATAGCTCATGTATTATTTTACTTTTGAAAGATTTCTTAAAAAATTAACTGATCTGAAAGTGAAAATTAACTGATCTCAAAGTGATTGGTGGTAACCTTTGTATAAACATCAAAGCCATGGAGGATTTCTTTAATTCAAAGATGCTTATAAGAGTTTTGGTTTGGTTAACATAAGCTGGATTGATCACGTACCACACTAGGAAGTATGAAAATTACTTCCTTTCATGCTGCAAATCTGAGCCTCCCTTTTTGTATCCACTTTATTAATTATTTTATTTATTTATTTTTCTCAGCTAATGGGTGATCCATCTTTATTTAAAAGTGGTGTTCATATATATATATATATATATATATATATATATATATATATATGACCTTTTTTCATGTACATTTTTGTTCCCTAGTGATCTTTAACTTCATTAGTTTAAAAACAAATTCGCAGTTTCCATATGTAATACAAATGCTACAGTTACTTCAATATATATGTTAGGGGCTATTGAAGCAGAAAAGGCTATCTTAGGCTGTGCTATGCCCTTGATATGAGTATGACTTTTGAGCTGGACTGTGAGTATGGCTACTGTTATCACTGCCTCTCTCTAGGAGGATTGTTAAATTTTGCTAACGTTCTGTATTGTCATCTCTTTAAACGTATAAAAAATATAATTTGGTGAAATGACATTTGGACATTGCTTATTAACTGAGTTATTTAAAGCTGACAAAAATGACTTTAAAACACAATAGGATGTGTGAGTGAAAACAAATTTGCAAAATGAACAAACAGGAAATAAAATGAGTTTCAATGATCAGCATGTGAGTTTATTAGTACTCAGCTGGAATCCCAAGTGGGTCTTCAAATCTATTATTGTCTTTTATTACTCTGGCTCTATATATCTGTGTAAGTTGGTCAGGCATAATTTGGACAGTAAAAGGTATAAAATTGTGGCATATGTCTGAAGCACCAAAATAAAGTTTGACTTTTTTTTTAAGTATTGGATGATTTTAAAAAATGCTTTAGCAGATGACCATGAGTTAGGCTGCTTCAAGTAAATAATCAAATATGTATTCTGAGAGTATAATTCTGATAAATAATGTTTATTGATGATTTTATAGTATCCTTACAAATACATTGTTCTAGATGGTCCATCAAGGGCAAAATTAAATGAAACATATTCACTATTATGTGGTGGAGTATGAATTTTCTCAAGTATTCAAGTAAATGTGACACAGAAACATGTACAATTTTTTCTGAAGGGATTAATATTGTAAAAATGTTCTTTTGATTGTGAAGTAATATATTACTATGAATTTATGATCCTGTAGCTTACAAAATTCTCCTTAAAGAATGCTGGGAAGAGTATTATACTTATAAAAAGGGTTTACAAAGTCAGGTGTGGTGCTCTAGAAGCTGAGGCAGGAAGATAACTGGTTCAATGCCAGCCTCAGTAACTTAGCAAGCCCTAATCAACTTAGGGAAATCCTAGCTCCTAAACAAACAAATAAATAAATAAATATATAAATAAATAAATTAAAATAAAATAAAGTAAAAATGGATAGGGATGTGGATTAGTGAATAAGCACACCTGGGTTCAAGGCCTGGTACCAAAACAAAACAAAACAACAACAATAATAAAACTAACAGGATTTTCAAAAGATGTTGAGCCATGCTTTGTTGAGGCTATTTCTAAAGAACAAGGCCAAGTTGAAAGTGTCTACATATTAACAGTTAATATTTTTGTTGTTTTAAAAACAGCACATGAGATTGATCTTAGATTTTAAGCGTAATATATAGTATTGTTAAATATATGCTTAACATTGTTCAAGTTATTTCTTGTCTACTTTATCTTGCATAACTGAAAATTTACAAACATTAAACAAAAAATACCCATTTCATCTTATCACCAGCCCATTGAAACCATCATTCTACTATATGCTTTGATGAGTATGATTAATTTTGAAATCTCATATAGGCAGAATTATGCAATGTTTATTGTTCAATGGCTGGCATATTACACTTACTATTATGTCCTAAATGAAAGTCCATGTGGTGAGATATAATTGATGTGTCTCTTTTTTATCACTGATTATTACAGTGTATGTTTATATTACATTTTCTTTATCCTAGGTCTTTGTTATTGAGAATAAGGATTTGATAAGCATGGGTGCACAAATAGCTCCTCAATATCCTTTCAAGGACTTGGGTACATATATATTTAAAATTTATATATTCTCTTCATGAAATAATCCATCTATCATTATAAAATTACCTTCTTTGTGAATTTTTACAATATTCGACTTATTTTGGTTTACATGTTCATGAAATATCTTTTTACTTTGTTTCACTTTCTGCCCATGTATTTTCTAAAAACAAATATGATTCTCTCATAGTGAGCACATAGGTATATCTTGTTTCATTTTTAAAGTCTCTTTAATAAATCGGGACTTTGTAATTGTTGAATTAAATACATTTGTATTTAATGTAATTATTTAAAGGTAAGTACTTATTCTTGGTAATATGTTGTTTTTTGAGGGGAGGACAGAGATTGAACTCTGGAGAACTCAACAACTGAGCCACATCCCTAGCCTTATTTCATATTTTATTTAGAGAATGGGTCTCACTGAGTTGCTTAGCACCTTGCTTTTGCTGAGATTGGTTTTGGACTTGCAATCCTCCTGTCTCAGCTTCCTGAGCCACTGGGATTACAGACATGCACCTTTGAACTTGGCTAATATGTAGTTCTCTGTCTGTGCTGTACCTATTTTGTGCCTTTTCTCAAATTTCTCCCCTTTGTTTTTATTTTCATTTTTGGATTTTAATGTGGTTTGATTCCTTTGTTATCTTTTTGTATATTCTTTATATGTATTTCCTATGTGTTCAAATGAGGCTCACATAAAACACTAATAACAGTAATAGCAACTTATTTCAAAATGGTAATTTAACTTCAATTTTATATAAAACTTTGAACCTTTACTTCTAGCCACACTGCATTGCTGATGTAATAATTAAAATCTTTTATATTTTGTATACATTTACATATTTTTATTGCCTCACATTTTTAAATTTTTGTCATTTCACTCCTATACTAGAATTAAAAATTTTTACACGTGACAATAACAGTGATAATGCAATCTATAGGTGTGTGTGTGTGTGTGTGTGTGTGTGTGTGTGTGTGTGTATGTGATAGATATGGAAAACAATATCCCCCATGGAAAAATGGGAAACAAGAACCCCCAGGGAGAAACAGAGGACAGTAGTTCCCAGGGAGAGAAGAAAAATAGGCTCTGGACTTTCACCATTTCTCAGCAACAATGGACTTTGAACTTTCACAACTGCTACCCCTTACTGCTCAACCAATGCATTCTGTTATGATTCAAGTCTCACTTGAACCCTATACAAATCAGACCTCTCTTATAACCAGTTGCCACTTAGTCTCCTCAAAATGTACCCCTCCACTACTTGATAATAAAACGCATCACTGATCCATTGAGGTCTGTCTCCATTTTGGTTAGTTTGTTTTCATATGGTGCTGAAACCCAGGAATGGGAGTACAGGAATCTTTACCCTTCCCCATTCCAATGAATCTCCCTCTCACCTTCTTTTTAACCTTTTCACCCAACAGTCATTTTAAATGGTGAATGCAACCTGGGAATTGACCACTATTGTCTAGCACTCCTATGGTTCTCTGAGGTCAGGAAGCCCCCAGCCACAGCTTTTGTGGCTATGACTGAATTCTCAGATTGATTGTACTTTCTCCCTCTCTTACTTTCCAGCTTATAGAAGGAGCCCCTTCACTTTCTCTAAGTCTACTCTGGCTAAATGGCAGCCAGTACATAAACTGAAACTGACTCCATTCTTGGGCTAGGTTTTGGCTGCCTCATTGCTATGTGGACAGAACAAGGACCTATATCTGGTCCCTTACTGGTGTTGGAGGCATCCTCCTTCTAATACTCTCCTCTTCAATTCTCCCTTCTCTTACACACTTAAGTCCTCCAGATCAGAGGCCACTTTTTGCTATTTTGTTCCTGCATGCAACACTGGCCTTCTCATTCTTCAGAGAGGTAAGATCTCTTCTAGTCTCTGCCAGAAGTGCCCTGCCCAAGACTTCTGCCCTAGTTGTTCCCCACCCCTGAGATTGTAGAAGAGTATGTCCTCTCATTCTCTGGTGGAACTGCTGTCCAGTGATGTGAGATCATGGAGTGATCATGGAGTGCTTTGATCTCAACTTCCACCCCAGCCAAACCTCTGCAACTTGGGAGCTCCAATCCTGTGGGACTACCCATTAGCTTGTTTCGTGATTAATTTTAAGAGCCTCCTTCTCATTAGGCTTAGTACTCAGATATGTCCACAATATAAATTAGACAACTTAAGTCAATAGTCCAAATTCAGAATTTGGGATCTTTGATTGAAAAATTCTCCAGTATTTAGACAATTTTCTTCAATGAAATGGCAAACAGCCTGAGGTTCTTTACCTCCAATCTTTCTTTTACCTTTGCTCAAGGCCCTCATTATGCTAACCTTGCTGTGTTTTACAATTCTCATTGACTTCCTACTCCATATGCCCACTAAATCAGGTCCTGACTCCCAGCCCTCTTCTTCATTTAAAGTCAAGAGATGAGTTGGAGTCCTCTTCACTCATGTTTGGGAATGTTGGTCCTTCCTTGGTTCAGTTCATTTTCTGTGGGAGAAATTTGGTACATGAAACAGAGAAAGGCTTGAGACAACTGAAGCAGCAGGCCAGGACCATGCCCTGGTGTTGAAGGAAGGTCTCATGTCCAAGTCTGACCCTGACAGCCTTCAGGTATACCAAATATTGACCAATATCTGCCTCTGTTTCTGATTGCTTCTACCCCAATTGTGTCTATACTGTCTGCTTTTTAAATAGGAACCCATTATGAGAGACTTTCAAGATAGAGCTCCCCTAGCTCTAAAATTGGACTTTCCTCATCTGGCAAAACTCTATCCTAGTTCAGGAATCCAAATGATTTATTTTCTGTAACGTAGATATCACCCAGAACACTAGCAGACTTGACTCCCACTTCAAATTGAAGAGCATAATATGAAATCATGGTCCTATGAATATGAGGACCCAAAAAGACAAAGGGAACATGCAAGAAAATTTGAGGACACAAGTAGTTGGCAAATGTCCTCCCTTATATTAAAATGGTTAATCACAGTTGATTATAATTTTCTGCATTCAAGCCTGATCCAATTACCAACTGGGAAAACTGGTTTGAGACCAAAATGAATAAAAATGTGTCACATTTGAATTCAAGCTGCTTGTGGGATCTAAATGGCTGGCTATTTTATCTTCTCTTGCAATCTACCATACTACATTCTTAAGAAGTTTCTCCATAAACATTAGAGCACAAGGAGAAAAAATGGAATGATTTCATATCTCCATGTCTCTTTTACCCTGAGAATCTTTACCTAAGCATTTCAGTGCTCTCTCGTTCTTCCAATATCTAAACTGACTCTAATCTGAGCTAAAAGTGAACTCTCATCTGATAAAGATGTTCTGCATCCTCCTTTACTAGAGAAATTACAGCTTACCTTACACCTTGCACTTTCAACTGCACAGGCCTCTATTTAATTCATAATGTGAAAGTCTGATAAGCTCTATTTTAATTTCTAATAGTTTAAATCTAATAGAGACTTTAAAAAACATATGTAGCATTGTCTCCTACCTGTGGAGATCTACCTACAAACAGCTACAAAATCTGTTTCTTGGCTGTTTTATGTATGTGTGCACACTTCTGTGTTGTGTTGTTGTGTCTACATATGTGCTTGTGTCATTATATCACATACGTGATATCAAAATTGGCATATAGATAAATGAGCACCCATAAATTAAAATCAAAAAGAGAAATGGATAAAAATACACTTTTCAAATGACTTAAAAAGTTTGATTTCAATTAGATAACAGATGAGAGTAAAGATGTCTTTTAAAATTAATAACTCACAAGTTTTTCTAGGTGGTCAGACAATTAACAGTATTGGTTTTTATAAAATGTCTAGAATGTGAGGCTGAGGTTGTGGCTCAGTGGTAGAGCACTAGCCTAGCATGTGTGAGGCACTGGTTTCAATTCTTAGCACCACATATAAATAAGTAAATAAAATAAAGATACATTAACAACTAATACAAATATTTAAAAAGTTTAGAATATAATGTCCATTGTTTCCAGAATTTTTTTCTTCAACAGAGAGGAAAATAGCTAGTACTGTTATTAATAATAGCAGTTAACAGTACTAGCTATTAATTAATAGCTAGTACTGTTAACTATATTTGTCTGACATCTTGGGTTTTCACAGTTAAAAATGATTGAATTAGATTTAACATCAACAATGAGATTAATCATAAATATTTTTGCTAGAGAAAATATCTGATTAATTTACAAAGCTAGGTTGTTAAAAAATCAACTGCTAAATATGAAATTCATAAGGTAAATATGCTAAATATGAATTCCATAAGGTTATATATATATATATATATATATATATATATAAACATTATGTGACTTTCGTAAATGATTAAATCAAAGAGTTTAAGATTGCTTTGTTTCTTGGTCTTCTTAAAGCAAAGTTGAAAAGAGTTAAATTTCTAATAGTTATATGAAAAGAGTTCATAAATTTTCAGCTGTGTTTTCAATTAAAATACTGTTAATAGCATAAAGAATTTCATCTTATTAAGAGGATTAATTGGAAAAAATCAGAAATTTTATAAAGAAGTTTTTTTTTTCCTAAGGTTAAATATTAATGTGCCAAAGTTTAATACTCTATAGGTTGAAGTGACAAGGATTTCCTAAAACATTAACCTGTTCTTACCTATTGTGAGTTTTCTTAAATGTATTTATATATTCAAAGTATACAAATCTTTAAAGTAAAAAGGTTTAGAAGAACATTATACCAAGCTGGTGTTCTTCAAATTAAGTTTAAAGTAAAAGGTTTGGAATTATAAAAATTATATTTTTTACTTCATGGCTATTATACAAATGAAATATGTTTTTACTCTTGTTAACTTCATTTTATATTGCCTTTGTAAACTTTATTATCTGTTAGTGCCTTACAAAATTACAACTTCCATTATAACAACCTGAATTAATTTGAGATAATAGGCCATCATCTATAGGACAGACATGATGTAAGGCTAACTTCCAGCACAAATACTGACCCCAATTAAATAGAATGGGCAAATAACTGAAGATATAGATATTAAAGGTAAACCCCGGTACTCTTAGTATAAAACTAATAAACCTGGCTTCCTGATGTTTAAGACAAAAATTTGGAGAATAAAAAATTAAGGAAAAAAAGGTCTAAAAAATATTAATCAATATTTGGCTCATGCCATCTGAGGTCAGCTTGAACCCAGGAACCTAAGGGACTTCTGTAAGGGCTTTATGACTCTGGACCACATGACTTCCCATTCAGGGGAATCAATGAGAACCTGGAGAATGGAAAGCTGACCTGTGCACATGCTGCAAAGAGGTGGGTCATTGGAGAAGAAGACATGTCTGAGGCTTCCAAGGGAAGCCACAATCGAGGAAACCCTGACTCATCCTGGCAGATGGCACTAAGAGACCTAAGAATCTGCTCACAAATTCCTAAGAGTGACCCCCCTGAGGGAACTCAACTGACTCTTAACACTAGATAGGAACAAGGTCAATTTGGACAGCTTGATTTTAAACACTTGGGAAAAGCTGTTATAACCAAAGTACAGCCATACCTAGGCATTTAAAAGAACAGACAATAATAGTTCTTTTAGTGGAATTAAAACATACGTCAGCCCCACAGTCCTGGTGCCCTCCAAATTCTGAGGCATTTTTTCTTTTCAATGCTTATATTTACCCCAGCCTACCAAAATTTGGACTGGCCTACTTCTCAAATTGACATTTTACCTAACAGCCAAAGCCTACCCATTCCAATAACAGAACACACCAAATGTAGGAGAGCCCTCCAAATTATTCCCTTACCCATAGGGCTGAAGATACCTGCTTGGATTGGCAGAACAGGTTATTGAAGACATCCAACAAGTTGGCAACTTAGTTCTGACTTAAAATCAATTAGACCCCCTGGCATCTGTTGTTTTACAAAACTAGTCAGGGAGGAATGCTGTTTCTATGTAAACCAATTGGGAGTAGTAAGAGACAAGTTTGGCTCCAGGCCCACCTGGAACAGTGGACACAAGCACTAGCTTAGTCCTGATAGTCCTTCCATAGGTTCTTTTGCAGTGATGGGCATCCCAAATCTTATAACTATGGGTCAAGATATGCATGTGTTGACAAAGAAAATACTCATGTTTGGATTCTAGGTCATAATATCAACCTTACCATGGAAGAGGGGATGATGGGAAAAGTGAAATAGCTGCTATTGGATTCAATGGGAATCCTGTTCCCACAGATGAAAGTGTCAATGCTTTCAACATGGAAAGCACAACCCATGCCTTTACTAAGTTTAATGAGTAGGTCAGGAAAATAACAGAGATGAATAAAGAGTAGTTAAGAATGTGTTAGCCAGGCACGGTGGCACAAGCCTGAAATCCCATCACTTTGGGAGGCTGAAACAGGAGAATCGCAAGTTCAAAGCCAGCCTCAGCAACTGTGAAGCGCTAAGCAACTCAGTGAGACCCTGTCTCTACATAAAACACAAAATAGGGCTGGGAATGTGGCTCAGTGGTCGAGTGCCCCTGAGTTCAATCTCTAGTACTAAAAAAAATGTGTTAAAGTTACAATCTCAGGTTCTGTACATGGCTAACGCAAAAACACCTACTTTCTTTTTCTGTTTCTTGTTTTTTGTTTGTACTGGGGATTGAACTCAGGGGTACTCAATCACTGAACCACATCCTCAGCCCTATTTTGTGTTTTATTTAGAGACAGGATCTCACTGAGTTGCTTAGCACTTCGCTGTTGCTGAGGCTGGCTTTGAACTCATGATTCTGCTGTCTCAGCCTCCCAAGTGCTGGGATTATAGGCGTGTGCCACCATGCCTGGATGAGCACCTACTTTTGATAATGAAAATATTTAGAGAAATTTTGCTGAAAGAATTTCTTCCCTTAAACCTTTTAAATACTTTTATACACATGTAGCTGGGTTACTAGGTACTGTTAATTTTATTTTTTTCTTGTTTTGCCTAGCATGTCAAGAAAAATGGAGATGATTAAAGCATCAAGAAAAAATCATTCCAAAATTAATTACACTTGCTATGTTTCAAAGTACTCAATCTCCTGAGATCATGGAGAGTGCACTCTAAATCTGAGTGAGGCATGATGACCCTTGATTAATGAGAAAAATACAGCCCCAATTGTACTACCTGCTATGCACTTTAGGTTTATATTTCCTGGCATTTTAGAAGAACATATCCTGTTTTGTCACTTTTTCCTAGAACTAGCAAACCAGTTAATTTATCTTTCTCATTGTCACCTTCCTTCTCTATATCCTTAATTTTATATGTAAACAGCTTCTTAGAAAGGTACCTGTTTAGTTCAAACCATGTCCCAGGAACAAGTCAAAGCCAAGCTCCTCCTAAACTCACAATTTAATGCTCTGAAACCACAAAAAGGATACTTCATTTACAATGACATTTAGACTCCTTCCACATACACTCCTCTTCAGCCTCTACTCTGTGATGTGCGTATTCTCTCCCAGAATTATGAAATGGTAGGGTCCCCCTACTTTTCCCTTTCTCAACAGGAAGCAGCCAAATGTAATGTCAATACCCCTTTTTATTATCTCCTTTCAAATCTTGAATGAAGGATATGGAAAACAACAACCCCCAAGGTAAAAGGGGGACCAGAAACTCCCAGGGAGAAAAGGAGGACAATGTGTCCCAGGGAGAGAAGAAAAATAATTGGCTCTGGACTTTCACCATTTCCCATCAACAATAGGCTTTGAACTTTCACAACTGTTCTCACTGACTGCCAAACCAATGCATTCTGCTATGATTGATGTCTCATTTAAACCGTATAAAAATCAGACCACTCTTCTAGCCAGTTGCCATTTATTCTCCTGAAAATGTGCCCTTTCACTGCTTCATAATAAAAAGCATTGCTGATCCATTGAGTTCTGTCCTAATTTCAGTTATTTATGTGTATACTCATACACACACACACACACACACACACACACACATATATACATTTGTTAGCAAACTTTATATTTTCATATGTTTTGTATTTCTTTTTAGCATCTTTTCCTTTACTCGAAACAGTCCCTTTGGTATCCTTTTTTTTTTTTTTTTTAGTTGTCAATGGACCTTTACTTTATTTATTTATATGTGGTGCTGAGAATTGAACCCAGTGCCTCACACATGGTAGGCAAGCACTCTACCACTGAGGCACAGTCCAAGCCCCCCTTTGGCATTTCTTTTAATTAGGACTAATTGTGATGAAAACACTCAGCAATATTTTTTAGAAAATCTTTGATTCTCCTTCAACTTTGAAAACAATTTTGGTGAGTATTATATGTTGCATAGCTATACATTCTTTCAGTAGTTTGAATACATCATTTTACTCCTTATCATTTGCAAAATTTCTTCTGTGAATCACACTGACAGGCTTATGAATTCAACTGGGGGTGTGTGATGAGTCCTTTTTCTCTTGCTCCTTTCTTTTTTCCATAAATTTTTTATTCATTATAGTTGTACATAATAATGAGATCCATTGTTACATATTTGTACATGCACATAATGTAATAATGTAATTTGGTAAATATCTCTTTCTGCATTCAAAAGACCATTTTGCTTTTATTTTTAACAAGTTGACTATGTAATATATCTTAGTGTATAATTTAGTGGATTTTCATGTTAAGGATCTTTTGAACATCATAAATCTGCACATCTGCTTATTCCCTAGCATTGAGAATTTCTTGCCTTTGAAGCTATTCTTTGTAATTGTTTTTTTCTCACATTCTACCCTTTATGGGACTTCCATAATGCATAATGGTTTTATACAGGATAAGACTTTCATCCATTAGCCTAGCAAGGGATATTTGTAACCTGTCAAACTTTTCTGTGTATGTATTCTCCATACACATGTGCATACATTATTAATAAATACTATTTTATAATTATTTTTATTCAGAAGATCTAAATCTATTTCTCTTTTGCTATCTCCTATATTGTGGTTCCTCTAAAACTGTATAATTCTACTCAGCTCATTTGTATTGAATGACCCCCAGGCATCTATTATATGCTATTCCCATAAGCTCTCCATGACAGGTGAAATGAAAGTTAGCGCCTCAGGAAGACTGCTTACAAGAAAAAATAAAGTTATAATGGTGAATGAACAGTTCACTTTTCTTTTTCTCTCCAGTTTAGAATTTGGGATCTGGTAATTTCTTCCTAATAATGTGGTCCTGAGCCGAGGGAAATGACTATGGCAAGGAGTTAATTTCCAAGGTAGAAATGGTATAAATTTCAGTCTTAAAAATGGAAAAAATATGGCAAAGTGTTATAGCTTACACAGACAAGCAGAAAGCAAAAGGTATAAATTTTCCCTTCCTTTACCATTTTTTTTTCTATTAAGGCCCTCAGTGAATTGGAGGGTGCCCATCAACAGTGAAGATGGCAGTCTAATTTCTTGAGTTTGATAATATCAATGATAATCTCATCCAGAATCACTCTTGGGATCACAACTACAAATGTGTACCTGAGACACTACCTGTATATGGAAAGCAAGCTCTTTGAGAGGTATTTGACTTGCAAATAATCATCTCTAGTCTATATTTTGTCTTTCATTCTCTTAGTAGCATTATTCATAGAGCTTTTGTTTTTAATTTTGATGAAGTTAATTTATAAAATTTATTCTATGGATTGTACATTTGGTGTGATGTTTAAGAATTTTTTATGTGGTTTTTGCATACTAGCAGGAGCTGCAGAGGGCCCAAATCTGCGATGAGAAAAATCCATGGGTGTCTAGCTAAAGGGAGACAAGGGACGGCTACCTCTAGCCACTGGGGAGCCCAAATTCAGGGCAAGAGTTGCTCCAGAGACACTACTGAGAGGTAGCCCCAACCAAGGGCAACTTGGGCCTGCCTCACTTCCACTCTAGAATTCCTGCAGACCGGCAGGAGCCACAGAAGGCCCAAATCTGCCCTGAGGAAACTCCACGGGTGTCCAGCCAAAAGGAGACCAGGGACTGCCAGCCGCTAGCCACTGGGGAGCCCAAACTCAGGGTAAGAGTCACTGCAGAGACCCCAGCATGAGGTGGCCCCACCCAACTGTGGCTTGGGTCCACCCCAGTACTGCTCCAGAGTTCCTGCAGAACAGCAAGAGCCACAGAGGGCCCAAATCCACCCTCAGGAAACTCCACGGGTGTCCAACCAAGGGTTGACCAGAGACTGATAGCTACCAGCCACAGAGGAAGGCACACCCAGAGTACGAGTCACCTGCAGAGATCCCAGCGTTAACAGGCCCCACCAAAATGCGCTGTGGGCCCGACTCAGTTCCACTCCAGAGTTCCTGTGGTCAGGCAAGACAGAGGCCAAAAACCATCCTTAGGGACTGCCAGGGGTGCCCAGCTGAAGGCAGACCAGAGACTGCTAGCCTCTAGCACCAGGGGAGCTCACATTCACGGTAAGGGTCAAACACAGACTCTCTTGATTGTGACCCTGCTTAAGTGACACTTGGGCTCGCCACCAGTTCCACTCCAGAGTTCTTGTTCACCAGCAAGAGGGCAAGAGAGGGGCAAAACAGCCCTCAGGGGCCACCTCAGAAGCCCAGCCAAGGCCACTTTCAATGCCCTCTATAGGTACCTCCACTACCACCACCACCAACTTTAGTGGCAGTAGTGCCCATCTGGGGACACTGGGAGAACAGAAGTAGCTCAAATTTGAGACACAGGTAATCTGGACTGTCAATACAAAACTATAGGATAAAAGCCACAATACTTCAGATTGGTATTTCAAGAAAGGAAGATACACAATCAACATGAAAAAACAAGGGAAGAAAGTGTCCCAAATAAACCTTGATACCACTGTAACAGAATCCATTGAAAACACAGTTGATGAAATGTCAGAGAAAGAATTCAGAATGTACATAATTAAAATGATCAGCAAACTAAAGAATGACATAAGTGAGAAATTACAGGCAAAAATTGATCAATCCAACAAAGAAATAGGAGAGCAAAAAAATGCAACCATTCATCATTCTAACAAAGATAAGAAAGCAATAACAAGTAGCAAAATATTACTTTAAGAAAGAGCTAGGGGTCATGGAAAAATAATAAATTCTTGAAATGAAGGAAAAATTAAGCATAATAAAAAACTCAATAGAAAGTATCACCAGCACACTAGATAACTTGGAAGACAGAACCTTGGATAATGAAGACAAGATATACAATCTTGAAAATAAACTTGACCATACAGTAAAGATGGTAAAAATTCATGGACAGAACATACAAGAAATATGGGACAGCCTCAAAAGACCAAATCTAAGATTTATTGGGATAGAAGAAGGTGCAGAATTTCAAACCAAAGAACTGCACATTCTCTTCAATAAAATAATATCCAAAAATTTCCCAAATATGAAAAATGAAGTGGAAAATCAAATACAAGAGGCTTACAGGACACCAAATGTATTAAATTTCAACAAATCTACACCAAGGCACATTATAATTAAAATGCCCAACATACAGAATAAGGATAGAATTTCAAAGGCCACAAGAGACAGGAACCAGATTACATATGAGGGGAGACAAATTCAGATCTCAGCAGCTTTTTCAACCCAGACCCTAAAAGCCAGGAGATCATGGAAGAACATATTCCAAGCCCTGAAAGACAATGGATGCCAACAAGAATCATATATCCAACAAAATTGAGCTTCAGATTTCATGATGAAATAAAAACCTTCCATATTAAAAAAAAAATTTAAAAGAAGTTACAGCAAGAAAGTCTACTCTACACAGTATTCTTGGCAAAATATTCCATGAGGAGGAAATGATAACCAACAATAAAAATTTACACAGAGAGGAATCACACTAAAGGAAAGACCATTCAAAAGAAAAAACTACTCAAGGTAAAAACCAAAAACAATCCAAAATCACCAGAATTACAAATCATATTTCAATAATAACCCTGAATGTAAATGGCCTAAATGCACCAATTAAAACACATAAACTGACAGACTGGATTAAGAAAAAAAGGCCCAACAACATAATGTATTCAAGAGACTCATCTCACAGGAAAAGACATCCACAGACTGAAAGTGAAAGACTGGGTAAAAACACATCAATCACATGGATCCTGCACACAAGCAGGAGTTTCCATCCTCATATCAAATAAAGTGGACTTCAAACCAAAGATGTTGAAAAGAGATAAAGAAGGCATTTCATACTTCTTAAGGGAATCATACATCAACAAGACATAACAATCATATATACCTATGGCCAAAATACTGGGGCTTCTAAGTATATCAAACAAATCCATTTCAAATACAAGAATCAAATAGATCACAACACAATAATGCTTGGAGACTTTAACACAGCTCTCTCAACATTGTATAGACCTTCCACACAAAAACTTAATAAACAAACCATAGATCATGATGAAACTATCAATAATTTAGACTTAACAGACATATATAGAGTGTTCCATCCATCAATGAGCAAATACAGTTTTTTCTCAGCAGCACATGGATCCTCTTCCAAAATAGATCATATGTTATGTCACAAAGCCAGTCTTAGCAAATACAAAAAAAAGAGATTCTACCCTGCATCATATCTGACCACAATGGAAGAAAATTAAAATTCAATGACAGATTAAAAAACAGAAACTACTCCATCACCTGGAAACTAAATACTATGCTATTGAATGATGCATGGATAACAGAAGACATCAGGAAAAATAAAAAAATTCTTAGAGACAAATGAAAATTCTGATACAACATATCAAAATCTCTGGGATTACACAAATGCAGTGCTAAGAGGAAGGTTTATAGCACTAAACTAATTTATTAGAAGAAGTAAAAATCAACAAATAAATGAATTGACCCTTCGTCTCAAAGCCTTAGAAAAGGAAGAACAAATTAACACCCAAAGAAGTAGAAGACAAGAAATAATCAACATTAGGGCTGAAATCAATGAAATTGAAACAAAAGAAACAATTCAAAAAATTGACAAAAGAAAAAACTGGTTCTTTGAAAAAATAAACAAAATTGACAAACCCTAAGCCACCCTAACAAAAAGGAGGAGGGAAAAAATCCAAATTATTAAAATTCAAGATGAAAAAGGAAATATCATGACAGACACTACTGAAATACAGAGGATAATTAGAAACTATTTTGAAAATTTATAGCACAGTAAAACAGAAAACTCTGAAGACACCGACAAATTTCTAAAGGCATATGACCTATCCAAACTGAACCAAGAGAACATATACAACTTAAACACATCAATTTCGAGCAAGGAAATAGAAGATGCCATCAAGAGCCTGCCAACCAAGAAAAGCCCAGGTCTGGATGGATTCTCAGCTGAGTTCTACGAGACCCTCAAAGAAGAATTAATACTAACACTTCTCACACTATTTCATGAAATAGAAAAACAGGGAACTCTTCCAAACTCATTCTATGAGGCAAGTATAACCCTGATTCCAAAACCAGACAGAGCCACATCAAAGAAAGAAAACTTCAGACTAATATCCCTGATGAACATAGATGCAAAAATTCTCAATAAAATTTTGGCAAATCGCATACAAAAACATATCAAAAAAATAGTGCACCATAACCAAGTGGGGTTCATCCCAGGGATGCAAGGTTGGTTCAACATACGGAA